>JBAMAW010000142.1:0-600000 GCA_037043295.1 Amiota minor | reverse complement strand
AGTTCATGGGTTGATGGCCCATATTGTTTTCATTCAGAAACAGACGCTGATGCACACTAATTATTGTTGACAGATGTCAAACCTTTCCAATGGAATAGGTAATCGCTTCCAAAATCGGCCACAACTTGCAGGTGGAGCCATCTTTTGAAAACGGACCGAACTAATTTGTACTTCCAATAATTTGTCGATGCTATTTCAATATCAAAGGATATGATAGGATGATGTATGATGTATGAAAGCAGAAATCTATGTCTCATGATTTTAGTAAATTTTCGATTTTTGCTTATGGAAATTACTCATCATTTCATTTCTCTTCAATCGTACATCATTTCATTTCATTGCATTGCATTTGCTGCAATTCTTAAAGTTTCATTATTAAATGTTTTCATTTATTTTCTTTCAACTCAACTCCATTCAATCATTTCAAGTGTACTTACTCTCTTTCATCTTGGCTTTCACTCTTTTCTTCTTTCTCTTGTTCTTCTTTTTTTTATCTTATATCCAATTTGACACACATCAATGCCTACTTAAAACTGTTCCTTGGGGTGTCATTTAAAAAATTATTTGTATTAATTAATTCACACATCCTTAACATAAGCAAAAGCGTCTTGTTGCCATCATCATCACAATCACAATCGTAGTCATCATCGTCATCATCATCGTCAGCGTTGTTATCACGTCGCATCAATTCATTCCATTTTATGCAATTCTCACATATTCAGTTACTCATTCACTTTCTTTCTGTATTTTTGTCATTTTTTATGTTTACGAGTATTTCTTCCATTCCATTCCATTCCATTCCATTCCATTCCACTCTTCTTGTTCTTTAAGTTGTGCATTCATTTACATGCCACAAAAATGAAATACACTTCGAAATGCTTCATCTGCGAATTATCTGCACTGCACAGTGACGTAAACAGAAAAAAAAACACAAATTGATGGAGAAATGCATGAGACTAAAGGAGACGACTGTAGTAGGTGGCTGTAGAAGAGGCGACGATAGATGAGTACAGTGAAATGTTTATCATATGTGAAAGTCCTTGATAAACATTTTTCAATTAATTTTTGTATTTGCTGTGTACGACATTTCACTCTTTTCAACCATTTTCATTTTAACACACACACGCATAAATGCACATACACAGATACAGATACAGATACAGATACACATTTCATTTGTCGCATTCACTGTTAGTATTATTATTGTTGTTTATCTTTCTTTATTTCTTTTTGTCCATATTTTTATACACTTCACGCGGTGAATAGTAGAAAATAAGTTTGTCATGAGGTTTGTTATACACAGAAAGAGATATCGGAAGGGTCTCCGATAAATATACGTATATATTCTTGATTAGCTCAATGAGCCGAATCAGCCAAATCGGACTTCTAGGGGGTCTACATCCCATACAAATCCCCATTAATATTCATGTTCTTATTTGAAAAACTTTTCTTGTTATCGAACTGAAATTTGGGCACTATGTGCTTATATTTTAAGATCCTAGGCTTACTGGATCGTATAGCTCCTATACAAATGGGTGCTTGAAGAGTATTACAACTTCGGAATAGCCGAAATTAACCTTCTTTTTTCTTGTTTTTATTTTTTTTTTTCTATCTTTCTGTTGGATATCCACTTGTCTTGACTGTGTATCTTTCACAGTGAATGCGTCGCAATGTAGATGTGCGTTCATATATAAGTGTGTATTTGTGTGTATTACAGACACACAGATTGCAAGAGTAAGCAGAAGAAACAGGGAAGAAAGACAGCAACAAATATTTGAAACGTCATTCGTCGTGAAATGCTGCCACACATTCGTACAATTTTGGCCAACATTTGAATGAGCAAAAAGAAATAAAAATATAAATAAATAAAATACGCAAAAATATTTATTAAAAATACACACAGATACATTCACACACACAGATATGCACATGTACATATACGGTTTACCAGCGCTGGCAGCACAGGACTTTTGCTTGTCTCCTTCCAATTCCTTTAAAAAACAACAGGTCGCCATCTTTTGTCTTCGTTGACATTATGTAATGTTTTTCTTATGTTTTTTTGGCAGCAGAAACAACCAAATTTCTGTTCTCTTCCCTTCTTTTGGAGTAGGAGTTTTACTCTTTGTTCAGTTTTTGAAGTTGACTTTGCATGGTAACCACAAGACTCATCCATGTCCTTTACTTTTATGCTTTTAGCTCATGTGAGTGTTGAAAATGCATTGGTTGGTTTTAAGCAAATTGAATTTAATGTTTTGTTACTTAAGAAGAATAGAAAGGATCTGAAGCTATTAATATGGAGAAGAGAAAGGATATAAAGATTGGTTGATACATTTCTCCTTTATACTACTACATAAATTTAAATTAGTTTTTCTTCGTTCGTTTGCTTGTTGAATTCACATTTGGACTCGCATTTCGGTTTTGGTTACCCAGCTTCCACATCATCTTGTTATTATTATTATTATTATTACTTTACTTTATACTTTTATCCTTTCTTTCTTTGATTGTTCGTGAGTGTGTAGCTCTGTGTATGTGTATGTGTGTGTGTGTGTGTGTGACGCCTTCTTTTGTCTTCAGCTTGAGATACAATAAGTTTGCTTTGTTGTACTCGCATACTTCGGTTTCTTTTCTTTTGGCTTTGTCATGCGTTTTAACATGACTGTCTACTTTGCCTGTGTGTCTCATTGTCTGTCTCTCTGTCCTTGTGTCTCACAATACCACAAGTCGTTGGTATTGTTGTTGTTATTGTCTGAGCAAAAGGTTATACTGCTTCCTGACTGCTTGGTAGATTCACGCTTCTCGTTCATTGTTCCAGTTTTATCTTCCGAAGCTACCACAGCAATCCGAAATGTGGTTCTTCACCAATCATGTGTATGTGCCCACATAATCATCATCACAACATCATAATGATGCTTATGGTCATCATCATTATCATCATCATCATCATCATCATCATCATCATCATCGTTGTCTTGACGTTCGTGGCGTGCTGCTCATGACATCAAGAAGCTGAGAAACTGCTACTCGCTGCTTCACTTGTTTGTTGGCTTGGCTTGGCTTGGTTTGGCTTGGTTTGGCTTGGCTTGGGTTGGCTTCATTCTCCTTCATGCTGTTGTTGTTTTTTGTCTCCCAATTCCAATCCCAATCTATTTGTCTGACGTACTCTTGAGCGTATGTACAAAACATGTTAACTGGGATTTGACAGCTCGTAAATAATATTTCGCTCACTCACTGTTTCGGTGGAAATGCGCATAGCATCTGCCCACCGCCATCTTCTTCAATCCATGAACTAGGAGATGAAAAGAAGAGCAAAAACTGAACTGTGAGCTCTGTTTTCTACAAAAAGAAAAGAAGAACGCTGTTTTACTATTTGTTCAAGCTTTTCTTTTTCTTTTTCTGTTCTCTGTTCTTTTCAAATTTTATTTTACTTTTCACATTTTTTTTTTTTTTTATAAATTTATTTATTTATCTTAGAAATACACAAACATTTTCTTTCGTTTCGTTGTAGTCATGATTTTCTGTTCTTATCTCATTATCATTGTATTAAGATCCGAAGAAAATTGTTTGATTCGTGAAAGAAAAAACAGTAAGAAATATTTTTTAAGAAAACCATTAGCATACTTTTGTGGGCTGCAAAAAAGTCGTCTGAAATTGACAAAGTCCTTAAGTGCCTTGCTTTGTTGCTATACCAATTTACAATGATATGCTAAATTAACTCTTTAGTTCAACCGACGATTGCTTAGACTTACATTAATATCATTTGCATCTTTAGCATGTAAAAGAAGACATTTGAATTCAAGAAATTCTTGAAGGTAACCTTTTTGAACTATGTATAAACAACATTCTTGGAATTGTAGTTCTATGAAGAAACTACTTGAACTTTAAGTCAAGTCACTGACAATTTAAGCAAAAACATAAAAATGAATTTCTATTCAATAAATGAATGAATGAAAACCTTTCTTAGTCTTTGGCCCTTTCTGCCTCCTGTTTTGTCGTAAGCAACAAATCAAAAAAGCGATAAAATAAAAGCACACAGATGTCTGCTAAAATCCAGAGAAAACCAAAGACTAGTAGGAGTTGGCTTAATATGCTGCGGATGGTGGTAGAGATGAAAGTCAAATGCAAATATGAAACCACAAAAGATTGAGCAGACACACTCAAGTGGAAAAGACTTGAGAAACAAGATAGCGACGACGACTATGACGACAAAAGTACATTGATTTTTTTTTTTTTTTGTTTGGAACTAAGACAAAACCAAGGAAGCAAGGGCAAAAATACTTACAATAAATAGCACATAACCAAAAAAAAAACAAAAAAAAAAAAGAAAAAAAGCGTGAGCAAATCTGAGCATTGATACAAGACAAGTTAAGTTGAATTGAGTTGAGTTAAGTTCAGTCGAATCGAGTCATGATAGCTTACCTTAAACGAAGCGATAAAATTTGTCAAAGGAAAAAGAAAATATGCGCGCGGGAAATGAAGCAAAGAAGTTGGAAGTGAAATTGCGTATTTACTGTTAAGTTACAGGCTCCTTGTCTTTTGAAATATTAAAATTAAAATTAAAACTTAATTCAAATCTCATGTACAAAATAATTGACAAAGTAGGTAGAAAATGGTCTTTAGTTACCTTAAATGGTTGAGCAGATTGGTTAGAATCACTTATTGTGGTTGATAGAAGTCCTACATAAATCTTTATGAGGCTTATAGCAATACCATAAGGAGACTTTTCTTTGATATTGTACGTTTTAAATGGTTGGAAAGTGTGTTGTGATTAGGTTATAGATCTAAGATAAGTTTGCACCACCTCGATATTTATGTATTAGGTGCTTAAAGCTTTTTACAAAAGTTCATATAACAAGATTTCAATCGCATCGGACCAGCTGTCAACTCTATTCATTTCCCTCTAAAAATCAACAAAACAAACGACACATTTTCTTTGTACTCTAACCATGTTAACCTTTGTGCCAACAACGCAACGCAATTTGCGGGTAGTGCTGATTTTTTGTTTCAATTTGAAGAGAAGTACATGGCAAGAAGATAATACTGTGAATTTTATGGGAACATCTCGAAGTGATCTTTGAGCTAATCCCCCCCAATGAAACCATTGTTGAGGAAAGCCGATCAAGGACTTTAAGTTCAAATATCCACACGATGAAGCAATAATAACTCATGTAACCCATTCCGTTCTTCAATTATAACTTATTCGATATACATTTTCGACCCCCTTCCCACTTGATGACGTAAGCGGCTAATAAGCTAATAAACGCAGTAACAGGCAACGGACACTCACCTATTCTCCGAATATATGCACTAAATGACAGTACAACCTTTGAGTCAATAGATATATTAAAAATTTTGACAACAACGAAAACATTTAGGTGTAACGCTGTGTTAAATGGAACTTTCGTATGGCAACCTTTAACACAAAACAAAAAAAAAAAAAAAATAAGGAAAACCGAAAGCGTATCAATGTTATCCATTAAAGTCCACTTTATTGTTTTTATTTATTAAGATTTAAATTACGAACTGCCTTAAGTTACAAAGGTTTGCTTGCTTGAAACCTAAGTTATTGTAATCTATAAAATCTGTAAAAATATACTTTACTGACACTTGCAGTCGAGTCCAATCCCTGTGTAACTCTCTTCACATCCCTCCACTCCGCCATCTACTTACAGAAGTCAGTCAAAATATCATGAAGTATTTAATATTACTAATAAATAAATTACATCTGAATCAGTTAGTCTAATTATGAAAATATTGTAAATAATTTTTTTTTTCTTTTTTTCACTTTTATTAAAATATTAATTAACCCGAAGGTTTTTACATATTGGTATCGTCAAAGGAAAGTCACATGTGCTTAAAGGAAAAAAATACCTTAAGTATTTACGAACTCCTTATGAGTAGATCATTTGGGTGAAGCCGTTTTAGCCAATGGGAGCTCTGTTGTGAATAAGGGAACAAATATAAATTTCCAACATTTCTGGTGTATTATCCAAACACTTTCTTTCATGTTCTTCTACAATAACTTGGCATATATCGAACACAACAAAAGAAAACTCAGCCAAATCTGTCAAGAGATACGCTACCATTTCTATAATTTGTCATCATTTTCAACCCTCCTTCTCCCTTTGATGACGTTAGCGTGCAATGAGAGAAACACTTCGACAAGCTACGCGCATTTGTCTACTTTCAGAATATATAAAGTCCTTGGGGCTACGACATTTGCATCATGAGAAATATTAAAAAGTATTGGGAAAACCAAAAACATTTAAATGTAACGCAGCGTTACATTTTAATAAAACTATGGAACCCATTTTAGAAATGTTTTCACATAAAAAGGTTCGAAACTTAACTGTACACCCAATATGTTAGATTGTCCTGATTAATCGATGCTCTGTATAAACTTGAGATCCTTAGCGATACTATAAGGAGTCCATTCCTTTGATTCGGTCCAATGAGAATACGTTTTGATCGGAGAGAAAGCATGCGATCTACTATCGATTCTAAGTGCTTAAACCTCCTGCAATCTATTGATTTTATTCTATTGTCCTTCACGGAATCATGACTATAACATTTTGCTGTTTAAAATACGTGGTAGAATTTAGTTCACGTGAAATTTAGCAGGGTCTCGCATGTGAATGCTACAATGCAGAAGCATTGGCATTTAGTTCCAAGGATGAGATATTAAATTTAGGACAAAACACTTGTGTACTGTACGAATTATCAAGTTTATTTAACAATATTTTGTATTTAGCTGCGAGGTAACAAAGCTTTTGCCATGCGAAATGATGATGATTTAACACACATAGGTTGCCATTACATTCTGAATGTACAATGTTTTCCCTCAGATACAATATTTTGTGCGGAAGTTGCGAAAATCCGTTTCGTCTAAATGTAATTAGACTTCACCTCACCGACAGACAAAGCGACAAAGATACCGGTAGACCGACAGACCGGCAGACCGACATACTCATAGAGAGACAAAATAATTTAGAACGCATGACAAATATAAATATTCCGTTTTAGTTTTCCGTTTGTATTTACCACGCATGCTACATTGTAATATTGTACATAAATTCGGTACACAGGACATATTAATGATACAGGATACGCACTATTAGTGTTGGACAAAAGGTTTTTACTATTGCTACTAAATCTGGTTTAGATTAGAATAAATGCATGTATGAGTTTCAAGCGTCACGTACAGGAGACACCACATACACAGATACACAAACAGGCACCACCTCTACAGGATACGTACAGAATTCATACAATAGTAACTACATACAATAGTATCATGTTCCATACATATGTATGTTGTCCCTTTGATCCATGACCTCTTTATTATTAAATAAATAATGAAAATTGAATAGCAAAACAAAATTCAAGTGATGCAGGAAAAATCAATGAAACAGACAAGGATATACCTATGTCCTTTAAAAAAAAAAAAACTTAAATAAATTAAAATACTCCCTCAGGGATCTTTATAAAATAAGAATTAAATGGGCCAAAGGAAAAGATGAAGACTTTCATGCTAAGCATTTCCTATTACTAGTAAATAGTTTAAGATTTACAGCTCCTTCTTCCTTCTTCCTCCATACTTCGTATCCCATAAGGGGATACCCCTTAACCGTCCATATTCAACATACACGTCGTAAAATTAAATAAAAAAATGTATGAATGCATGAATGAATGAATGAAATCTATTTAGTCCTGAAAAGAAAGACTTTTCGCATTCGTTGTTCATCATGTTCATCATGTTGAATTGCTTGTGGCGTTTGGTTGGTTGCTTCGTTGATGTTTTACAATTGTGGTTTTCCTTTTGTCGCTTCCGTTTCCGCATAATTTTTCTACTTTTCATTTTTACCGGAACCTGCTTAAAGGTTACACACAACTTTGCCACCAACTGAACTTTAGTAGTATTGTATTATGTACCATAGTAGTTCTCGGGGCATTTGGAAACAGATAAATGGGGAATTGAGGATGTAAGAGTTGCATGAGGATAATATCATCTTCGTGGTACTCGTATTATCAGAGGCAAGCGGGTATGCATAGAATTTTAACAAAACATTTGTTAAACGGAAGTTGACAAACACAACTCCAACAACAATAAGCTTCTCGACTATTCTAAAGACACCGACGACGACGATGACTATGACGGCGGTGGCGACAGACGACAATGACACTAAACTGACTTTTAAGGTTACATAATTTAAGCCTTAAACAAGTATGTGTCTGTCGGGACGCACACTCCAACAAAACATACATACATAGACATGAGTGGATCCCAGGATTATTCCATTTTGTTAGTGAGTGAGTGAGTATGCGCGAGTCAGAATAACCTGAAGGCGCACGCTTGCACGTACATAAAATAAATATTTTTGTGTTTCTTGTCGAGGAAAAGACTGACAAGTATTTCTTCTTAGGAAAAATGTACCATATCTTTGCATAAGGATCAACATATGATTCGGGTTTTGTGTGTGTTGTGTGTTCTGTTTGACGGATTTTGTGTTGCGTGTTGTATTTGACGTTAAGAGACTACCGTCATCAAAGGCGGCGGTCGCTACTCCATTAGGATAAACAAGAACATATCAGCTTTGCCTACTTCCGAAAAATTTCTATGCCGATGTAATCTAGTATATATATATTGAGGCTTTTAATCAATTCAAACTTTAAGTTAGGTTTATACATAAAAAATAGTTCTATTCCCGTAATTAAGTTACTTCTTTGTATTGTAATATGGAGATCTATTTTACTGCGAATGCAGGACATTTGCAAAAAACGAGTGTACTAATGTTTCCATATCTTATTCACAGTATTGTTGCAGTTCTCAGAGAGACCCATTCTCTTGAGTTTGATAGCTGAGGCTACAGTGACCGGTGATATATCCATTCAGAGGTCATGGGTTGGAGGTAGTTCCTTGAAGTTTTTCTGTGGCATGCTTCTGGCTTTTGTTGCACAACCAATATCTGCATTAACTTGATGACATCTTAAGACTAAACTAAACACAAACAACAAATTTCCATGTAAAATTGATCAGGCGCGTGATTAGCTGAGTAGGTTATTCTTAACATCCAATGGTGCCAGATGTAGCATGGGCACCCGATGGAAACAATTAGAAACCATCCAGATCCTGTAGAATTCGTAATGATATACAATTACAATACAATCTAAATTTCGAGGAAGAAGGTGTTCATAATACAATAGCAATAGGACTATATTCCTGCTATGGTCTAATGCCTATCGTATTGGATGGATATGCATTGTACATTTACGAGAACAAACATGATTGATTTGTCTACGGTATGAAATCCAGTAATCAATTTAACCAAGTATTTCAATAGAAACAAAATAAAACAACATTTCAATTCTTTCAGCTACACAGGACTTAACCGTCGCAGCATTAAAAATTTACTTGATTAGGACAAATACAGGCAATACTTTATATACTTTATAATCAAACATTTCTTTGAAGACATCTTTCCTCATTACCAATGTTTGGGTTTTTCCTGACATATTGTAATAATATAATATGTATAATATAAAGTAATAGCTAGAAATACATACATACTAAAGGTCATTAGAATGGGGTTTTCAACAAAGTAATCTTTGGTCGAGTTGGATAGCATATAATATCATGGCAACCTGCCAGAGAAATATGGTTTGTATAGTGAAATTGTTTAATCATATTTGGAGATAGTACATTTTAATTGTTAATAATTGTTATTCCAGGCTCTTGGACAACATTTGAAATGTAGCTTTAAGGCTGTTCTGGCTGTCATTAAGGCTTTAGCTAGAACTGATCTAAGGATATAAATTTAACAAAACAAGTGGATACTAATTCCAAAAAAAAAAAAAAAAAAAAAAGAACAGAAATTCACAACTTTCACCAACCGATCCTGTATTCCAAACATTATGACAGGCAATTAAGAACGATGGGTGATTGATCAAAAACAAAAACCTGATCCAGACATCCATGAAATCTGAATTTGTAAATTTATTGCAAATCTATTGGAAATGATGTGATGTGGAAAACCTTAGTGGGAATACTTTAGATTAAACTAATTTAAGATTGTTTTAATTAAAATTAAATTTGTAAAACCAAAAAAACCATATCAATTCAATAAAATGTCATAATAAATTACAACAAATCAAAATCTATTCCTTAAGGATTCCATATATCCAACTTTCATTAAAATCGGTCCAGTACTTTTCGAGTTTTAAGCATTTGAACGATTTTGTTTTAAATTACTCAAAGTGAGCGATTGAAGTGGGGTGAAAAATTTTAGAGTTTTTCATACTAAAATTTCTTAAAAATACCAGGCGAACAGAATTCAGCAGCATGCGGATGTGACAATTTAAAAATGTTTAAATGCTTATAACTCGAGAATGGCTTGACCGATCTATATAAAGTGGATGTCATTGTAAAGGTGATGAGGTCTTATTTCTTCCGAGATTTTATTGACCTTGATGTGACTTTCAGAAAGCATTGAAATTTGCGTACTTGTGTTTAAAGTCCATTTTTGTGTAGCAGAATACTCGAAATTACATAATTTAATCTACTCAAATCAAAATCTATTCCTTAAGGATTCCATTTATCCATTTTTCATCAAAATCGGTCCAGTACTTGTCGAGTTTTAAGCATTTGAACGATTTTGTTTTAAATTACTCAAAGCGAGCGAGTGAAGTGGGGTGAAAAATTTTAGAGTTTTTCATACTAAAATTTCTTAAAAATACCAGGCGAACAGAAATCAGCAGCAGGTGGATGTGACTATTCAAAAATGTTTAAATGGTTATAACTCGAGAATGGCATGACCGATCTTTACAAAATGGATGTCATTGTAAAGGTGATGAGGTCTTATTTCTTCCGAGATTTTATTGACCTTGATGTGACTTTCAGAAAGCATTGAAATTCGAGTATTTGTGTTTAAACTCCATTTTTGTGTAGCAGTTTAATCAAAATTACATAATTTAATCTACTCAAATCAAAAACTATTCGTTAAGGGTTTCATTTATCCATTTTTCATCAAAATCGGTCCAGTACTTTTCGAGTTTTAAGCATTTGAACGATTTTGTTTGAAATTACTCAAAACGAGCGAGTGAAGTGGGGTGAAAAATTTTAGAGTTTTTCATACTAAAATTTGTTAAAAGTACCAGGCGAACAGAAATCAGCAGCAGGTGGAAATGACTATTCAAAAATGTTCAAATGGTTATAACTCGTGAATGGCTTGACCGATATTTACATAATGGATTTCATTGTAAAGGTGATGAGGTCCTATTTTTTCTGAGATTTTGTTGAACTTGCTATTATGACCTTCAAAAAGCATTGAAATTCGAGTATTTGTGTTTAAAGTCCATTTTTGTGTAGCCGTTTAATCAAAATTACATAATTTAACATACTCAAATCAAAATCTATTTCTTAAGGACTCCATTAATCCAACTTTCATCAAAATCGGTCCAGTACTTTTCGAGTTTTAAGCATTTGAACAATTTTGTTTTAAATTACTCAAAACGAGCGAGTGAAGTGGCGTGGAAAATTTTTGAGTTTTTCATACTAAAATTTGTTAAAAATACCAGGCGAACAGAAATCAGCAGCAGGTGGAAATGACTATTCAAAAATGTTTAAATGGTTATAACTCGAGAATGGCTTGACCGATCTTTACAAAATGGATTTCATTGTAAAGGTGATGAGGTCCTATTTTTTCTGAGATTTTGTTGAACTTGCTATGACCTTCAGAAAGCATTGAAATTTGTGTATTTGTCTCTAAATTCCATTTTAATTTATCACTTAATCAAAATTATTTAATTTAATATACTCAAATCAAAATCAATTCCTTAAGGATTCCATTTGTCCACCTTTCATCAAAATCGGTCCAGTACTTGTCGAGTTTTAAGCATTTGAACAATTTTATTTAAAATTACTCAAAGCGAGCGAGTGAGTGCAGTGGCGTGATAAATTTTTCAGTTTTTCATACTATAATAAAATTTGTTAAAAATACCAGGCGAACAGAATTCAGCAGTAGGTGGATGTGACTATTCAAAAATGTTTAAATGGTTATAACTCGAGAATGGCTTGACCGATCTTTACAAAATGGATGTCATTGTAAAGGTGATGAGGTCTTATTTTTTCCGAGATTTTGTTGACCTTGCTATGACCTTCAAAAAGCATTGAAATTCGAGTATTTGTGTTTAAACTCCATTTTTGTGTAGCAGTTTAATCAAAATTACATAATTTAATATACTCAAATCAAAAACTATTCGTTAAGGGTTTCATTTATCCATTTTTCATCAAAATCGGTCCAGTACTTTTCGAGTTTTAAGCATTTGAACGATTTTGTTTGAAATTACTCAAAACGAGCGAGTGAAGTGGGGTGAAAAATTTTAGAGTTTCATACTAAATTTTTTTAAAAATACCAGGCGAACAGAAATCAGCAGCAGGTGGATGTGACTATTCAAAAATGTTTAAATGGTTATAACTCGAGAATGGCTTGACCGATCTTTACACAATGGGTGTCATGATAAAGGTGACGATGTCTAGTTTCAACTGAAATTTCAGTGATCTTGGCTTGACCTTCATAAGTCATTATATTTTACGTATTTGGATTTCAGGATTCATAAACTTGAGAACAGTTTGAATAATATTGAAGAAATTGGTATCAGTTTAAAGATAATGACATATAGAAATTTTTTTGTGATTCTGTAACCGTGGTTTGACCTTTGGAAAGGTTAAAATTTCTGTTTTCTTCTGGTATTTTTCACATTGACCATATAAAAAAGAAATTAATCAATAATAAGTACTTATATTTATGTTTCATTTCTGTTATTTTCATTACACATGATGTGTTTATTATAAATTATTTCCTTATTATGTACATGTATCATGAATTATGAATGAAATTTAAGTGTGTAAATTTATCTTAGTGAAGTGAAAGTGGAGATGATTTTACAGTCTCACTAAATAAATAAATTGCTTGCTTTTCACGGTCCCGATCTCACCCAGTGAGATTAGCATCAACTGCAATTCTAGCAACCATCTTATCTTCTCAATAATGGCATTTCTACTTTGGTGGAGGGTGGCTGCTGTCCGTCTTTAATTTTCTTCGTAACTTCGATGAATGAAGATGTAAAGAACTTCACTGTGACATTGGTACTTTTAACCCGTTAAGGCTCAGGTGGAACTGAAAGATAAAATAATATTAATTCAGATATCAAAAGAACAATTCATCAGTTACCTAGAAATTTGTCTACTTTAACCTCTGGATCCGCCATCTTTAAACATAGGTAGGCAAACTAAGAAGCTATGTAACCTGATACACCCTAGGGCACAGCATGGTCCCGTCCCAATAACTTGTTCTCTATCTCTTCCATGCCTCTCAGTATCTGCTCATCTCATTCCATTCGCATCGATAGATTATATAAGCCTTTTGTGGCACCAACATTCGCCTCGGCGACATTTACAACAATAAGATATTTTACGAAAGCGCATATGAACCGCTCGTGGCTTCAACCATCATCATGTGTCCTGTGTGTGCTTTATGGAATGAAGTCATGCTAAAGAAAGAGAAAAAAAGAAAAAAAAAAGATGAATAATACAAAAAAAAAAAAATGAATGAATAGGGGAAATAGAGAAAGGGGTTTATCATATTATAATGAAAGTTCTACTTTTCTGGCGGCGCGACATTTTTCATGAATTTCTTTCTTCCTACGCGTCTTTTCTTTTCTTTGCATGTGAGACGTGGGACGAAATGCGATGCGTTGTGATGCCATCGTATATCCTTTCTTTCATAAGGATACGATGGCAGGCAATGGGCAATGCTTTATTATAGTGTCTCCCTCTCGTAGGTAATATACGACCGCATGCGTTGTTTTTCTATAAGTGAATGCGGAGGACCTTTTATTTCTTCCTTATTTGTCCTTTTTCGTATGCCAAGCACGCAATGTAATTTCACAAAGGCATAAGATAATGTGCCGCAATATCCTTTTATGCTCGCCTCACTCTTAAGCATTCATTCACTTGCAGCTACTTTTCGAGCGTTGTTCTTTTGCGTTTTATTCTGTCTTCCTTCTTCGCTTTTTTCTTTTTTTTCTTTCTTTTACATTCACTGCTTCACTGCATCCATTGCCTGATTTGGGTTCGGTTTGGTCTGTCTGAGAGACTTAAATCAACAAACGCGGTTGACTTGTAAATGAAGCAGAGGCGGTTGTCCTGGCTGCACAGGAGCAGGCATCAGAACATAATTTACTTTTTGATTTTAAGTTCATTTAAAATGGGATAAATGGCTTCACATTGACTGCCCTATTCTGTCCTGTCCTGGCCTGTCTCGCCCTACTCTGCCCTGTAAGGATTTGGTATTAAAATTCATTAACGCAGGCATTTCCTTTTCCGTTTGCATCATTGTCGTCGCGATTAAACAGAATTGTACAAGAGAAAGGATACGCACTCTTTGTCAGAGAATTGCTTTACATGGCAGTTGGATATGTCAATTGCTGTTGGTCATCAACGGAAAAGGATTTCATTATAAGTACATAATTGATTGCTTCTGTCTGGTATTGTTGCGTTGTAACAATGAACGAAGGCACTACTACTTACTTACTACATATCCTCGTAGTACAAAATGGGAACTCTGGTCGCTAGTTTTAAAGGTGTGCTTCGAAATATGTAATAGGGGTCTAATGTAGCAAACATGGCTTAAACAACTCG
Source organism: Amiota minor (assembly GCA_037043295.1). Taxonomy (NCBI): domain Eukaryota; kingdom Metazoa; phylum Arthropoda; class Insecta; order Diptera; family Drosophilidae; genus Amiota; species Amiota minor. The sequence goes on along the minus strand of JBAMAW010000142.1, from coordinate 585,305 downwards.
AGATGATCAAACATATATGGTGTATACTTTATGGAGCCTTCGATGCCTCCTTCTTTCCTTAAGAAAGTTCGTGACAAACTTATAATACTATTCACTGCGTGAAGAGTTGTCATAAGTCTTCAGTCCTGCACAAAAGGTCCTCAAAGGGCACAAATTAAAGGGACGCTTAACTCGTTTGTAAGTTTTCGCATTAAACAAACAATGAAATAAACCAAAAAATTGCCTGAAAATTTGTATTTAGCTAAGGCACCCATTAATCAAAACTAATGTTTTGCTGGACCATTCCAACTGACTACTGAAGCATTTGATTATTTGGAGAAATTTCGCTCATAGACCCATTGCGACCTCTTCTAGATTTCAACCTACAGCTAGTCTTTTCTCCCACATGACAGATAAAAAACCAGCGGTGGATCGAAGTTTGTTGACCTCTCGTCTAAACCATTTTTCATGCATCAATCTAAGGACAGTAGGAGTAAGAGAGTGATGGAAATTTGTTTGAAGTTAGTAAACTGAAAGCCACAAGTTTCAAATGATGCACGCGTAGCTCGAGTAAATCATGTAGTAAATAGACACACATACTCAAAATGGTTTAGTAATATAGACAGGAGGGAGAGCATAGATAGAATGAGTGTGCAGAACGGAAGTGAGAGCGCCATGATGCAATCAAATTAAAATTTATGACAAAACCATTAACAAACTTGGCTGGCGCATAGCAAGTAGACATACAAACTAAGTGAAGAACACAAGTTGAGGCATATGCAGATGCTTTTTTTTTTGTTTTTTTGCTGCTTGCATTGCACAGACATTCGACGGGTAGGCAATCGAGCCAAACATCTAACCAAATATGGTACGAGGGAAGTCTGATATATTTTGTAACCCTCCGGTAAGTGAGAAGATCCCTGGGGACCATTTTTCAATTTCAAACTGAAATTACTTCTTGATGGTCCATGGGAAGTATACTCGACCCCACATGTGTTCCAAGCAAATTTTATGTAGAATTCTTAAAAAAAAGTTCAAGGCGATCCGACAAATAGTTCAGTTTTTATTGAGATTTAAAGGCAATTAGTTTTTTGGATTATTTTAATTATTCAAAAACAAATACTAGAGAATAATGGTAAATGTAAATATGTGTCCTAATTTGGACAGAAATCCTTTATGATTTCTCGACTACAAGTAAGGATTGATGCCATAAATTTAACTGAAGATAGCTTTTTTATAAAATATTGTTCGTTTGCTTTTCGGCTTCCCCCTACAGCAACATAACCTTACTCTCTTTAAAGCGTATAAGATTGGAATGATAACGGAAGTTCCAGGGCCAAGCTCCATACCAAGCGTTTCAGGCTTTTGGGCTTATGCGAGTCGAGTTTAAACGTTCAATGTATTTCTTATATTCTTATGCAGCAAACTCAATTTTCTGCCGTCGCGCGCATGTTCCATCAAAAGTTGTGCTACTTTTAACTTTTTTCTGGCGGTGCGAAGACAAACAGCTGTTGAATGTTTTAACGATCGTAAAGTTGCGTGTACAAATGCATAACAGAAAACTCGGTATCCAATTACTATCACAATATCAGTTTCAGCTTGTGTCGTTGAAATGTGTAGGAAGCATAGGACACGCAAAACGACGCAGACCAAAAGCGTGGTATGGAGTTTAGTATTGAGCTAATCAATCAATAACCATCAGGAGGCAACTAACACTTCCTTTGCGGTTGCCCTGAAGTTCTTAGAAGAGGGAACCATTTCTTTAGGAAGTCTTTTTTCAAAAGTTGCATCAATTTGGTAGATTTCCCACTGGCGGACTTGGTTTTTTTTCCTAATTATGTGGGTAGGTTCCAAGGGTCTAAAACTATGTATACCCAATCATTAAATTCTTTAGCTCTCTTACTATCAGGAGTCACAATAGGCTGTAATACTACTAGAGGGGGTAACCCTCTGGCGAGTGTCGTGCATATTATATCCTATCCCCTTCTAGCCTATATGCACCACCAAATAGCCTGTAGATGAACTCACCATACATCCCTCGCAGGAGGCAAGAAACCAGCAAGATAAACTCTAACAGAACTTTGTCTGTCTTGGTCTGGGCCTGAGAATTGATAATGGAGTCATTGCCATAGGGGCTTTGTTGGTTATTTTGGTTTCGTTTGCCACTTTTATTTAAGCTGACAGCGAGAGAGAGAGAGAGAGAGACAGACAATACATTCAGACGAGTTATAATGAGGTCACATGCAAAATTTAAGCGCTTCAAATCCTTTCATAGCCAACTCAATCTTCATTCTTCCTTTCACTTTTCCTTTGGTCTCATTGAAACCAAAATCGTGAGCATCGTTTCTCGGTAAGCACTTTACTTTTGAAGTTACTACTAAGGTTTATTCGCATATCCCCCCCATCTAAGTCCACAAACAATTTCTTTGCAGTCATTTAAGTTTTAACCATTTATCGATGGTCGCAACGATTTAAACGTCATCATTGTCATCTCCACCACCACCACCACCACCAACACCACCATCATCATCGTCGTCAACGGCCATTAGTGCGCGTCAAGCAGCCTTTCAAAGGTGTTTGCGGTTTTTATGCTATTTCCCCCCATTGGGTTTTCATTCGTTCTTTTGTTGCAACTTTAGTTGAGCGCAGACATTATTGTTACACCTCTTGATGTTGTTGTTGTTGTTGTTGTTGTTGTTGTTATTCCTGCTGTGGTAGAATTGAGCAACAAAACAACGCAAATGAAAGGAAAAAGCAAAGGAAAGGAAAGCAAAACAAAGTAGCTGCTACTTTCACTACACTACTTCCATCTATGAATTGCTGCTGCTGCTGCTGTTGCTGTTGCCATTTTAAAGCTTTTAGGTCGAGCACACGGTGATGATGTTGCATCAAAGAAAGTGAGAAAATTGTCTGACGTGCTCCATTGATGCTTCTAGTGGCTGTTGTTCGTGCTGGAAGAAAAGCTATCAACCAGAAGGAGGAGAGAAAGTTAGTTGCAAGCATATTGCTGCAATTATGACATTGTCTACCTGAATAGAGGAGCTGAGCTGAGCTGAGCTGAGGAGAGCAGAGTTTTGCTTTGTACTCGCTTACTTTGTCAGATGTTTTAAGCATTTGAGTGAGTGAGTGAGTTTTGGCTTGGCTTTGTCTTAATCCTGCACTAAATGGAGAATTCGTTGTGCCTTTTGTTGTTGAATTAAAAGGATCTCATCCTTATCTAGTTTTGTTTCCACATTTTCTTTGTTTCTTACTATTGTATTTCTATTTTTAGATTTTCCTCTTAAAACTTGACGTTGCCGTCGCCCACTTGATCAAGTACTTAATAATTCAATAAATTTTTAATGGTTTAATATCGTCGACGTTTCTGGTTTCATCTTCATCTTCATTGATAGCATTTTATGCTATTCTATGAATGTCTTGGCAGGCAGCAAGCAGTCAATGCCACTCTTAACATTAAAACAGTCGAAAAATGTCAGAAAAAATGGAAGCCCAAGAAAATTATATCCTTTTCTGTCCGTTTTTTTTTTTTTTTTTTTTTGTATGGAATACCAACTTCTAAGGGCAAAAGTAAACTGAAAAGCGTGTGAAGGCATTTTTTCAACATTCAACTTAGAATGGACTGGACTGGGCCGACCGATGAACAAACAGACAAACGGACAGACAGACAGAAGTATTAGACAAAGAAGATTCGCTTGCTTTTTTTCTTTTCACAATATTCTTTCAAGGCCTTAGTTTGTTCTGCTGGTTGTTTGTCGCTGCTGTCAATGGCAACCAAATTGGTTTGACTGTCTGTCTGTCTCTATGTCTAGGTCTGTCTCTCCACTCACAATTTCACTGACTGTTTGTATGTCGATCTGTCAGTTTGTCTGGCAGTTCTTTTGTCCCACTTTCGTTGCAGATAAAATACTTAAATGTTCTTTTATTGGCCGAGCGTGAGGAATTTTTATATTAATTTATTGCTATGACTGCGAAGCAAGTTGTCGTCCTGTGTGTGTGTGTCAGTTATCCTGTCGGTATGTTGGTCAGTCGTTCGCATTGTATAGGCATGAGCAGGACACAATGCAGCCAGTAGTTGTAAGCAGGCAAAGGCATTTTGAATTATGAATTGAATGGCGTGCAGCTTTGGTTTGTTGAATTTGTTGTGGGTTGGGTCTGCACTTGTGAGAAGAGTTGCTTGATAAGGAAGGACTAAGGGGACAGACACACACACACTCTTATACACACTCATATAGAAAGTTGTGTTGCTTAAGTGTTTTTTGTGTACAAAGTTGAATTCGATTTTAATGGGCTTTTAAATGCCAACTGATAAATGGCCAACAGCATGACAAATGAGATTTACTGAGATTCCACTTTGAAATATTTTTGAATAATATTTTTTTTTTTCCCTATTTTTGTTGTTTTTTCTTCTCTCTTTCTGTTCAGTTATTATGCAATTTTAATAAATTTGTTATGCAAATTAAGTTATTACTGGTTGATTTTGAATATTGTAGGAATTTTTATGTTAAAGTCTTTAAAAATCATATTAAAAAAATGTAAAAAAAAATCAGCCAGGTGCGAGGGTGCGAGTGTTGAAAGATTAGAATTTAGATGATCTGAAGAAATATTGAATATAGAAATAGAAATAGATACCAGGTTGTAGTATAGTTTATAAGATTGAAATATTGTAAAACACAAAATGGATTATTGCTGCAAATAAATAGACTTAGAGGTTCTAACAAAAATAGGTGAATAATTCCGTGTAACCCGAGAAGGAATAGTAAAATTTATGCTACAAAGCAAAGATGGAGAAAAGATACTGCCAACGCATGAACGTGACACCAAGAGTCGTTGGATTAACTTAAGATGGCTTTGTTAGGACGAATGGAATTCATATTTATATTAAAAAAAATTTAAAGTCACTCAGTATATAGAAATTATGTGACTTCTTTGCATGATGAGCGTAGAATGGTTTTTTTTATGACTTGTTGCTTGATTGCTTTATGTTGTCTTCATTTACTCATTTAAGTGCCACTTTATGAGATATTTTTGCATAATTTTGTTTTTATGATCTTATCTCTTTATATTCTTTTAATTTTCTCCATTTTTTTTCATATTTATATCTCTTTTAATATACGAGATTGATGCAAAGTGATTAGACTTAAGATGTCATGTATAATATTTTTTCTTAAAATAGCAAACCATAAAGAAAAGCATGACAAGGAAATAACTATTTAATTAAAAGATAAAGAAGAATCTTAAGAACTGTAAAACTCATCAATAAGAAACTCCTTCCTTCTCTTCCTCATCATCATCATCATCAACAATATCATGATAATCATCATATTTGAAGTTCTGCGACGACTTCCGTCTTCCGATTCAGTTCGCGGCATTTCTATTTCAACTACAATATATTGCAATTGAAGATGCAACTTGCGTTGCACTTCGATTCTTCTTCGATTGGATTTGATTTGAAATTCTAAAAACGAAAATGAAAAGCAACGAAAAAAATTATGTATTGCAGAAATCGTGATCTCATTGCAAAATGTATGGAACTGAAATAGTCAGTCAGTCGTACGTACAACAAGAAAACTGGGGTAAATATGACTTCTACTTCGATTGTGACTTCAACTTCAATAACGAAATAGACGAGGACGAGGGCGAGGATGAGGATGAGGACGACGACATTTCAATTGTCAAACATAGTCGTAGATTTCGACTGAACTCTAAGTTTTTGTTGTATCTTTAGTTTTTATCTTCCGGTTGCTGATGCTGATGCTGTTGCTCCGGTGACTGCTGATCCTGTTGCTCTTTGCTCATTGTGTGTGCGCGTGTGTGTGTTTTGGTTGCTGCCACATTTGTGACGTGACTCTTGTGTTGTTGTTGTTGTTGTTGTTGTTGTTACTGTCACATATGACAATAACTAAACATAACCAACTACATCACTTCCACTCCCGTCTACATGACAATTTGCTCCCGCAACCGGGCCAAGCGCGTAAATATAATCTCCGTTAGTATTGTCGTGTCGACGTTCAAGCCACGACCTACGACGATGAATCCAATGACAATGACAAAAATTTTTGCGCGTACAACCAAAAGAGGAAATTTTTCAGCGAAAAAAACATGGCAAAAATGAAAAATTGAAGTAAAAATCGAGGTTAGCAATGTCAGTGTAGTGTACAAGCAACAACAATACACACACGCACACACACACACACACACATATGCACATACATATATCGATAAATCAACACAAACAAAATAGCGTTGTGGAGGAAGTGACGGAAGTGGCAAAGAAGCAAGCAAAACACAAGCAACCAAACCAATGGCGTCGACATTTGTAGTGTGTTTTATGATATGGAGAAAGCAGAGATTGTGGAAGAGTGTAGTTCGGAGGTCATGAAATCGGTTAGGAAATAGATTTAAAATTTATAAATTATGAGGATTTTGTAGTAAATTGAAATGTTAGTCTCCTTTTGTGTTTCTTGCAACCCTCCTTCCCTCCTCCACTCGTTCTTCTTCGTTCATCATCTTTGTCTGTATTTCACTCGTTGCTCTACTTCAATTTATCTTGTATTTTTTGTTGTCATACATATTTCGCCAATGTGGTTATGTTTGCTTATATCCCTTATATCCTCATCCTCATCATCATCATCATCATCATCATTATCATCATCATCTTCTTCATCATCATCTTCATTCACGCAACAAGACACGCGTGTTTTTTATGCTTTACTTTCATAAGAGTATTCGTTGTCACGCCTTCACTTTTTGGTGAGTTTCGTTGGTTCGTTTATTGAATTGTCTCCGGATTGAACTTTATGTGTTCGTTCAGCTTATATCGATTGGTTACGTGTATATAAATTCATCATATTCGAGAGGAGAGGCATCTTATCTACCAAACTACAAACTCGTACTACCTGAATGTATTCATGACCCAAGGGATAACAACTTTCTACAAAAATTCCCTTCATTTCCTTTTCATTCCACCCTCTCGTTAACAATAACTTCCAAAAAGTGTGTTTTTTATTATTAAATTTCAGGATTTTCATATGCAATTCATAGGGTTGTTGTTGTTGTTGTTGTTGTTGTTGTTGTTGTTGTTGTTGTTGTTGTTGTTGTTGTTGTTGTGCACTAACAATAAAATACTATAGCGAGACAATAATTTTGTGTTGTTTTTTTTTTTTGCTTCAAACCAAATAAATCATCGTTTAGTTTTTAGTAGTTTTTATTTGAAACAAAATCCATTGCAACAAACACATTTATTGCTTAAAACACATTCAACGGCATGTGGCATGTGGCATGCGGTATGCAGCACGTTACTTGTTATAGTATTTGGTATAAGTACATCATACATACATACATATATATATATATATTCTATTGAGTTGAGGAGTTGAACTCTTATACATAAATGTGTTGTTATATGTAATTCAATGCAGGAGCAGCAGCAGCAGCAGCACTATGATAATAAAATGCAGACAACAGCAATCAAGCGAAATATTTTAAATCTCTGTTTCATATTTTTTTGTTTTTTTTTTGTTTTCTAAACCTCACTTTTTTTCTGATGAGTTTAGATATAAAAATGTACAAGAAATAATAATAAGAGAAATATAAAATCATATCAAATCATTGAGTGAATTTCAGATTTAAATTGACAAAAGCTTTTGAGGCTTTAAGGAGGAGATTTAGTAATCGTACAAGTATTTTGTTTTTTTAAATTGAATTAGATGGAATTTTTTTGTAATGAAAACAAAGTTAACATTTAGTATAAATCGTGAAACATATTCCAATTTACTATATTGGAATTTATTTAAAAGTTTACCAATTTTCAAATGACTGATTTTTAAAGGATCAAGACACAAAGGTCTTTCATGAAGTATTGTAATTGAAGTTTTTTTTTTTGAAGTGAGTAATTAGATTTCTGAATTTATTCATAAAAATAATCTGATTCTTGTAAATAGGTAAAAACCCACAAAGTGATTTGATCAAATTAAGAAGTATTTATTGGATATATTTTTGTAACATGATGTCTTAAGTTTGAAGAAAACAAAAATAACAAAATTTTGGTAATAAGATCTGCAATAAGAATATTTAAATATTTATTTATTTATTAGAACTAAGATTATAATTACAAATTATAACCTAGTATTTAATATGAGCAATAGCGACAGAGGCCTTCAGCTCAGGGGGAAGTTAAGAAGAAAAGGAGAAAATTAGAAAAGTGCAGGACCACACTTGCCTTGAGCGGGAATTGAAACCGCGACTATTGGGATGTCAGCCAGCGCACTAACCTCTGCGCCAACGAGCCAGTCTAATATATTTAAATATATTCAGAAAGACGCTTATTTTTAGACCATGTACATAATATTAACTAAGAAGAATTTTTAGAATGAAAGATTATCGTTTTAACAAGAATTTTAGTATGAAAGTAAAGTAAAATCAAATTTAACAATATTGAAAAATTCTCATATAAAGCATATAATAATATTGACTAAGCTGACATGATCAAACGCAAGTCAAGTCCCTTGACCTTATTCAGACTTACGCAGTGAATATCGAATCGATGGGATGCTACTTTCTAACAAAAGTAGTACGAGGCGACTGAGCTTTACTCGTGGTTTGTTTAAGGGCTGTACGATCCAGAAATACTAGGAAATTTATATAGTTATGGTGATTATAGGTCAGGCACTTATAGAATCCAAATTTTAGTTTGACAATACAAAAAGAAAACAAGAATTTTAATATGGTTTTGTTTGGAGGAATCCACTCCTTGTCATCCTATGGTCTTGAAATTTACAAGGTTGCTGAATATAGGTCAGACACTGGCTAAATGAGAGCAATTTCCGGGATATGCGAAATATATGTACATATTTTATATATAATTATAATATAGGACATTGCTTTCAAAGCAATGGTTTTTGTTTACCTTCTTTTCTTCTAAAATTACCAAACACTAGTTTTTAAAAGATCTTGCTTGATATAGATAGTTTTCCCTTTCCAAAGTACAACCCCATAATCTTTGCCACACTCATTTCACCAGAACAACACTGGCATAATGTTATCTTCTCAGACGTAAAAAAGTTTAACTTGAAGAGCCCCGATGGCTACACCTATTGTTTTCAAGATTTATAGGAGGCTAATCATCACTTGAACTTTCCACAAAGTAGAAAGAGTGTTAGCATGGAGTGTGTAGCGATATCTTATTGTGGCACCTATGAGCTGCAATTGGTTGTAGACGACTGTAAATGCGAAGCGCTTTCTTGAAAAGCCTTTCCGACCTCATATAAACACATTCCATGGATCATAAAATCATTAATGAAATGCCAAACTTATTGGACCTAAATATTATTGAAAATGTTTAAGTAATGGTTGTCTAGAAAAGTGTAGATAGAAACGTTGAAGGTGTTGAGTCTAAGAAATTAGTTTTCCTGATAATTTTTCGTTTTGAGCAAGTAAGCAGAATGTGGGTGGTCGATAAATATTCTCCACATAGAGGCCAAGGAGGCTTGGTATCTCCGGTGAGTAGGAGGGTATGGATGAAGCTGCTGTGTCCTGCGACATTTTGATCGAAAACTGTTTGCTGGGTAGCGGAACTTATTCTATCAAATATATTTTACTAAGTATAATAATCCATAATTAAATATCCTGTCTTTAAAAAACAATAACCTCTCTAATGTATCTATATATCTATAAAAAAAATATGAAGTTTTAAAAAAAGTTATGTAGGGGTGAACTACTCAATCGACACGGAGGAAGGAAGTATTATACATATTCAATTATTTCATAACCAAACTGTTTTTGATAAATTCCTTTAAGCGCCTTCTTTTCTCTCTCTAAAACATTAAGCACACAAATATATTTACATATCCATTTCGTGACTAAAATATGGTTTCAATTAAAATGATCGCCATCATTTAAAGTATATTATTTATTTAAAATGTTATTTTCACGCCCAAAAAGTTCTTCGCCTCCTCATTATTGCCGCATTGCTATTATAAAAGTTAGTTGCCTCGTCCATTACCCAACATTACCCAATACTAAGTAGAATCGCCCGCAGAGCATGTAATGCGCTTTACTTGTTTATTACTTCCGTTGCTCATTAATAACGTATTTTGCATAATTTCGACATTTGTTTACAAACATAAATAAATTCGTATTCGGATTCGCATACTACAATACAATATATTTTGCATGCAAAACAGAAACCCAAACCCAAACCCAAAACCCAAACTCAAAACCCAAACTCAAAACCCAAACCCAAGCCGAAAAAACCAAAAAAACCAAAAGAAAAATGGTGACAATAAAACACGCTGAAACTTGAAAATGTATTTAAAATTTATTAAGCGCACAATTGTTGAACCAAAAAAAAAAAGCTAAGGACAAAAATTACAGGACTTCATTTAATTCAATTTATTATTTCGATGGGCGAAATTTATGCGTTAAAACTTTATTTCACTTTACTTCGCTTGGTTATATTATTGTATAAAAGTAAAACAAATAAAATTTCCATAAAAAATGAGAAGAAAAGTGTGTGTGTGTGTGTGGACTAACTACACTACCAACATGTAAAAGCAATGAACTAACCCACTGTGTATCTCTTAATAAAAAGAACATTCGAATTGAATGAACTGAAGGACATGCATGATGATATGCGTATAATAAATTGAGTCTTGATGACTCTCTTAAAATACTTTAACATTGAACATACAAAGCAAGCGAATAAACCAAGGATGGTTGAACGGAAACCGAATACGAACAAAGAATGAGTAGTACAAGGATATGTGAGGTGTGTATGTGTGTGTGTGTGTGTGTGTGTGTGACCTGTACCAAAATTCTATTGTATCAAATACAAAAACAATAATAATGACGACAAAATCAACTAAATAAAATTCTAAAAGTATTTATTTGGTTTGATTCTGTTTGCTTACTTGATTTTTTTACGCCAAATAAATTATTCAGAGTTTGACCATAAAAATAGCAAACGGTTTTCGATTTTCTACTTGATTTTGTTCAAGGATCTCACAAAATGCTAACAACAACGACAACAACGACACTACTAAACGAAAAGGACAATACACCGCATAAAATACAATACAAAATATAGTCTTTGTCCCAGTAGACTGACTATTTCTTATTGTCCCACGAGCGACATGTTTGGCGTTCCCTCAAGTGGATTGTGTGGTCTCCTAGAAGGAAAAATACTACATACATACGATATAATATTATTGTTAATAAAAAACAGTAGCGACAAAAGTATCTACCGAGCGACAAAAGTATCTAACAACCAACTGACCTTGTATCCTTTGTGTACATAGAAAATGGACAATTTGCCTTTGTCGTTTTTGTTATTCTTTTACTATATTCTTATTGTACTTATAAGGAAGGCAAGCAGGCAGGCATACCAAGGAAAAAAAAAAAAAATCAGTTTAGTTTACAGTTGTTGGTTAGCGTTCAAAATGCATCCAACTTTGTTTGTATCTAAGTATCTCAATGGTTAAATCTTTTACTTGTCTCTTCTTTATGTAGCTGTGTGTCTATTTATCTGTGTCTGTGTGCTTCTGTTTTTTTTTTTTATGTATTCGTAAGTGGAGCGTACAATACATCGTTATAGAAAATGACTTTTAGTTTAGTTTAGTTGTTTATCGTGTTCATCCTATGTCCTTGTTGTGTTCGATTGTGTTGCTTCTTGTTCTGGTCTAGTTCATTCTTTTGTCCAAATTTTCGCCCTCTAGAACTCGTCACTAATCACTCTCCTCCTCACCAACCCCCGTTTATATCTTTATCATTTTTTTGTTTTTTTTTTTTTTTTTTTTGTTTTCAATTTCTCTTTTCCGTTATTTTATAGAAAAATGTCATTTGTTGTTCATTCATTCTTTCATCACTTTCAAAATGGACTCCATAATTCGTATTATGTATTTGTTTTGGTTTCATTGTGCACCTTTCAAAATATTCTGAATAGATATTATTATTTTGTAGTGATGTCTGTTAGGCATAGAAAAGTATATCGAAGTTATGAAATAAAATTTGTGGAATTGCTCATTCATTTCTAAGCAAACTTGTTAGTTTGATTTTTAAAATATTAAAATTAAATTTGAAGAGAAAAAGTAAGTCCAGTATAAAAATCATCTTGCAATTCTGCAATTTAATTTCCTTATTGAAAGTTTATAAAAAATATTTGAAATGATCGATAATGTAGTCAGTAGATAGATTTTTATGAGTTTTTATAAAATAAACTTTTGCAATTTTCAAGATTTTCAAACTAATAATAATTAATTAAAAATTTGTCCGGTTTTTCTGAAGTTTTTTTATGAAAAATATTTGAATTTCATTAGATATTCGTATTTAAAGAATATTTCACCATAAGCAAATTTAATCAACTTATCCATAAATCTAATCAATTGGTTATAAATAATTCATATAGACATTCTATAAACTGCCCTGAAAATGTGTTCCATATAAGATTGGGTGTAAAAGGTATTTAGGTTTCGGTGAATTGAGTTTAATGTTGTGCCCAATTTTTTCTTTTATGAATAAACATGATTGTGCAATATTCTTTCTACAATTTAGTTTAGCCTTGAACTGGTAGTAATAGAACGATAAGTATGATAAGTTCATTGTTCTATTGTTTCCTTTTAGTGATTTGTTGAATTGTTTAAAGCGTCATTATTCTTACTCATGCAATGCAACAATGAAACTTCATTTATTGTACAATGTCGTCCTAAGTATTTCTCTCTATTCATTGTGAAAGCGATAAATTTTGAAGATATTAAAAAAAAATCAATCAATTTTATTCCCTTCAAATGATTACTAAGTGGTTTTCTTCAGCAAAGCTTTAATGGCGATTTAGTCTTTTGAGTGTATAAACTATTTGAACTTTTCTAGTTCAAATAAGAAAATAAAATATTTCAGTTGCGAAATATGACCTCATGTGGTCATGTGTTGAATTTGTTAGAATATAAGGAATAAATGATAAATTTGAAAGTAAGGTAAGTGTGGATAATAAGGCCTAGTTAAGGGAGATTTGAAATAAAATAAAAACAGAACAAATTTTGCAGTAAAAAAATTAAATAGGCAGAAATAATACAAAAAAAACTAGAATGAAGATTTTCTTCGCCTATGCTGACGCACGGGACGCAGTGAATGTTTCATTGTAGTATTTAAATGGGTGGTTTGTATGGGAGGTACCCCCTGTACTCGTCCGATTCGGCTGGTTCTGGCAATGTCCTAGGCCTGTCTTGGTAACTGATAGTGCCCAAGTTTCAGTTTGAGAACAAAAAACAAAAAAGTTTTTCTAATAAGAACCAGAATTTAAATGGGTGGTGTGTATGGGAGGTAGCCCCCCCTAGGGGTCTGATTTGGGTGGTTCCGACAAATGCCCTGCGTATGGTAAAAAGAAAGGTTCGTGCAAAATTTCAGTTCTCTAGCTCAAAAACTGAGGGAATAGTTTGCATACATACAGACGGACAGACGGACATGGCTCAATCAATTCGACTAATCGAGATGATCAAGAATATATATGTGGTTTTTTTTTTGTCTCCTTCTGCCTGTTACAAACTTCATGACAAACTTGTAATACTATTCACTTTTGTGAAGAGTATAAAAAGGCTTATTACTTTTAGTAATTCAGATCAATAATAATAGATATGCATAAATCATCATACTTAAACTTTTAAAAATAACAACAAATTTCTTTGTTTAACAACCATCACTCAGCACACTCAAAATAAAATCATGCCTTAGTGAGTTTTTTTTTCCGGATTTTGTTCCATAAATGAGAAAACTTTAGCATCCCAGTAGTGTTCAAATGATTGATAGACAGCTTTATCGAGAGGTTGGAGTTCATGAGTGGTGTTTGAAGGCAAAGAGTACAATGATATGTTGAGTGAATCTGTAACTTCAATAGGTCTAATTGACAAACTGATCAAATATTAAAGGCCACTTTTCTGAACTTTACTGTAAAATAGACAAATGATGATACAAAAAACAAAATGTCAATTTTGTCTGGCATTCATAACCGTGATACGTAATTCAATCATCAAGGGTTGTAGAAGTATGAACTAATAAAAAACTATAGCGCAAAATTATAAATAAGTATACGTGTAACATTACAAGAAATACGATGAAATCACAAGATTTCTTATCATTTTTGCTCATAACCGACCCTAACAATGAATGATGTGCGTCATCATGGCAGAAAGACACGACTTATCACTCGCACTTGCTTATTATCTTGATTATTTAGAATGAAATATGATTAATTATTTATAATTGTAAATCATTATTTTTTCTTAGAAAATTGGTAAAATGCGCACATTGTCATGAAATGAATTTAATTGGTAATCATAATTTCAGAAAATTTGTATTGATCCACTTTAAAAGCTATATCTCGGTGAATATTAATCCGGAATGCTATAGATCAGTGAAAGGCAGGAACATGTGAAATTTAAATGAGCTTATTTGCATAAAAAATTTACTAAATTTTTAAGGAAAATCTTATTTTAGACCAAAAAACGTGGATACCACAGAATTTAACAAAATAATCTCGTCTTTCATCAATTTGCGAAATGTTAGTGAACTGGAAAGATTTGGATTCTGTTCTGTCACAAATTGGCGATGAAATATGGATAACATATGACAATAATGTGTGAAAAATATCATGGTCCAAGCAAGGGGAGCCTACCCTATTAGCCGAGGCTAATTATAAGAAAATTGTTACTGTGCATTTGATGGAATTACAAATGTCCAGAGCGAACTCTGTTAACAACAACAAACAAGATTAAATCAAGCACTGAAGGCGAAACGACTCGCAATTGATCAACAGCCGCCATAAATTAAAATAACTCTACTGGAATCTGTTAAAGCATTCAGCATTTAATTACCATTTATTTGCCTTAATGCAGAAAAATACAGGAGAAACACATATTCATAATCAAATACTTTGGAAAAATGAAGAAAATGCAAACAAAATAATACGACTATCATAAAAATAGATCCTTACATAAATTCAATATGACAAGTGCTGGAAAATGATTCATTGTTATTGAAAAATTACTATACTTGTATACATACAATATATGACTAAAATTTCATGCAAAAGCGATTTCACTTAACCAATTGTCTATTTTCAAATCAAGACTCTGTTATGCATTTAAATTAATCTCAATCTCATGCAGTCAAACTATTGAATACAAAATTGCTAAAATATTCGTCACATCTCGTCCTGATTCCATGAAGAGAAGAAGAAGAGATGGAGAGAAAGAGAGAGAGAGAGAGAAAGAAAGAAATTTAACCATCCCAAGGCTATTAACACATCGAAAATTGTGCACTAATTAAATTCACAAGAATTCATTTTCTAAATTTTGAACTAATAAAACAAAATCCCTGACCTTAGGCACAAATTAAGAACCCAAAAATTCTTGTGTATTCTTGTGATGAAAGGGAAATGAAGATGTTTGAAATAATATTATAAGTATGGTATAAGAAGCAACATGAAAAGGAAAAGGCGTAAACAAGAAAAACAAAAAAAAAAAAAAGAGAAAAATTGGATGAAAATATATTTTTTTATTGAATTTTTAAGATGTTTGTTTTTCTTTTAAACAAGCAGGACGGTTTCCTTGCCATCAATTTCCCTTTTTTACCGCAGAAACAACATAACCCAGAACAAACCCAATTCCCAAATCCTGAAATAACCAACATCACCCACTGAGGCCATTCGACAGACCACTTGCTGTTGTATTGTATTTATAAAAATAATTAAGAAATATTTTTCATGTTTTTAAAAAAATGATTTTCTATGCTTTACTTTTCTTTTTTATCTTTTTTCTTTTATTTTTTATAAGGCAAAAATATTAAAATATTTTTAGTGAAAAAAAAAAACAAAGAAAAGGAAATCTTTATCACAACTTTCTGTTTTTTGTTCTGTACTTTTGTTATAAAACAACGCTCACTAACAAAATATTCATCTTACTTCATTTACTTATATTGTATTAGGATATTTTCACTTTCACTTCCACTTTCACTTTCGATTTTGCTTCTTCTTTTTTTGTGTCGTTTCAAGATACAGATACACGAGGCTCAACCAACCAAACAAATTGATGATTCTTTCCCCCGACTTTCTTCCTTTCCATTTTTCCTTTCTACTTACAAGTCTAAGTAGCGGTAGCGGTGGCGGTATGTTTTGTGTGTGTTCAACAAAAGAAGAAGAAAATGCTAAAGGATGCCCTTAGGGAACTTGGTAGCGACAAATATATCTAAATAAGGTGCTACAGGCAGGAAGGCAAGGCATAGCATGGCATGGCAAAGTGTGTAAATTTGAGTGGGTTTTGCGTTCCCTTGACAAAATGTCTAATTTCCGTGCAGGAAAGCAAGAAATTACTTTATGGTTTGTTAATAGGAAAAGGCGCAACGCAACGCAACGCAACTCAACTCAACTTTTTTTTTTCTTGTTTTGCTCTCCTTTGGTTTTCTTTTGACGTAAATGAACTCAATTGCTGCTAACGTCCTTCATCATCATTGCCCTTCTCTGTCATGAAGAAATGAATATTTTCTCAAACCTGAACAAGCTTAAATATATTTTGACATATTTTTTTTTTTTGTTTGTTTTCATCTTTTTATTATGAATTTCATTCACTTTGCATATTTTCATTTCATAAGTTCTTTAAGCCCTCGAGGTGTGTGTGTGTGCAGCAGCAGGAGTGACATCATCAGCACATTGTAAAGATTTGATATTTTGCTATTTAATGGAAATTTAAACGGTAACAATTACAAGTTACAATAAGAACAACAACAACTACTACTATACTTTACTATAGCATGCTTTGTTCCAAAGAAAGTTGAAAATGTTATGCTTAAGAGCGTCTATTTTGAGAAACTTTTGATACTTTTGTTTTGCTTATTGAAATTCTATACAATACCAACAAGATGAACGAACGAACCACTGACGCCTGATGTGATGGTGGTCTTACTTAGTTTTAAGTGTTCAGGTGCTGAAGTAAATAGTATCCACAGTATCTGTTTTAAATTAGAATGAAGTGTATAGAGATGACTGAGTCAAACTGCAGATACATTTGTTCTTCTTCAAATATATACTCGGAGTTATGAAAAGCATTCTTCACATATTTTTTATATTATTTGGTTTTGGTGTGTTGGTTTTTCTGTGTTTTCTGTTTGTTTGGAGCAAGCAAATAATGTTCTTTGTATTCATAACAAAATTTGCATTGCTCTATACAATTTCCATATTCATGACGCCAACATGCAGGATATCTACGCTTTCATAAGTCTCTCTGTGTGTGTGTGTGTGTGTGTGTGTAAATATCTATGTATGTGTTTTGTGCGTTTATTTAAACAAAATATGTATGAATGTGTTTGTGTCTGTGTCCGTGTCCTGCCGAGGGAAGCGAAGGAGAGTGTCTACATGTAGGCGACCAAACTCATGTTTTAACAATTATCAGCCATTGTTAAAGAACGAAAGATTAAAAAAAAAAACCAAACCAAACCAAACCAAAACAACAAGTTAAGGAAACTATAGAGTATGGAAAAAGGAATGAGAGAATATGAAGAGGAAAACCAAACAGAAAAAAAAAAATAATAATAAAATCTGTGGAAATGGAAATAAAGTGCAAGGAAACAACAAGTTCCTTGTTTTTTTTTTGGTTTTGGGTTTGAGGATAAAACATCGTCAAAGTGATTGTACTAGAAAAGAGAGAATGTAAGTAAGTTGAGAAGGAAGGAGAAAAATGAAAAGCGGAAAATGAAAATTATTCAATATTTTGTTTTGTTTTATTGTTGTGTATGGTTTTTTACTTTTGTCCTCTCTTAACATTTTTGCGCTATTTGCACACACATAAAACAATGGCGCCGTCGCCTGTATACAAAACAGGATTGTGAACAAAGGAAATAACAACACAAATAACAACAACATACATCATCATCATCATCATCAGCAAAAACAACAGAGAACAATAGGGACAACGACAACATTGTGACAAAACATTTGTTTTGCATGGGTTGTTTAAGAAGTTTTTGCTGCTTTTATTTGTTATCCGTTTTTTTCTAATAAAAATTCGAAATTCGTAATCAAAGAGAAGGAGAACAACGAAAAGAGTTGCTATCTATGATTTAAAAGGATGTGTAGATGATATCGAGCATTGTGTCAAAATCTATAATTCGATAGGCGCCTACTGGTAATCATTGAAAGGGAAATATTTAATGAAAAGAGATGAACCAAAGAAATGAAAAACAGAGATATCATTTACAGTTTCATGACATGGTAAATTATTTAAAGCTTTGGAGATAGTTTCCTTTAGATTTAGTTTAGAAATGAGCAGAGGAATCAGTTACCTCGTAACTGCAGCCTCTTGTAACACAGTCTTTCATGAGTTTCTTAGGAGGTAACAGATTATTAAAAAAAATTATTATTAAAATTAAGCAAATTATGCTGGTTTTAAGAAATGGTTACTTAGATAACAAAATTAAGTCTTTAAAAAGTGGACCAAGTGCGAGTCAAACTCATACACGGAGGGTCCCGTGCCAGATTGGGGTTTGTATGGGAGGTTCTCCCCCTAGTGGTCCGATTTGACTGATTCCAACAGATATGCAGCGCCTATATCAGAAACTTATAGCATCTAAATTTCAGTTCAAAAGTCGAAAAAACAAAAAAGTTTTTCAATAAAGAACCTGAATTTTAATGGTGGGTTTGTATGAGAGGTACCCTCCCTAGTATTGCGATCAAAATGAAATTTAGACAATATAAATGTCTGATGTATAGCCATCAACCTTTCAAATTTCAAGATCGTGGGATTACTGGATCGTATAGCTGTCATACAAACCAAAATGTCTCTTGTATGGGGACCCCTTTAAGTTTTTGAAAATATTTATGTTTTAGTATTTGTTGCTGATGCCCTGATAGAACTACATATCGTAAAAATTTCAACTCTCTGACTATTGAGGTTTTTGACCCGAGGACGAACGGACAACGAAGTCTCTGGAATAGGGTTCCTTTTGGTACCCATTGAATATTTTGTAGATATCTTCATAGAATTTAAAATGTCCATTGGCCTTTATGCAATCAAATGTCTTCTGGTTGCCATAAGGTTTTATAGAATTCAACGTAAACAGCAGCGCTGTCTACCTATGAGTCTCAATATTCTATAGGTTTTGAGAGAAAATTGCTAGGATTTAAAAAGCTAATTTAATTTAAGTTTAGTTCAATGCGAAAACAATTGATACCCCATATTTATTAATTGTATCTAGTTACATCTTTCTCCAAATTCTAAAGGAATTGAGTGTTTGTGAAGCTAACATACAACAAACAGCAGGAGGAGCAACACAATTGAACCAAAGCAAAAAGCAAAATTGTGGCAGCAAAAAGTGCAAAATGCGCTGGACGAACTCGTGCAGCTTTCTTTTTGTTTGGTTTTTTATATTGTTTAAGGAAGAACGAGTTACGATGCTATTGCTCTGTCACTTTGCAACTGGGATTCAAATTCAAAGAAAGTCAGAGCAGATCAGAGCTGAAGAGACACAGAAGGCAAATAGAGTGGAAGAAGGTTAGAGTAGAGTGAGTAGTGGCATGTAGAGACGCTTGTGGCTCATTCGTTACGCAAAATGTGTTTTGTGTCTATTTTTTCCTTTTTTTTTTTTTTTTTATTTTGTTTGTTGTCATTTTTCCTTTTTTTTTTTATATATTTTTTTGCATTCATTCAATTCAACATTTTTGCTTCCTTTTTCATTTTGCATTTGCCACATTTTGTTTTATCTACGAAATGAATGAAAATGTGACTACAATTTCTTTATTTTTTTTGTATATGTTTTGTTACATTTTTTGTTATTTTTTATTTCGTTTGGTTTTTATATTTTTTTTTTTTTTTCTGAGGAATTTAGGACTAAACTTTTAGACTTCTTTCTACCAATGTTCTTCGTGTTATTATTGTCTTGTGTGTTATTTCTGATGGTTGGGTTGGGTTGGGTTGGGTGTATGTTTGTTATTTTTCCCGTTAAAAACTGGTCAACGTCATTGACCCTACACCCCCATCATCATTGCCTGAGAATCGTCGTCATCATCATCATCAACATGTAGAGTCACACTCATTCACCCGCCCACTACGGCATTCATACTTCGAGTACATTCCGCTAAAGGCTGCTGTTGCTGCCAAGTTAGCCACTGTACAGAACAGTACAGTATTTTGTTATCCTTGCTCGCAGAAGTAGGAGTATCTTCTCATTGTTGTTGTTTGTTGTCTTGTTAGCATTCCGTTGTTAAACTTTTTGCCTCACGGTATTTCTTTGCTACGCTGCGATACTTTGCAATGCTTTCCTTGTTTTGTTCATGTTGCCCAGTTTTTCTTCCTTTCTTTTTATTCTTTTCGACATTTTATTTCGTTTTGTTACCTTTTTCATCTATATTTTTTTTTCAGTTATTTTAGCTTTTTTTTTTTTTTTGCATATTTTCCTTACGGCCAAATATTCAAATTATTTTTATTTTGCTTTTTTTTCTGTTTTCTGTTTGCTGCACAATTTCACAACAAATTTGATTAGTCCTTAACTAAACTTTTGGGTTTCAATACTTTTTCAGTGTTGTTTGTTTTTCTTATTATTTAATATTCAATCAATAGACATTAAAATATGTTCAAAGAAAATCGTGTTAATTATAAAAAGAAAGACAGGGAAAAGGTCACAGTTCTCAACTAAATACTCACTTAAGATAGGTTAAACGAACCATTGCAGTATATTGGGTATATATATTTTTTTAAATTAGTGTGTTTGTCATCAAGATTGCAGAACTATGGGTGAAGATTCCAGATCTAACCTAGGAAGGCTAGAAAACTAAAATTTCATAAATTTAAATGGGTTTTGGTAATAAGTGGCCAATGATAATATGTGTGTATTTTGAATTAAGATCTCCTGTAGAATATAAATATCGTATGTATATCAGTACAGAATCTCAAAACATAGAGAGCTAGAAATAGATTATCTCATCATTTCAATCAAAAATACATGTCTTCTCTATCCTGTTAAAAGTGAACATCAAACATGAAATAAAAGTGAGTTCTTTTTTTTGTCTAAATCTATAAAAAACAGAATGCAAAGTGATGCGGTTATCTTTTATCTAATTTACTTTTAACATTATTTATACCCCTATACCCCCTAAGCTATTCTTGACTTAGAATTGATGATGGTGATTGATGGGATAAAATTACTTTTGAAAACAGTCTTAAGCCCGGGAGTTGTATACAACAGAAACAGAACTACATTTTAGTATATTTGCGCCTTAATCCACAATGATTTCATCTGGAAATACTTGTATTGTATATTAAAATCTGTTTCTGTTGTGTGCTCCCCGCGGGCTTAACAAGAAAATCATCATTATGTCAGAGAAAAAATTGAAATTTTGTCCATTATATTCAAACCAATTATGAGAATATTTTTTGCATTAAGTCTACAAATTCGCACCTGTACTTTATAGACACCCTCACCGCTTACAGATACAGATACATTTACAATTTGAGTCCGCATAACCAACTGAATTATTAACTCAAATGATTTTAGTTTTTGTTTTGAAAAATGGAAAAACAAAAATAGAAAATATTCCAATAAAATTCTTTGTGTTAATTAGTTGCAGTCGTTTGGTTTAGTTGCTCGTTTTGAACATCTGTAGAACTTTAACCTTTGGTGAGATGCATTCATAGAGTTTCAGTGTGTAAATGTACATGTATGTATGTCTCTGTTTATAGTGCATAATTTATGGCATTTGCTCTCTGTATGTAAGCAAACCGCGCGACAAAGAGAAATGAAGAGACAGTGAGACAAACTGTGCGACGGTGGAAGAGGCAGACGAAGTTTGACAGAATTATTCAATATAATTATGCTTCGCATTCAATTTTCAACTTGCCACAGACACGCATACGCCCGCAAGCGCCACATGTGTACAGCAATCATGCGTGCCACATGAGCGTTACGTTGACTGCTACCGCTTGCAGTGGTTACTGCTCTCATCTCATCTCATTTCATTTCATCTCGTGCTCCCACAAAAACAGATGCAGAGCATAGTATAGCATAGCACAGAGATCACATACTCCGACATATGCATACATTACGCCTTGAACATGATGGTAATGATGATGATGATGATGAGGGGAGACGATGACAATGATGATGATGATGATGTTGATGATGAAGCTGCCTGCTCTTGTTACTACTACTACTACAACTACTGGATTCTGTGGCATGTCTAGCAGCAAAGGCTGCTTATTCTGACAGAGTCTGTAGTTGCCTTTTGTGGCATGTATTCTAGTTCCCCTTGTCAAAAGTTGCTCCTTTTCCTTGCTTTGTTTGTTTAATGTTTTTGTTATTATTGAGCAATTGTTGTTGTTTTTGTTCGTTTTTTTTTTTTTTTTTGTTGTATGTAAACAAAACATCCATCAAATACAAACCGTAAAACACATAATAAATACACTCAACATATGACTTTTGATTGATATGTTTGTTGTTGGATGTTG
This sequence comes from Amiota minor, assembly GCA_037043295.1. Taxonomy (NCBI): domain Eukaryota; kingdom Metazoa; phylum Arthropoda; class Insecta; order Diptera; family Drosophilidae; genus Amiota; species Amiota minor. The sequence goes on along the minus strand of JBAMAW010000142.1, from coordinate 562,851 downwards.
CTGTTGCATGTAACTTTTACTTTTCAGCTTATTTGACTTTGTTGCAGCAACTTCTTCTCTGAAGCTTTTCATTTGAAGGTATCTTCTTCTTGTATGTCGTTCTACACATAATATTATTTTTGGTGTTTAATGTTCCTTGAAAAATCACATCTAATTAAATTTTCTAAGATTTTAAATAATTTTTATTTCTTGATTTATGTGTTTTTCTTTTTAGGAATTTTTGTCTTCTGTTTGTTTAGTTTATAGGGAAAAGAAGAAACTATAAGATAAGTTGATATGAATTAAAAAGAAGGGGGAATGGATATGTAGATGTAGATGATTGGTTATACAAATAAATATTGTACATATTTCCGCTTTAGTTCACAAGCCTGGGAAATTAATAGCATGTTTAAGAATTTCTTAAATTAAGTAAAAATAAAATTGTGTACATTTATGAAGATATTTTTGGGTGGCAATAAAAACTTTTTATGTTGTTTTCTTATTATTTGGTGTTGATTTTAATTCGATTACCTTCAGAGAGAGAGTGATGGATTAATTGAAGATTACATCTCTAGACGAAAGAAGTCTTTGAAAAAAGTAGGATGAAATACTGTAAAATATATCTCTTTATTTACTAAGAATATTAACAATTCGTGGAAATAGCCGTGCTGTGATTACTATAGTTTGAGGTTGAAGTTTGATGGGCTTCATCAAATGGAAATTAATAAACAGTAAGTACATAAGTCTTTATATAAATCATGATTGCTTAACATGAAAATTTTATGTAAAAAACAACAAATGTTAGTGAATTTAGACCATCTTACTTTTAATTTCACAATATCAATTAAATTTTTGGCAAAAAAAAAAAAAAACCTCAAAACGTAAAAGACAAGTAACATAGATACGTTGGAAAATGGTTTAAGAAGATCAAATCGGGCAATGTAAGTCTCTCAGATGAAGAAGGAAAAGGTCTCCATATAATTTCGATTTCGCCTTAGAAGCGAATGATAGCTTGATAATGAAAATATTGGCCTCAGGAAACTACATAAGTACAAAGCCTTAAAAAGAAAGCCACCTCTATTAGTCATAACCAAAAGTCAATGGGAGTCATTGTACAATATAAGGAGAATTGTAAAGGCGAAAAGTAGAGAGACCTATGCTATTCGTTTCTTATAGAGACAAGCTCGACTTTAACTGAACTAAGGTGGTTTAAGTACTACGAGGAAGTCTAAGTTCCCTATCGCAGACAGGTGGAGGACTCCCTCCTGACACAACATTATTTTAGAGTGATAATAATGCAGTTTCAACTGCCCCCCAATGTAATTCCTCACGACCCATGTTATTGCTACTGCTGCCAAGATTTTGATCTATTAAAAAGGCTTTTCTATCCATGTATTGCTTCATATCATTTGGAATATGCTTAGGGCAACAACGCCCGTAATAGTGCCGAAGTTGGTTGGCTAGAAAATACTGCTTTGAAATCTCTTTATTATCCTAGCGAACCGATAATACTCTTGCCTCCTAGTGGAGATAATCAATGTTGACAATCTGGAAGCAACCGGTCTCTGTACGAAGGGTATTGTATCCAGAAGATCGCACGTTTCTCTGAATCATGTGAATCACGCTTAAACAGTTTTAAATATTGTGTTGATTAAAGTTATGCTTCCGAAGGGCTTCTTCCATGAAGCCGCTGTTAGGACTTCAGCTGACGTTATCTCTAGGGTCTGTACCCCCAAAGTACACCATTTGATATCTCAAAATGATCTACGAGAAAGGCGGGGATCCTTTCTTTCTCACTGGTAATTACATATCTAAGCGAGTCCAAATTTGTATCGATTTGCCGCAATAATTGAGCAAATTAACTTGTTAACAGAAGAATGTCATTTTAGCATTAGAAATCTCTATAAACTCCTTCCTTGAATCGAGTAAATTAAGCATCATCTAAATAATTTCTTTCAACCATTCAAGTTTAAGAATTTTGATTAAACTATTTAATAAATTGTCGTGCATTGATTGTTTTTTCTTTTAAAATTCGAAACTCTTTGAGATATCAACAAAGACACTTAATCACAACCCTTTATACAATATTTGTATATTGAACTCAATATCCATTTGTCGTTTTTATAATTATTTTTCTGAATAGAAAATTTGTGAATCTCTCTCTCTCTCTCTCTTTCTCTATATATTCATTTGTTTTAGCTTTTAGAAATATAGATACATGACATATATAGCAACACAAAGCATATTCTTTGGTCTTTTGCTTTTAGTTTTGTAAAATTTTGGCCTTTAGCAAATTTTCTGATTTCGACAGCAATAATAATAGAAACGACAATTATAATGACAACAACAACAACAACAATAAAAATGAAGATTATAACATCAACATAATGGCAAGAATGCCAATATGAAATATTTGGGAAAAAATCTTTTTTAGGGTTTTTGATATTTGATGCTTTTTGTGAAAGTATAATAAAAAATAATTTTTATTTTTATTTTATTTTCATTTGTTGCAATATATTCTTTTGAACTCATTCAAACTCCTAAAATATAACTTGCGGCATTAAGTTTCTTTTTCTTCTTCTTCTTTGATTATTTTAAAAGAAGAAGTAAAGAAATTAAAAACTTGCATTAAAAAGCTGCTTTTTATGCATTTTTCTCTTCCTGCCACCAATGCTGGCTTCAGCTTCTGTTCTTTTGTTATTTCATATTGTTCATCGTACTTGGTCTTCTTTGCATGCCCACCCCACCATCAACTTTAAAAACAAACTGAAATGCGAAAATTTCGTGCAACATGCAGTGCAACAAAAGTCAAAAAGTTTTGTGTGGCAACTTTAGAGAACAAAAGCGAGTTTGATAAGTGCAGTGCATTTGCGTTAAAACCGACAGCAAAGCAACGCAAGCAGGTGTGAAGTTCTAGATACATTTGTGGGGTTGAGACCTCACACAACAACAACAACAACAACAGCAACAACCTTCCATCCTTCAACATCTTCGATTAATTTTACTTGCTGCTTACAAAACTTTATGCCTCAAAATAGTCCATCAACAATGGAACATAATGTGAGCGAAGCTTCATTCTTTTTATGCATTTATCTTAGACTTCATGCTATCTTACTTTCTCTTCTTCCTCACTTTCTCTGCCTTTGGCAACATTGCTGCATTCAATCACAATGCAGACCTCGTTGGCGTTGGTGTTGGCGTTGGCGTTGGCGTTCGCTCTTGATTCAATAAACCAATGAAAGTGGTATTTAGTTAAACAAACTTTTGTTCGCTCGGCTGGGATCGCGGCCAGGCCAAGTAACTTGGACACGTCTTTTGCTCCTTGCTCCTGTTGCTGCTGTCAAGCGCATAAATGTCATTTTACGCGGTCGTCGACGAATTCAACGCGAAAAGTTAATTTTGAAATGTTTGCTTGCTGCTCGCTGCAAACGCATATCTATGGTCTGATGACAGAGCTACCCGACCAAATACTGTCAACTTGCAGTGGTGGCTAACAAATAGTAAGAGTGAGATAGAGTTAAGAGTATTTTAAGGAAAGTGACAATTTCGACAGCACACCACACTACTAAGTACTCGTACAATGAAAAGACACAAGAGATGAAGAAGGACGCACAAGTGCAAATTTGGTTTGGTTTTGGTTTCATATCATCATCATCGATGGCTAACAGGGCAGGAAAGGGCGGCCTTGTGCTACAACTTGAGTGAAAGGCAAGAACAATAAAAATAACGAGGAGAATAGAATAGCAACAAAATCATGATGACTAGAAGACAACGCGCTCAATGACCAAATACTGTCAACATTGTCACCGTCAGCTGTGAGCTTTATTAAGTTTTCACTTACTTTGTGAGGTGCCGGCTATAAGTTCCTTGTTTCCATCTTCTATCAATTTTTCTCTTTCGTTTCCTTCGTTTGCTCGATTTGTTTGCAAACACTTTTGTTTTCTCATTCAACTTGTTGTGGTGACTTGTATTTGTTCTTGTGATTTTGCTAAGAATTGCTGTAGGAGAAGGTTTCAGCTTGCTTTTCATTTTCTTTTATATTTTAGTTTAAATTCCTTCTGTGCATATTCCTCTCCAATTTATTTTATTTTATTTTTTTTTTTCGCCCCTTTATTTTACTATTCATTGTGGCATAAATATTTCGAACTATAGTGAAGCTCCTCAGTTGTTTCAGATACTTTCATCTATGTATGTGTGTATGTATGGTATGTGTAGATGCTGATGCATTGGTACGTGAATGTATTCGTGTGTGTGTTCCAGCAAAATATGGTCGATTGCATTTGAGAAGTATTGTTTGTGCGGCAGCAGTAAGCATGACTATTGAAGCAGATGACACCATATATACACACACACACACACACACACAATCACAATCACAATCACACGGGTATCTTCATTTTTCTTCCTTTGCATATAGAATGTATATTTTTTTCTATTTGCATAATGGCATTGCATCACATTGAATATGTGTGTGTGTGTGTGCATGTTTCTGTGCAGCAAGCATGCAAATTTTTCGTCCATATTCAATATTTTGGTATTTATCTTGTCAGACAATAAAATAAAGTAAAGAAAAAGGAAAAGAGAAAATAAAACAAAAAACATACGCACACTTAAATATCTGCAACGCTTTATATTTGTTTTTTTTTTTGTTTTTTTTTTGTGTTGTGTTGTATTTGGCTTCAGTCAATATATGTTAAAAAAGAAAAAATATATGTATATATATATATAGAATTGGGTCAGTTGTATGTGTTACTGGTAGCAATTTCTTAAGTTAAGTTATGGCATTTCTTTAAGCGATGACTTTCAACAAAATTACAATAGGAAAATTTGAATTCGCAAAGCAGGGAGGGATTTCTAATACAGAATATACGAAAGAATACATACGATCACTATCAAGAATCGCAAATATACAAAACAAGCATCCAGCCTTTTTTTAATTTATTTTTTTCTTTTTAGGTTTCCGGACCCAAAGGGTACCACAAGGAACCCTATTGCAGAGACTTCGTTGTCCGTCCATCCACGGGTCATATCACATTAACCGCAATAGCTAGATAGCTGAAATTTTTACGGAATGTGTAGTTCTATCCGGGCATCATCAACAAATACTAAAACTAAAATATTTTCAAAAACTTAAAGGGGTCCCCATACAAGAAACATTTTGGTTTGTATGACAGCTATACGATCCAGTAATCCCACGATCTTTAAATTTAGAAGATTGATAGCTATACATCAGAAATTTATATTGTCTAAATTTCATTTTGATCGCAATACTAGGGAGGGTACCTCTCATACAAACCCACCATTAAAATTCAGGTTCTTATTCGAAAAACTTTTTTGTTTTTAAATCTATCGAACTGAAATTTAGACACTATAAGTTTCTTATGTAAGAGCGGTACATTTGTTGGAATCAGTCAAATCAGACCACTAGGGGGAATACCTTCCATACAAACACCAATCTGGTACGGGACCCTCCGGTTACGAGACTTGGCCCATGTTTTTTAAATTTATTTTGTGTCGAGGAATAAAGATTGAAGAATGCGTATGATGAAGCTTTCGAAAGCCTGTTTCTTTGCCACATTTGTCTCCAATATTGTAACATTCAATCTCTTCTACAAGGTGATCTGCAGAGTAAACGAGTCTCTTTCAAAATCTCTATTTGTAGTGAGGTATATATATACATCATAATTTCATGACCAACGGCCATGTGTTCTCCATTCCGCAGGGAAAGTAACTTTTCCACGCATGTCTTAATTTCTCACGACGTCTAACAAAACCTTCTTCGTTCCTGTTGCCAATTTTTATATACACAGTTCAACCACTTATAATTCTATAAATTTAAACCATAATGTAATCCACTCTAAGAAAAGGCTCATTTACACAATCTAGAATCCGTTTAAAATCTTGGCATTTTCATAATCTATGGTAGTCATAGGAATAGTCAAGTAGTTAAGTTATTAACTGATATTTTTATATGAGTGAACAACGAAAATGTGCATGAAAAAGTTTTCGAAGAACATATCAATAAGTAAAACTAGAAATTTTCTTTAATGTTTTAACAATTTACCACATTTCATAACAGATTAATCTTAAGATTAGCATTAGAACGCCACAGATTAGAAGACATAATTCTGTTTTTGTGATCATGTAATCTTATGAAAGGATTTTTGAAGGTAAATTTCATTTAATCAATACAGATTTTGGTCTCTCTGAAATAAATTTAGCAAATAATTAAACAAATTTTTTTATTTGATTTTGTCATTGGAGCCACCAACTCAATTTCAAGTTTAATAAATGCAATAAAACGTGTTGCCAACAACTCACACAAATGACCAAAAACAACAATAACCAGTATTGCGTGGTATTGGTCAACAAACAATAACAACAACAACAACAACAACAACAAAAAACTCAACCGCGCATGATTCACTCAAAACTGACAAAAACCACAAATTAAATCGTTTTACCAAACAAATATATTCATTTCATGGGGAGACACAAAGACACAGAGAATCAAATATGGTATTTTTGTGAACGCAAAGCAGGATACATAAAACTTTCGCACTTATTTTATTGTATATCCTTTCACAAACAAACACACACACACACACACACAAACACACATACTAATAAATAGACAGACTCGTATTTAATGTTACTCTGCTGCCGACAATGATACTGAACAATTGCAACAAATTAGAACATGCCACGGTTTGTAGCAGTAGAATAATACGGAAAAAGGAGTAGAATCGTAGAACCAAAATGCCACACGAAATCACATGCACGCGGTCATAATTATTTTTGGGTTTCTGTGGCGACGCTTGATTGTGGACATGGATATCGACATGGTCATGGACAAGGCTGTACATTTGTATCTCTGTCACAACTCATACTCACTCACTCACTCACTCACTCACTCACTCACAATGTTACAAAGTTACAACACAATTATGGCAAGTTATTTGCGTTGCTGTTGTTGGTTGCTTTCGGTGTTTCAATGAAAGCGCCTTGTTTGACTAATAAATAAGAGTCTTAAACGCATTTTATGATCAACGTATTTCGACATTTTATACGCTTTTGCCTTTTTATTTATTTCAGTTTCACTTTATTTACTGCTTCATTCATCGGCTCAATAGGCGTCAGATGTTAATAAATTTTATTTATTTTGATTTTGATTTGCCTTTTCTTTCTTGGTTTTGCACGCATTTATGCCATTGTATATTTAAAGTGCGGTGTGTTCTTGAAAATTGCTTTAACTTGAACTTAAATACCAAAAAAACCAAAGTCCCCAAATCCCAGAATCTGAAATCTGCCCACATAAATGCGACTATATCTTAACGCAAGCAAACAAACAAACAAACTCATCTCAAACTCATTCGAGTACAAACAAGTCTTTATCTGCCTTTGACTCTAGGGTCTCCTTCATCTATCTATGTGTATCTATATATCTACCTTTGATACTTTTCCATGTGACGATGACGACTACTAACTCTGTGTATGTTTGTATAACTGTTTGAATGTTTTTTACGATTTGACTTGGTTTGGACGACTGTGACGACTATCATCAACGCTTGAAATGTTCCTTATTTTATGTGTCTGGTATCAAATGCAGACGCAAACTCATAAAATGAACCAAGCGTGTGTACCAAATCCCCCCCATTTTCAACCTTTGCAAACCAATCCTATACAAAAAACCATCCCATCAAAATAATGGTTGGCAGCCATGTGTAACCAAAGGGCCGTAAGTGTCCGTTTGTGTTGGAGTCTTGCTAAGTTTATAGGCCATCAATATACTGGGTGAGTGGTTTCAGTGTTCAAAAAATTTGTGGGGTGTTTTTCTCATTTGCAGCTTCATTAATGAAAAAAATGTCTTCATTGAGAATTAAAAAATCTTTTTAAAAACCATAAAATTGACCAAATCCAATACCCAACAACAATGGCGATTATGGTGATAATCATGATGAATGAATTTCACCATGAAATTATTATCAAGGTTCAGGATCAAAGCTCTCCACTCCTCAATGTGCTCAATGACAGCTCGAAGTGACGTAACAAATATGATTTTTGTGGGCACTAATTAGATCTATAGGCGTTTCAAATTTTGGTATTATTATTTTCCTATTCTCATTCTCATTTCTTTTCTGAGGGCAGACGTCGCTGGTGTTTTTATTTTTTGTTTTCATTGCAGAGCTGACTAAGGATGAAACCTTGATTTTTAGTAATGTGATATTTTTAGTCATTTCTGTTTATGTTAGCATACAGAGAGAGAGAGAGAGAGAGAGAAGGTAGAGGGAGAGAGTAAAAGAAAGGTACATATTGTTGTTCGGGTATGGGATATTTTTATCTATAATCAGAAGTTGCTTAATTACCCTTGATGTATTTCATGTGTATTTTTGTTTTTTAATATACCAAACACACTCCTCATTTGCTCATTTTTAGTATGTTTATGATTTTAAGTTGGTGGGGTTTCACAATAAAAACTGTGTGTATCCAAGCTTGAAACTTCATCACTACTTCCTGTTTATTTTGTTTAGCACGCGACCACCAAAAATCTAAAAAGAATTAAAAATAGGAAAAACGACTTTACAAATGAAATTGTTGAAATATGTAAATGAAAATGCATTGCGTCCAAAAGGTGACTATGTCAATATTTATAAATTTATTTATTTACCTTTCAAATGGTGGGAATCAAATCATCATCATCGATAATAAAATACCAAATGGTTTTTGTGAAATGTTTTCCATTTATTTGCTCCACTGCCACATGCCACATGAAGCCACGCGACTATAGAAAAACAAATCACTCAATATATTGAACAATAAATGCATTTAATTCTTATTGATTTCATTTACATTTTTATATGCACATTATTTTTCCTATTTTCATTTTTATGCTAAACGCACGTTTGAAAAACCCTTGGTAAACATTGGGGAAAAATTTAATTAGAATTTTATATAAATATTTTTGCTTTTTTAATAACGATTTTTTTTTTTTTTTACTAAATCGCTAAACGTACACAAGTGTAGAAGAGATGATGTGTGAGAGCGAGTTAGTGAGTGAATGAGTTCGGATGACTGAAAAAAAAAAGGATCAAAGTAAACTAGAAATTGTGTTTTCGTAGTCATTGGAAAAAAAAGTACAAATAAAAAATATTGTAAAATGCCAGAAATGAATGAAATAAATTCCAACTAAAATTATTTGTATTTTTGCACACTACACAGGACTAGTAAATGTCATTACTACACTTTAGTATGATGTTTGTAATGCACAAAACTATGGAGGTTCAACTTAGTGAAGGGAATCGAAAAGATCTAGTATTTTCATTCTTGTTCTCATTATAAGATTACACCGGTTGATTGTGGAATAATTCAATTTCATTGAATTAAAAAAAATAATTTGACCGAACATTTAAGCTTTCTAGAAAGCAATGCATGTCAATTGCAGGCAAGTGTTTAGTGTTTGTTCACGAATTTACTTCATATATTTTTGCAAAGAATGTTGCAAGGAATCCCGGGTTTGTCACTTAATGGTAAGAAAAGATTTTAATTCTGGGAGGCTAAAACTTTTGTGAAGTGTATCTAAGCTTATGGTGAAATCAAAGTGAGCATTTGTGTTTTTTTTCCATATTTTCAACCAAGTTTTCTACACAAAAATGCTGCTTGTATTTATGTAGATAAATAAATAAGTACAACAAAAAAAAAAAAAAAAAAAAAAACAGAAAATACAAAAACCGAAAAGATAAAATGAAATGAAAATGAAAAAGAGACCGAGCGAATATTTACTAAGGTATTTTAAATGTTTTCAAATGTGGTTTTTGTGGTCAACTGTAGCAACAACAAATACAATAATAATAACAACAGCGACAGCAACATCAAATGCAGTTGTACACTATAAGAGAACTTGATATAAAATGCTAATATTATCTCATTTCTCCTCGCTTGTATTTTTATTAATGTTTTAACATCCCCAAGAAAAATTTTATATTATAAATTACTAAACCTAATAGCGATCACGAAGTAGGGACGGATGGTTTCTTGTAGTTCTATTCTAATTTTTCTATCTTGCTTTCCGTTGTTCGTCGTCTATTTTGGACAAACGGATTTAATTATTGTATAAGCATTTATAGCATAGGTTCCCCAACTTATATCTTCTACCGCGCACTTTGAGCTATAAAAAATTCGAATGACTTCAAAATTTTTAAATTAATGTTTTCAGAAAATAGAATTTGATTAGATTGCCTTAATGCCCCCTAATTTGAGCTGAGACTTCTTCAACGCCCACAAGAAACCGTTAGCGCCCACAAGAAGGCGTTAGCGTCCACTTTGGGTTGCTATGGCACATAATAATGAAATACTGACTGATTACACATAAATCGCAAAAAAAGTCTGAAGTTAGCTTTCCACAAAAACAAGTCCAGCCTTTCTTGTCGCCATTTTATGTTATTTAGGGACTTCAACTCTCATCATTGTTACTTTAATTGATAGTTTAAGTTAAGTTTTTGATGTTCCGGAACATAAGTGAGTATCCAAGGTATAGTAAACCTGATTTCAAAAGGAGTTCATTCTTAAAATTGTTCAACAAACTGTAAACAGTCCATTAAATATTTGTAAAGGTAACTAAGAAAAAGAAAATTCTAAGTTCTTCTTTACACAACATTGCAATGTTTCAATGACGTTACTAAGACTAGAAGCTTTTTATTATAACTCCAATATTTGTTAATTTTTCAAATAGGCAATATTTCTTTCTTATTTTTTTTTTTTGGGTTAGTTATAAAGCGTCATGCAGGGCTTATTGTGTTCTGTAATGAGCTTATTTTCTGTGTAAAAATATTGCTAGGTTTTACGTTCAGTTCATGAAAAGCAATTTTTAAAAAGAATGAAAGTGGTTAGTGTTTAGACCTGGGGAGGCCTGGTAGCCGCCTGGTGCGTTCCATTGTTTGGTAAGGTTGTTGTGTGCCAACAGATGGTTATTATATCGGGTAGTGTGAAAGGCGCTCTGAGCCTCAAGTTAATTTCTTGATATACCATGGGCATCCTGTCATTAGGTACTAAGTCTTGTAGAATAAATCTACTACTCTATTCGATTGATATTTAGCAGCGGTTCCCTATATCTGGATGCCTTATCACCATGTAAAGGCAATGCTTTAAGCGTAGACTGTGCGTGTTGCCGGAGAGAGAGAGAGAGAGAGAGAGAGAGAGAAAGAGGGTAAGATTTTATTGTTGAGCAGTCAATGAAGTGTGTCTATTATGTCTAGGCAGCTAAGAAACACCGACGTAATGTTCTGACCGAAAATAAGATAAGACCTAGGGATTTCCCCTTCTTTTATTGTGCCGTGTTGTCCGGGCAGAGATATACAGCCGGTGTTACATTCCTCTCAGAGTAAAGCATAAGTTGTTTTTTTTTTTTTTTTTTTTTGTGGTACTGTTTATTCTCACGGTGGAGTTCATGTCAGTTCATGTTTCTATACATATGAAGATGCAGACAACAAAGTTATTCATGTACATATGATTGACTTATTGTAATAATTTCTACACAATTAATTGTAATATTTAGTTCTCTATGTATGACAACAACACATGACAATGTCAACTCTACTACTTGCTTCACTTATGGGTCAGTGCACCTAAAATAAATCTACAACACAATACAATATGCACCATCGAATGAAGTTGAATTCTTATCTTATAAATTTTTTTTTTTTTTTTAATTTACCATAGTCGCAACAAGATGTTAACACACCATAATGTTTGTTAAGTTTATTATACTTTTGAATGTTTATTTTTTTTAGTGTAGCATTTAGTTGAAAGCGATGGTAAATATTCAAAGCATTGCCGCAGGTTATAGTATAAAGTTTAGTGAGTGAGTGGAGGAAATTTTATCGTTCTTTCCTTCAAAACCTTTTCATTTTTATTAAAATAGTTCTATTTGTACAGATTTACCAAGTACATACATATAAAATAATAACAAGGTGGCTTTATATGTTGATTCTGATTAGAATGATAATAATAATGATGATGATGTCGAATGAATGAAGAAGAAAACTGTTTACTATTCAAATGAAATAATATTCTAAACCACAAATTGCATAGTTTGCCTTAGTCTTAAAAGAAATGAATTCAAAAACTATGTAGAAAATACCTTAAGTAAGTATTTTTCATAATAAATGACAAATTGCTTTAGATCCAAGCCGAGCGAACAAGTAAGTCAGTTTTCGCTTAAATGAAAAAATAATCAAATAAATATTCAAAAGGACAAAAAATAAACAATAGAAAATAAAATACCAAAAATTTTCATATTAAATTTGCTTATGGATAAAGATACAAATCATAATAGATGCAACATGAAACAATGGCAATAAAAACAAGAAGGCAATTTCAACAATTGTAAAAACAACTTCTAAGTGCAATTAGAACAAAGATGATTATGAGAAGAAGATGAGAGGAAAAAGTCGACAACATTGATTGGTTTCAATTGAGTGAAACCTTGTCTGATCAAAATACATACACACTGTGCACATTGCCCATAGCCCATTGCTCATATGGGATTTGTATTTTTGTTGGAGATTGCAATAACAGGAAAAATGAACAGAGCAGAACAGAACAGAACAGAACAGAACAGAGAATATGAACAACCAAATTACTTAAATCAAAAGCACAAAAGTATTTTTGTATTGACTACTTACTCTCTAATACTAATACTACTTTTCTGTTTCTGTGTTTGATTCTTTTTGTATCATTTCTACTTGAATAATCAAGCATAAAATGCCTTTACAACAAAGTCAACGGTAAGCAAAAGTATCTATCAGGTATCTTCTAGGCACTCGATATGGTATCTGGCTACTCTACTCAATACAAAACTATAAGTACAAGTATCTTAATGCACAACTACATCTGAACACAAGAGACAATTCAAAATGATTGCTGTATTTATGAAGACATACAAACATACACATACTTTGTGTATAAGATACCATTGCAACCATGCACCTGTGAATCTCTATCTGAAGTAAAATCCAAATGTCTGATGTTCTTAGAGATGAAAGCGATTTCAGTGACTGACCAACCAAGTGATGTTCTTCATATTGTTCCCTGCCTGTTTAGGGAATGAGCTTTACTATCTGCAGGTTCAAAAAGGGAACTCTAGTTGAGAAGGAAATGAAGGTGGTGGGTTGAGTTTTAAGTTAAGCACACACAAGAAAGATACTTATCCACATACTCAGAAAACCAACCAACCAAACCAACTGCTACCATTTGCATGAAGTATATGAAAATTCCTGTGGTTTAAAGAGAAGTATATAGATAAAGAAGAAGCTCAGTGCAGTGGCCAACAAAATTATTAATATGACTTTGCTAGAACTGCCAGCATACTCGTATTGTAGTACGTAAGTGTACAAAAGATCAGAAGGTTGAAAAAGGTAACTAGGGGTGTCAAATGTATCTAGGAGTATTTTCAACAATGACTATAACTAGCTGCTATTGCCGAAAATCTTTAGGCATGCTTGCATTCTGCTCCCATGGCATCAGTTTCAGCTTCATTTGTACTGAAGTTTTCTTTTTAATGAAACTAAATGCACAAACAGCAAAGAGAATCATTTGCTACAATTCTTTTTGCAAACTCCTTTTTATCTTCCACAGTCACCTTTAACTTTCAATCTCTCTCTCTCTCTCACCCTCCTCCTTTTAATACTTATGATTATAAGTAGAAGTTTGGTTTTCTCTTCTATTTGCATTTTGCTTGTTGCTAAAGCTACTTGTGGCAAGTAGTATGTTTATACTCTGCCATATATGACTTAAACACATACATGCACACATTTTCACACTCATGCAAAGATGCTTTTAGGCAAAATGAGAAAGGATAAAAAAGAAAAAATATGATGCAACTTGATTTAAATCAACACAGCTGAGAACTTAAACACCGAAACACCCAAACTCCGCCTTCACAATTTAATCTTTCAAGTAAATAAGCGATGGGATCTCACTCATTTCAAAGACTCCAACAGCAAAAAACTAAGGATGAAAAATGAAATAAAAATTTAAAAAGTTAATCACCAAAAGATGACACTACAAAAAGAGCAAAAAACTTAAACTAAATAATTGCTGAGTCATAATTCTTTTTATATTCGCGCGAGCGTCTGCAAGCTTTCATTTCTCTCCTTCATGATTCGTTTGAGAAAAGAAACTTTCAACGAAAAAATAACCTTAAACATTCTTCTAGTAGCTTTTATTATTAACATAAAACATAAAAAAATATATATTGCAGCAATTTGTGCGCGACAGCGGACAGACAGACATCAAAAGCAAGGATGCAACTCCAACTGAGAAAGTAAATGCAGCAGCAATAGAACAGAAAGCTTAAGGCAATGTTTCTTCTTAGTTGTACTTGCTTTTGATTGCTGAGAATCTGAAAACACAAGAGCAGGATAATGTTTTCTTATATTAGTTCAGTCGGAGTCTGCTGTTTTTACTTTTATTTCTCTATTCATTCATTCGTTTTGCTAATGAAAATCTCCATTTCCAAGGATAATAAAATCAAGAAATAAAAAGATTATAAGAATGAAAGTTAGCATTATATATTAAATTAGCGATGCTTGAATAGTATTTCTCATTGTTAATGAATTTCCAAAGTGTTTTGCTTTAAATTTTTAGTATTCACCGGAAAAGCAAAATATTGGTTAACCGGAAATGCATTAAGTTCATGAAATTAATTTTACAACCTTTTATTAATAATGATAATTATGTTTGCAAATGAAACCAAATAAAACCAAACTAAAGCAAAGTAAAGCACTCGTGATATGAGTAAAGATAAGAAATCAGCTTAGGTATTTATATTTCGGAAATTTTCCATCATCATCATCAGAATCATAGCCATCAACAAAAAAAAAAAAAGAAAGAAAATCATAAACTCCTTATACTCGTACATATGGTACACATAAGCGAGGATAAGGAATCCTCAACAGTAAAAGAAAGCAGATAGCAGATAGTTCCCCCAACTGAGTTTATGCATAAATAATAGTTTTAATATGCCAAGTGTCTTAATAAAAATTGCAAAGAAAACATACACCCAGACACAGAGATACTCACAATCATGTATGTGCATGTGTATGTGTTATTTCCCTATACAAAAGATTTGATGGAAATGAAGAGGATGAGAAGAAAATCTAAAGAAGAAAATCACAACTTTTAACTTGTAGTTCTGTTGCTAAATTCTTTTCCTTCTCCTTCCACTCAAATTTTTTTTTTTTAAGCTTCTGAATACTGCATGAGCCGAAAAACAACTGAAAAAAAAAAAACAAAAAAAAAAAAATACACTGAGAAAAACAACTAAGAAAATCATAAAGAAAGAAAACATAAGCACATAGCTATGTCTTGATTTTTTTTTTTTTTGCTTTGAAATGTTGTGTATGAAAACTCTGAAAGGAAAGTATTTAGAAGATGCAGCAAAAAGGGGTTGGATGAGGATTACAATAACAACAGCAGCAGCAGCAATAGCAACAAAAATCATATCAACTAACTCAACGAGTCGAGGCGACTCAACTGAACTGAACTGAACTGAATTCAACTCAACTAAACTCAACTCAATTCGACTTCAACTCAACTGACTTGACTCGATGCGAAGCGATTCAAATGCCAAAGTGAAAATGCAACTGTGCGGAAAACTGTGCGAATATATTCAATGCAAAAACTTGCTTCCATATAATGCTAGGATATGCAACAACAACAACAACAGCATTAACAACAAAATAGACAACTAAAAGTCAAAACAAGGGGACGGCAACCAACTGCACTGCACCGCATTGCATGGGAACAGAAATTCCAAAACAAAAAAATAATTTGGAAAAGAAATGAACTTAAATACAAAAGGATATGAGGTCGCATCTATAACAGCAACACAACAATAACAACAAGAAAAAATAGAGGATCACTTGAAGAGCCAGAAGAAAGCTAAGAGCAGGAGTAGGGTAGGTGGTATGGTAGAATGTTCTGGTTAAATTGTGAGTTTAGGTTAGAGCGGTCGGTATCTTTTCTTTCAATTTGCAAGTAGTTTTTCTGTTACGTTTTGTCAAGTACAAGTAGTAGTAGTAGCACATGTGTGTATCTACTGCGTGTTCGAGATACTCACGTATAACAAACAAAAAGCAACACAACATGAACGTTCAAAAATAACTTCCGCTCTGTGATTTCTTTTTCCCACATACACACAGATACACACACATATATAGACATTTACAGGATGCACTAAGGATATAAGGCAGGAAAGATTATTTAAGCTCACGGTGCCGCTAACGAATCTGCTTTTGTACGACGACGATGACGACGTGGACGACAATGTCGACAAAGAAATGAAGATTATGATGAAACATAGTAGTATTAACAATGAAAAGAGTAGATATGATAAAAATGGGAAAAAATTTTTTCATTCATACTATATACAAATATACAATATATCTATATATATATATAGGTATATCGGTTTGGAGTTTCCTCTTGCTAAAGAGTTGTGTTGTGAGTCTTTCTTTAAGTAAAATAAAATATAATATTTGAAGTGCAATGTACGAGTTTCTTAATGGAAATAAATATATGAGAGCAAATAATATTTTTTTTATTTTCTTGTTAGTTGCTTTTCATTTGATTTACAAACTTATTCAGGACATATCAAATGACAAACATGAGTATATGTGGATGTATATTTATGCAGTTAAAAGCGCGAAATCTTGTTAATATTTGAGCGCACAAAATGAAAGACGAGTACTTTTCTATATGAATGGATGAAAAATGACAGACTAGATAACTGAGTGAATGTGAATTAAATGAAAGGAATCATGCATGGATGAATGAATGAATGAATGAAGATACAAATAGGAATTGGGATCATGTCAAGGTAACTAACGTTGAATGAGTTTCATATGGGGAAAATGATATCAACGTTTACTCAACACAAAAAATAAAAATAAGCAACTAAAAAGCAGTGGAAAGAAAACTTTAAACTAAAGCCAAATCAAATCTCGTATTCACAAAACAAAAAGTATCTTCTTTCTAGATGCAATTTTCATTCAATTAAATCCCTATTTCCTTTCTGTAAACTTTCTTTATACTAAAAAGAATAACTGATTTTGGTATCTTGTATCTCTCATTCACTCATGCATTCATTCAGACATGTATGTATCTCTTAGTAATTATAATTTACCGAAAAATTTCAATTAGCCTCGTTCTCGAAAATATTCAAGGTAGCTGCTCTGCTACTACACTAGTAAAGTGGACATCACTAACTTTTACAACAGGCAATCCTATTCTATTGTATAGTAAGTAATAATAACAACATCAGAATCCAGAGTAGTGCTAGGAATATTCAACGAACTTATTAATGAAACAAACTTTGGCCGTGCAAACATTGTCTGAGAATTGGGTTTAAATCGAAGCAGTTGGCCCAAGTTTCACAGCAACAATAGCAGCAGACACAGTAGCAACGGCTGTCTGGGGGTTAGTTGAATGCGGTTGTCTAAGGAGAATAGCAGCAGGAGCAGGAGCAGCAGGAGTAGGAGTAGAAGTACCACCAGTAGTAGCCCTTTTAATAAAAAACCACAACAAAATTGTTCAACAACAAGTGATGGGTCTGGTCTTATTGTTGTTTCTGATCGTAGTCCTATTCTTGTCAATTGGTCTGCTCAGGTTTGGTCTGCTTGGGTCTGCTCTATATGAGATAATGTGAGTCCTAAGGGTTCTTCTTCTTCTGGTGAAAGCTACGATGACTCTATTAGTGAAACTTTGCGTAAAATGTTGTCGAAATTAAATGAATTGTTTTCTTTCTTACCTGGCTTAGTCAGTCAGTCAGGCAGTCTGTCAGATAGTCAGTGAGTGAGGTGGTTAGTTTCAAATGTTGCTAGTGAGTTTGTCAGTGAATATTATTCACTCACTTATTTGGTAAGTTGCCTTCAGTTCATGGCGGCGGCGTTCAACAGTTTTACTTTGCAACACATTTAAAAAGTTTTACAAATTCATTTTTCTAACAAAATACACACTAAACAACAAAAATAGATAGCTCGGGAAAGTTATAACAAAGTTTTTAACTAAATTTAACAGTAAAAGCGTTCATGAAACAACAAAACTTACGGATTCATTTTTGTTTTCTTCTATATAAATACGAGTATATACATTTTTATTTGGGTGAGGGTTTTGACTGAGAGTGTACAAGTTTTGGTTTGATTTACCAAGAAAATAAAATAAGAAATGTAAAAAAAAAGAGGCCAAAAGTTAAGAAAGAAAAAGAAAACTGAAAATGAAATAGCATGACAATGAGTTCTTTAGAGAAATGTGTAACATCGAGTTTTCATTAGGCAGCTCATTTATAATATTTTCACATTCATAATTCTGTGTAGACCTTAAAGTTATAGGAAGTTAAATTTGAAAGTCATAAAAGTATGCATGAACTCATGGCTTCCATAAATCTGAACTTACTTAACATCCTGAAATACGGTAAATAAAATATGTTTATATCAAACATTTTATCTAAGTGAGATTCAAATGGCCACAAGCATATGACCAATTAAAAAGAAATGTAAGCACAAAAAGAAAATGGAGTTCCTAATTTCGTTCAAACCCAACCAAAACCAAACCAAAAATTAATACAAAATCATTCTCATCCAATATATCCAAGTATATATGTATGTAAATACTTGTATAACCAATAAAATCAGATGTTTTTAAGGAGAAACTTTTGTTTGTGATTCATGAAATTTGATGAAGCTACAATAAATAGAATAAACGCGAATAAATTCGAAAACCTGAAAAGTGAAGCAACAAGAAAAATAACCCTATAATTTTTTTGACATCTGATTTCATAACAATGGCTTAGTAGACTTGTCAATTTTATTATGGAAAGGTATACAACTGAACAATGTCTCGAAATCGTGCAATTGTTTTTCGAAAAATTTATGAAAATGTCGATTACTTGGCTTTTCAACGACCATTACATGGCGAATTTTGCATTGAAATTTGTCATGCTTTCAAACACATCACCATTGTTTCACATTTTTGGAACAAAATCATTTTCAGCGACGAAGCGGATTTTTTTATTAATGTCTTTGTTAATAAACACAACGATCGGTTTCGGGGGACCGAAAATTCACAGCAAATATTGTAAGTTCCTTTACACCCGGAAAAACTGACTGTAAGGTGCGGAAAGTGGGCCGGCGATATCATTGGTCTGTACGGTCGAACGATGGTAAACGATTTTTGTTACCTAGTCTGACCGGCATCGATACGGAATACATATTTTTTGAATAAGACGGTGCAGCACGTCACACCAGTCACGAAACAAAGGATCTGTTATTTTAACACTTTCCGGATCAATTGATTTCAGTATACGGCGATGTAAATTGGCCAGGTAAGATCGTGTGCCTTAACGCCTTTAGACTTTTTCCAGGAGGACGATTAAGAACAACACTAGCGCCGAAATTTAGACCCTGTCGCCGAAATTATGCTCCCGAGACATTTCAATTGTATTTGCCTAAATAGCTCAAATATAATAATAACATTGTCAAATTTTGATTTTCGTTACATTTCATTTTCATATTTTTTTGGATTTACTCCCCCCTGCGCTAAAAAAGTTTCTCTTTCAAAATAAATTTTTCAGAGTCCCTAAATAGTAGCACACATACACCTCTTTTATGAAAATTAGCTAAAGACCTTATTTATTATTTATTTCTTTGCACATTTTCAGATTCAGTGGCATTATTTGGATCAAAACATTGTCATTTTAATCAATAATGAGATAATTATTCATTGATATACAAAACCATTCGCAACTTTTAAACATTTTGGTTTGTAGAAGTGGAGTCAAATGAATAAATAGAAAACTATGAAAAATATACCAGGTATTCTTTCGTTCATTAGCAAAAAATCATTCAAGTTATTTTAAAATAAGAAACAAAATCAACGAAATTGCTGTTGGAAATCGTACAACCCCGAGATAGTAAGTCTGGAGAGAGTTTCAACAATTTGAAAAGCAAACACAATTTCGTGAGCTAGTTGTCCAGTCATATGTTGCATTTACTCAATTCGGCACGTTTTGTTGAACAAGATTGTTTTGTTTTAATTTTTTGGTCAAAATCCCTTGTCTTTTAGATTAGTAAACATTCTCATTCTCTCAATTTTGTATCAGTGTTTGTGAACTTGGGTACTGGAAATATTTTTCCAATTATGCAGCGCTTTACACCAAAGTTTATCCTTCTTAGTGAGCGCTTTATATAATATTGGAAGCTTCTCCTGCCTAGCGTCCTCTTATGTTTGCTCTGATTGAAGTCTGGGCTAAAGCTGAAATGGTAAGGCTGACTTCCAAATCTGGATTTTATGCGCAGTACGCTTAAATAAAATATTCAAGATTTTCAATACAAAAGTATCATATATTGTACTATACCTAGTCGATACTCAAGTTGAAATCCAAGCATTAATGGCGTTGGAATACTTTATCTGCTAAAAAGTTAATACCATAAACAAAATTTAAAAAAGAAAAGCCTCACCTCCGCATATTTCAAACAATTTGGTGGACGAAATATTGCTTCAAATCATAACTTTAACTTTCTTCAAATAATTGTATGGCCAAGTTTTCATCTTTAACAAAATAGAAATAAAAATAATATTAAAACAATGGAATATTCTGTCTTAGACTTAAAATAAACTTAAACACCTTTATTTTATTTAAAATGGAATTAATTTTGGAAAATATCTACAAATCTTTGAAGTAAATATTCTATAATAAATTATTTTTGTATTAGATTTAATTCTAGAAAATTGCTTTAAAAGTATATTATGTATTATTCTACAATATTTATTAACAATTTTGTATTTTATATTAAAGTTATCTATATTTCTTTTGAATCTATTTACAGCTTAAATTCTCTATTTATATTGTGGCATATACATAAAAATTTCTTGAGGTAAGTTTGTTGAGTCAACATCCTAAACTAATAAATAAATATCAGTTTTATTCATTTTCAATTATTTAATTAGCATTTGTTTTATTCATATGCCGGCCGCCCACACTCAACTAAGGCGTGGACAAATGCCACCTTGGCCTTATTCCATGGTCTTTGTTGTTCTCAACTTACATAGATATTTACTTAAATTGTTTTTTAATTTATTAATTTAGTGCCACCCTCAAAACTCAATTTAGTCCAGAATGACTATGTAAGTACAATTCACTTTAACTCGCTTCAAGTCAAAACAAAGTCGACTTATGGTAGATAAACATAGACAAACGCAGGCAATGAAAGTGAGTGTATCCGTGTGTGTTTCAAGGGTGAGCGCAATGTTCTTTCTTAGCTGTGGATGGCGGCTTCATTATTTAATGAAAATTTTCCTAAGCAACTCAAGCATAAATATTTTCGTATACGTAATTTGTTCTGTTGAAGCAGAAAAGACCGACGAAGCGGTGCGGGAATGAGATCAAGTATGGGAATATTTTTGATATTTTGCACGTGTTTTTGCAATTGGTCTTTGCCTTGAGATTTTGAATTAAATCTGACTCAACTTAGCTTGATTTTTGTTTTCTTTTTTCCTGTCTTGATTTTGAATGGAGGCAGAAGATAGTCTATCATCTGATGGACAAAGGAATAGAGAGACGCAGACAATGGTATTATATTAATATTCATTAAAGAATTTTGTGTTTTTTTTTTTTTTTTTTTTGTTTTGTCCCGCTCTGCTTTTAAGGTTTTCTTCGGCTTTCGCTTTTTCAAATTTTTCGTTAACTTTTGTTTTAAGTATTTACATAAAGTGACTTTCAAAATAACATTATTTAACAAGCATTTTAGTCAAAACAGAAATTAAGGAAAAAAGATATGATGCTGCTGTTGTTATTATTTTCATAAGATTTTTGCTGTTGGTTTAGAAAATTAATTAACTCGTGTCTTCTATACAAAAATTATAAACAACAGAAGTCAACCATCTCATGAATGTTTTCTTTCTGTCTTTCTTTATTTTTTTTGCCGTTTACTTTGTGCATGTGGCATGATTCAAAATGTTTGCTCATTTTCAATTCCACTGACAAAAAGGAAAGAATGAAATGCGAAAAGAGGAGATAGGTAAAGTGAAGAGTAGAAAAGGCTTTTCAATTATCAAAAAGAGCAAATCGTAAGCAAAAGTCAGCAATAGTGGGTTAGAGATTCCGAAGCATGAGAAATGCAAGACAGGACATGAAGTCATCGTTACCGAAATCAATGTGACTTCTGCTGCATTTTTCCTTTTGAAAGTGCATATTTTCTTTTATTCTTTCATGTGAGCCAAACATCAAAGAAACAACAGCATCAGCAGCAGCAGCATTTTATCCAATTCTTCAACCCTATTTTCTTATTCATCCTTAACATGTTTCTATTAAAATACTTTGGGTATCCATTTTGACTTGCCAATCGACGAGTTTTGTTTATTCAACAAAATTTTCAAAAAAAAAAATATGCTGGAAACTGACTAAATAATAGCATTCGGTTTTAGAGAAAGGGGAGAGAAAGTGAAATGTGTATATGGGGTCTCTGACTATTGCCACAGTTGGTGCAATTGCTGCTGCTCCTGCTGCTGCTGTTGCCATTTCGTGATTCTGTTCCTTTTCAAATAACCAATTGCAATATTTTTGACGCATTCAATAACGTTGGCAAAAAGACTCAACTCAACTCAACTCAACTCATATAGTGAAGAGGTATAATTCTGATATGTAGGATTGTTGATGACGATAGGGGGTGCTAACGGAAGGAGGTAGAGTATCGCCTGGGCTTGTTTGGTGGTAAAAGCAGTAGCAAAGAAAAGGCATGCGGCATTGGAAGATATTCATTGTGGTGGTAGTGGTGCAGGTTATACATAAAATTGATATGCAGCAATCGTAAATTTTTAGTATTGTAGCAACAAAAGAGGAACAGAATAAACTGAATTTGGTTGAAGAATGAAGGAGTGGAGAATGTTAGAAGGAAAGATGAGCAATTGTTGGAAAAAAAAACACACTTGATGTGTTCGTTCCGCTTGTGAACTGCGCCATCTGCACTACACTTGGAATAAAATTTAAGTAAACTTTAATATACTTAAGTGAAGGACATGTGTTCCTTTAATTCTCGCTAAATGTTTAGTAAGCAAGTGATGTCTTTCTGGCTTAATATTGGAGATAGAAAATTTATAATGAAATTAAACCAAGTATTTTTTATTTGATCGTTAGGCCTTCTATAATAGTCAGACAGTTCTTCATTTGAGAAAAACTAACAATCACATTTTAATCAAGAATTATTTTTTGTTTGAAGAATCAAGTATCCAAATTTCGATGATGTTGAATAAGGCGCATGGAATATTACGTAATTGATTGAATACTGAAATTTTGTTTACATTAAACGGAGTTCAAAGAATTAATGTACTAATATTATTAAATGATTTGATTTTCTTTCTGTGTATTCCATCATCTACACTTCGTTTAGATAAAACTATTGACACACACTCAGAAAGTAAAGCCAAGCTAGAAATATTTTTTTTTTTTTTTTTGTTTCTGTTCTTTTTCTGTTTTGTTGTAGTTTTTCTTTTCTACTCGGTTCTTTTCGTATTCCACACGCTTCTTTTAGTATGAAAGCTTTAGAATCGTTTTTTCTCTCTCTCTTTCTCTGTCAACTTTTTGTAGTAGAATATGAAACAAAAGCCGTTCATTGTGAAAATCGTTGGAAAATCTCATAGAAGTAGAGTATTATGTACACTTTAAGCTGGCGGCAGTGAAATTTTTCATTCCGCTAAAACGACATTGGACGACCATCCGTCGATGAAGATGGTAATGATGATGAAGGCGACGAAGACGTCATAAGGCAAGAGAGGAGGAAAGACTCATTGAATCTATAGTGGCAGATGATTCTAGCAGTTACAGTGGGTGAGGTAGTGAAAGTAAGCTGAATGAATGAATGAAATGAAAGTAGTGAAGTGAGTAATGTAACGAGTAATGAATATTGCTGAGAAAAATATGTAAGAAGCAACAAAGGCAGCAGCATCAGCAGAAACAGAATCAAGACTGCAAGCATGGATGAAAGAAAAAGGATACACTGGCGCTCATCAATGATATTAAGTGAATTTAATCCTTTTACATGCTTTACTTGCCTCACTTCATTTAGTCTGTCGAAGCAAGAAAAAAGAGCGCGAATGTTTGCCTGAGAGCGATTGCACATGCATTGACACATGCATAGATACACAAATACAAAGCAACACAGATCCAGCTACAGCTACAGCTACAATTCTACTTCCAAGTCCAAGTGTCTTTTTGTTGTCCTTGTGTGCCGGGCGTTGCGCTTGAAAAACTTTGTACAACTTTAAGCCGCTTACAAGATTTTCACTCGCTTACGCAAAGCATAAAGAAAAGAATAAAGATAAAGAAATGAAGAACACTTTGGATTATAAATGACTTGGCGTGGCGTGGCGTCACTCAAATTGTTGTAATGTATGAAAAATAGCATTTAAATTTCATTTTCACATTCATAAAATCATCGATTAAAGTTGATATTTCTTGCTTTCTGTTTCTTCATGAATTTCATTGTTGAATTGTTGCATTTTGTTAATAAAATAAATAAGTAAATCGTTGGAAAAGAACAAGATGATGAGAATGCAAAAAGAAGGAAAGATGAAAAAGGACAAAATTATTGAATTGAAAGCGAAAAAATTCAATTATTTGCGGTCTCCACGCACACACTATGAATGAAAAATAACAAACGAACATGTTTCCTTTATTTTTTGTGGTTTTGTCGGTTTTTCGGCTTTAAAGTTGCTTTTCTGTGTGTATTTTTCTGTGTGTTTGTGTGTGTGTATGTGTGTGTGTGTGTGTGTGGTGTCGTCCTTGTTATTGTCAGCTTACACTTTGAGCCTATTTTGTTTTTGTGTGTATGTATATTTATTTGGGCTTGGGATACCCAAGAATCCCGCATCCAACAGCATTTTACAGTTCGACAAGTCTACATGCTGGACATCAACAACAAACATATATAAACAAATAAACAAACAAACAGACAGGACACTACTCTCAATGTGTACGAGGAGAACTTCCTTCTAACCAGTATAGATAGAAAGATGTGTTAGAGGAGATTTGGGGCGATTACCCACCATTTCTAACATACCAAACATTGTTTGGCAACCTTTTTTGTGCTTTGATTTATTGGCATCCTTGGGCCAACGCCTTAAATATTTTCCTAAACTCCTTTCTAACACACGGAAATCACACAAAATATTGTATAACAGCAAAAGAGGGTGGTAACATAAGTAAAAGTCTAAGGCAGTAGGTATTAAAATATTAGAAACCATGAGGTAAATGCCACATCTGTAAAAATGTCAGATGGGCAATGAAGCGCGAAGTAATAAAATGTAAAAATAAAAGATTTAAACAGTATGGGAGAAAGGGAATGGTTAATAAAAAGAATCTCTTGGGAGTGAATAGGCATGAGGGCTATCAGTACCAGTCAATATACATAGCATTGTAAGTAGATAGCATTCCTTCCTTTCCTTTGTTGAAAGCTTGAAGCCTTTTATATTGTATTTTAAATTTCTTTATGATACTTCTTTCTTCTTTCAGTTCTCTTCTTGTAGTTTCTTTGTTGCTGTTAATAACTTAAAAAGAAAGGAAGAAATGAAAAAATATCTCAAAATGTTGCACCCACAATAGGGGGTTTGAGAGGGAGAGAGAGAGTCCGTGACTAAGTGGCCAGAAATTGAAATCATTTAAGGCACAGCAGACAAAGTCATTCTATTAAGTTTTCCTCTGCTCCTCAGATAAATGGATTTTGCGACATTGAGTCGACGATAAACCCAACCAATAAATCTCGCTATGCCTCATTTATAATAATAATCTCAGCGCCTTTTGTGTGGTGCCCGACTAAAAAATAACAAAGTCGACCGCAATAAATACCAACAAAAAATTTCAACTTTAACTTATGGAGGGAATTCTACTTAAAAACTTCGCCGCATTCTTTCTATAAGGCAATCATCAATAAATTCAATTCATTTTAATGTGATTGAGGTGAAATTGATTTAAAATGTCCTTTAAATCAAATCAGTTTTCAGTATACAAAAAGTAGTAATTAAAGATGAGCAACAGGTGTCATGTTAACATCAAACAAATTCATGTTTCACCGACAGGATTACTTCCTTCCACATCAATAATGAATGCATTCTGAGGCAAATACAATATGAAAAAAGTATAGCCTACTTTCATGCGTCCCATACCCACTTACTTCTATGTGATGCTTTTTTAAATGGAAAATTTTGCTTAAAAATTGGTTGCGAATATGCGGGAGGATTGTATAAATGCGTCGTCGGTATACAACACACAAAAAAGAAGGAAAAAAAAAAAGAAAAAAACTCAAGAAAATGTGCAAATAAAAGGCACATAAAACTTGTGGGAAAAGCATTACATAAGAGGTAAAGAAAACAGTTGAGTGTATTCATGTGTGTTCCAAACGCACGTTGTTGGCGCTGAAAAGTCATTAAGTACAAATGACGTAGCCAACTGGTAAAGAGAAGTCGCTGCAGCATGAGCAATAATTACTGCACGTTTTCAGTGCGAGTCGGCTTCGCTCTTCTCCCTCTCGCTCTCTCTCTCTCTCTCTCTTCAGGTCCTTGTTATTCTTCCTGCAATGTAAGTAGTGCGGTACGCAAAGCTAACTGCATATTGAGTGATGTGCCTCACTTCACCCACTCAAGTGCTCTGTATGCATATGCATGACTTTCTATCAATTTGTCTGTCTGTCGGTTGTCGTTTTGTCTTGTTATCTATCTATCTGTCAGTCTCTCTGTATGTCTGTCTGTTTGTCTGTCTGTCTGGAAGAATGCATTGCGTAACCATACCAAGTATTCAGAGACAGGCTGCCTCTGCCTGACTGGCTTCGCTGTTCAGTTTGCATTATTTATGACTAAGTGAGCCCGATTAATCTGTACTCAGTCAGTCAGTCAGTAAGTCAGTCAGTCAGCTAGTGAGTTCAGTTCAGATCAGTTCAGTTCAGTTAGTCACCGAGTCAAAGTAATAGTCTGACTGTATTTCGACGACGCCACATAAAAGTGTAGTTGGCTTTTAGGCTTTCGTTTCCATTTCTCCCGTTTTCAGTGTGTTGAGAGTGCAATATGCGTGTGCAAATGGGTTTTATTTACTCGTATGCAATTTCATAAAATACTTTACCATTTTCACAGAAGCACATGCACAACACTAAGGGCATAAATAATCTGTTGCATACATCTAGGCGAGAACCAAGCTATTTCTTTCACGTTTTTATGTCGACGATAACCATTTATAATTAATTGAAATTTAAGCAACATGAGCGATAATTTCTTAATGAAAATTTACTTGGATTTTTCATGCAAGGCAACGCAGTACAACACAACACAACACAACAAAACAAAATGATGCACGACAAACTGAAAATGAAAATGTAAAATGAACGTTTGCAGGAAATACCATGAAACAAGGTGAAATGAGTCAAGAATTATGTATGACAGACACACGTTAAGTTGCTTTAATTGTGTCATTTTCTGTAGAATTAAATTTCCAGTTTCAAAGGAAATGAAGGACATAAACATGATTGACTGACTGACTCACTGTAGATGCTCCCTGTGCTTGGCTGACTCTACTTTTAATGTTATTTTTTTTCAAGGAAACTTTGCAAGGCCATAACTTTATAATGATGATACCACAGAAGAAGAATTTAAGTATTGTAGATGCCAACCAGCCAACCAGCCAACTACCATTGCTTCCTTATACTTATAACCCTAATCTATCGTATATACACACCTTTTGTCTGATCCTTTGAATTGGTTTTCCATTTACTCTTTCTCTATGCATCTGTGTATGTATGATGTTGAATAGAAAAGCGCACCTAACTCAAAATGACAAAATTTATCAGCAAAAATCAATTAGCCACCTTTAATGTTAATAGCATCATATATCTTCGGTGCGTTGAGCATTGAATGTTGAACATTGAGACTTGCATGGCAAGGATATCACAACGTTTTCATGTGGCATCATGGTTGTGTAGGCAGCGTTAGCTGGAGCCTTTGTCAAGGCAAAAGTGTGAAAGCGCGATAAAAAGATTAAAATCCAAATGAAATCCATAGACATACTACACACATAGATACACGCACGCATGGATACATGCTGGCAAACACATATCATGACTACTGAGACAGTCAACAAGGACACACACAACGCAAGGCACAAATTGAACAAAAGACAGAGTTGGTATATGTTTCAAATGTATCTGTGTGTAAACTCAGCGGGTGGCAAGCATTAACAGCAAAACAACGATGACATGGAGAAGGTGGAAAGGGTAGACGGGACGGGACGGGACGGGATGGATGGGTGAATACAAGAAGTGAAAGCAATCGCAATCGCCTGCAAAATCGGATCAGATTAGATTTAATGCAGCACAGCTAATTTCTGGTGATTTTTCATATGCGAAATAAAGCAATTTTTCCTTTTTCCTTTTGCCAACAACATTTCTTTCTTTCATTCTTACTTTCTTTTTTGCTTTCGATTTCTGCCATTTCTAATGGTGATGACGCTGATATGTGCTTTGTTGTTGTTAGGCATTTGCGCATATTTATTTATTTTTAGCTTAAAATACAAAAAAAAAAAAAAAATAAAATAAAACAGAAAGGAAAATGAAGAAGTTGAAGTAGAAATGAAACGAGGATAACGTCGCCAGGCGCCTTGACGCTGCCAAAAGTGTCAGAAAAAATGGCAGGCTTCGATGTTGTGGAGGCTGCTGACAAGGGGAGTGAGCTTGTAACTGAGTTTGAGTCAGAGTCTCTTAAAGAGCACACATTAGGGGGTCGAAATAAACAAGCGCAATGACAGCTAAACAAATGACAGGACATACAAACACAAACTGACACACACCCACAAATCTATCTGGTATTTGTGTATGGAAGCTTTATCAGTGCTCAGTTGATTTGAGCCAAAATCGGCAAGAGCAAAAGCAGAAGCATTTCCGCTTCCGGCTACTTATGCGGATTCTTTTGCCACGCATGTTTTTGTATATCGTTTTTATTCTTTTTTTGGCTATACATTTTTATACGCTGTTCCTCCTTCTCAATCGTTTATTATATTTGATTTGAATGATTTTTATTTTTGCAAAAATTCTTGCATACTTTATCAGCCTTGTTCTCCACCATCTTCCTTAAGTCAGTTTAGTTAGTGTTGTCGCCTGTCTCCTCCATCTACTTTCTGATCATCAATATGAACATCATTCGCGTATCCTAATTACATATTCGTATATTCCTAAGCAAACGTATGCCATCCTTTGCCGTTGTTGTTGTTATTTCCGTTGAACACGTGTGCGTATCTCATCATCAATAGAAGCTTTAAGAAGAGCCCTTCAGCAACAGCAGCAGTTCCCAGAAATTTGTCTTGTTTTCTTCCCATAAAAATAATTATTTACCCATAAATTTATTGAAACCATTAAAAATTGGACCGAGTACATTGAAATGAGCAATTGAGTTATGAGTTTTATTATACATAGTTTTCTTTGGTTTTTGTTATGATTTCAAAGTGGCATAGATACTTTTGTTTTTGTTTTGGTTTTATGATACTTTTCTGCTTTGGTTCTTGTATCGTTTGCTCCGGTTTTGTTATTCTTTTATGTTATTCTTTGTAACATTGAACTTTTGTTTACATCTTCTTTTGTTGTTGTTCTTCTTATTTTGTGATTTTGTTTTTAATAAAAGTGAAAGTGAAAGCGGCTCAGTTTATAAAATTATTAAAGAATTTCATTAGGGTTGTCGATAATTTTATTATCAATTTATTGTTTAATTATTTAAATATAATAATTATTGTATCACAATTATTATACAATCATCAGACACCATTCAGCGAATTTTTTCAAATGTTGTAAGTCACTTTAGCAAGTTTGTATGAGTTGGGGGTGATTAATTTTTAGGCTCTGCAGCAGGCTGTTGTCCAGCAAGTAATTGTCATAGTCCTCGAACCTGATGAAGTGTCTGCTGCTGTGCTTTGGAATCGTTGTAAATATCAAGTCTCAGACAAACCTTCGCTGCATTTTGGAGAACTTCTAGGCTTGAGTAACAGCTTATTTTGCAGGTTGAGCTTCGAGTTTGATAAAAAAGCCAACTCATTCTACAAAGTTTCAGATTCAACTGATTTCTTTAATTATAGTTGAGGTTGCTTGGTTAGTTGCCTGCCAAAGTCAGTCACAGGTGCTTCACACTGGCGTTTCTTGGTATGGCGTAGTGATAAAAGAAAAGGACATGACACGACAAATGGTTCACTGTGAAGGTAAAGTATAAGGACTTTTCTGCATTGACGCAGATGTAACAACTCTTCTGCCAAAGCTTCATGAACTAAAACTAGTCTTGCAAGAGAGATCAGTTTAAAACTAAATGGTACTGTTTGCAGTTGTTTTCTTTCTGTATCAATCATTTTGAAACTTCTCTAACCTCATCCTCAGATTAGTTTTCTAGTTTTAGTTCACATTCTATTTTTTTAATTTTCTTTTTTCTACTCTCGTCTAGTATCACCTTTAAAATATCTTTATACCTTTCCCTGCATTTCACTTCACTATACTCCAAATTTCTTTCTTAATGGCTTCAAAACAAATTATTCTTTAACTAATATTTTTATCAGTTCTGTTTTTCCGATGACTATTTTTGTAACTCGTCTTTCAGACTTTCTTCCAACTTTTCTTTTCTCAATTGTCGCCACTTCTCCAACAATATTCACCTCCGCCTTCATTTTCATCTTTTGCTTTTTGGCTTAAATCGCATGAAAGTAATTAAGACTGAAACACATTTTCATAGTTCCGCTTAGCCAACTTGCCGCCATCCTAATTGTATCTAATGTTACGCTCACCTTCCACCAACTACTCCTTCTTAATAATGCCACATGCCGTCATCGTACGTTCATATAATTAGACCAAAGTGCTATCCACTTGTGTGGTCACAATCTGGATGATCAAATTTTTGAAGTTAATTTTAAAAGTGTAATTTCAACAAGACTCTGAGTCAACTTTATCAAAAACTAATCAGAAATTCATTACTATGAACTGTCCTAGAGACACTGGGACTTTGTGTACCTAAGTTGTAAGTTACCTTAGATGAAGAATGAACCAAAAAAAAAATGGAAAGCGGCTAATTAGTCTACAATAAATTAGGCAATAGCAGCAACTTAAAGACCTTCAAAAAAAGGAGCGTATATAGATGGAACAAACACAAAAAGAAATATAGTCAAGGCGACAAGACCAACAAGGAGACAACGAGAAAAGAAATCAGAGCGATGGATGATAAGCTTATCTCGAAGTATTTGCAAAAAGTAGTAAAGCAAAGACTAAACTTAGTAAGTAGTAACTTTTCTAACTGAAAGGACCTTAGTAGCCAGCAAAGCAGCTGCTAATCATTAAGTAAACTTAGTTGCTGGCGCAACTGTCACCAACACGCCTTCATATATATATATATATACCACACACACTCTATCGATACTCATACACAAATTTATAATTAGATTTATACTATACGATACGTGAAAGATAAGTTGATGGCAACGGCAAAGAAGCAGTGCTACAGCGTGCGTTAAGTTTAGTTGATGCTGTGCCTGCGCATGAAGGTGATAATAATCATTTTGGCAATTTGGATAAAAAAGAAAACACAAAAAATATGCGAGCATATACAAATGAGTCTACAAATAAACTGAAGAAAGCCACAGCAGAAAGCATGGAAGGAAAAGAAGAAAAGACATGCCAAAGTCTCTCACTTTGAGAGCTTGCATAGTTACTCTTGTCAAAAACGTTGGTGGTGATGGTGGTGGTGGTGTTGGTGGTGATGGTGTAGTCGTGATAAGTATATAGTTACTTGACAACATTGACAAAACCGTCAACACCAAAACCAGCACGAGGGACAAACAAAAACATCAGTAACAGTAACAATAATAGAAAAAGTTTACCGAAAGCAAAGAAGAAAGAAAAAACACGTGTTAAAGCAAAAAAGCAAAGCGTGGAAAAAATGTTAAAATAAGATATAAACAACATCATCATCTACATCATCCATGTTCAAGAAGATGATTCTTGACAAAGGCCACGATGATGATGATGATGATGATGATGAGGTGGTGAGTGTTGTGAATATAATCTTCAAAGTCCAAGAAGAAACAACAAGAAACAAAAGACTAGGAAACAAAATACAAAGAATTATGAGCTTCCATCATAGTCGCCGCTTTTGTCGCGCGTGATTGGTATAATTATCCAACAGCTTATCCTACAAACTGGACATTTGTGTTGACAGGCAACCAGCCGAGCTAAACTTCGTTGACTGAGTTGAGTAAGAGTAGTGAGTTTTGGTTTGTGTTTGAATTTGAGTTTGAGTTTGAGTTTAGCTAAAGTTGCCAGTCGTCACTAACACAGTTGTCCGCCAACTCTATACTCACTCACTCACTCAAAGCAAACAAATATCTTAGAAACACATCACAAAACGAACGAAAGAACAGAGCAGCTGGAAGTTGGAAGTTGGAAGGGAACAGATTTCACTTGCTCTGTTGATATCAAAATATTGTCGCCTGTAATGTTGCTGTTGCTGTTGCCTTTGCCACCATCATCACTTTTATGAGGCGACTTAGTATCCTGTCATTTGGCACTTTCACATAAAGCTGACAGCGACATACACAAAAGCAGCAGAATCTTTTGGCTCTATCTATCTCTGCACAACACGAGTTTCTATTTATCTTTGTGTATGTTTTCCAACGATTTGTATGTCATTCATTTATTCATTCATTCATGGAGTCACTCATTCATTCATCTATTTCATTCTACTCTAGTTGATATTGCTTGCTACTGCTGCTATTACTGCTGCTGGTACTGTCTGTCGGCCTTTTAGCTACAAATTGCTGACCAACAGCGTGCACTGTTGGCGGCAGGCATCATCAACTGCTGAAAGCACTTTTGGCAAATGATTTATCTTGTCCTCTCTCATTCCTTTGACTTTATGTGTCACGTCCAATCATCAACTGCATATAATGATGTGCTATGAACACACACAAAGACTACAACTGATGAAAATCAAAGCAAAGCAAGGCAAAATCATAAAGAAAGAAAAAAAAAAAAAAACAAAAATACTATTTTAATGCAGCAACTTAAAGTATGCAACACAGAAGAAATATTTGAAATGATCCTTGTGTGTGAAAATGAAGCAAAAATGGCAAGCGCATTACATTCATTTCGAAATTAAATTGAAGAACAACTTCAGGGCAAATTGTGATACAAAACTTTTATTATTGAACACAAGAAGAAATGTATGTTGTTGATTAGTTGTTGCTGTTCTTGTACATAGTTTGAGTAGCAGCAGCTGATGATGATGAGGAGGGGTGGTTAAGGGTGAGTTGGAAAGTAATCCAAATCAAAGCATTAATACTGGTGAAAGCAACAACAACAATAATAATAACGAAGAAACGAAAACAAGAAATATATCAATGCTCCTGTTTCGCCTGTCGAATGCGCTTTGAATGTTTGAATGGGAAACGAACGAATGAATAAAACGAACGAACGAATGAAATGAAATGAACAAAAATCCTTTCACATTGACATTAATCCCTGAAATAGCCGTTGAGAGGCTGACATCGACAATATCTGACAGCACATTAGGATAAAAGGCAGCAACAACATACTGTGAACTCGATCTCCTCACAACAACAACAACAACAACAACAGCAGCAACAAAAATAAAACTGAAAATAAATAAAAACAAATCTTGCTATGTATGAGTAAAACATATTGTACATACAATAAATACATTCATAGCACTCGAATCTAATCGACTTTGATTCTGTTGCTTACTTAGTCTTAGTTTGTTTGTTTCTTTTTTCTTTTTTTCTACTTCCATGTTGCTTAGATGATGAAAGTAGAAGTTTGAGTATTAAATTATGCACGTGCCAAGATCTTTTTACACCCTTTGTACTTAGTTTGAATGATGATGCAAAACTTTGTTTTGATGCTTGTAACGTTTTAAGGAGAGAAATTCAAGTTCCAAAATCAATCTAAAATGTTCTACAAGTATAAAAGAGTAGTAGATATTTTTATTTCTTGTGTGGTTTTCTCATTATTAGGAGCTGTAATGCCCTATAACAATAATCCCAGATATAAAAGTTACCTGAATATGAATTCTAAACATGACTAAGAGTTAAAAACTAGTAGCTTTGTTGAGGGTAGTTGACGTTATCATTGAAAAACCATGCATACATAGTGCGACTCTTCTCTAACTAAATCTTCTACAGCGAAGTCTGATTGCCACACCCCAATGACTATACTATCTATCTTATACCCTACTATAAGAGGATCGCGTAAAAATCCCACAACAAGAATCCCTAAGCAATGACAAGCAGTAGCACCAACGACGTGTCTCAACAACGTTGCCAATAACAATAACGACGACCAAAGACCCCAGCGACATGAACACAATGAAGTAGCGTTGAAGAAGAAGGTGTCAACTGAGTGGACACAGAGATAGTTAGTTTCTTCTAATTGAGAACGATGGATCTAAGGACTTAATTTTAATATTTGTTAACGACCTAATTCCTAGTTCTAATACTTTTACATTCATATTTAATAATGTCTGTTAAAAACAATATTAAAACCATTTTATTCTATTAAATGAGAACTTCCATAATACTACAATATATTTCTATAATTGAGAGGCTAGTTTTAAATGACAGTCAATTGTATAGGACATTTGGGATTATATGCGTAAAACACAAATGCTGAGATTAGAATGGAAGAATGGAAGATTTGTGTGCTCTCGTTACCAACTGAAACATTTCGAACAGTTTAATTTTAATAGTGAATTTTTTCATGGAAAATCTTGCACAGTGAAATGAGGTTTCTACACTAGAAATAACGAAAGGTATGCATGATAATGATCGACTGTTACATATAACCAAATCTGATGTGATTGAGAAGAAGATTCATCTCCAGTAATCAACATTGAAACATACTTCGAGGAATTTGATAATACAATTTGCATATATGAATGTATGAAATATATCACCTTAAGAGGAGATTAAAATTTTTATATCGGAATGTATTTGCAAACTGGCTGTAAAATGACTACAGTAAGCAAATTTAAATGGACTTGAAAAGCACATGTTATTATTTTATGTTTGATGTCATCTGTGGACCACTAGTCCGGGAATGGAGGTAAGTCCAGAGAGTGTTGACTTTTCAGATAAGTTAATTGCAAGTTGATTACCTTGGTCCTGCAACAGTGAAATGTATTCTTACTGACCAGGCGATCTTCTCTATGATCATTGGAATCTTCAAGACTCTGTAAAAGACAGATTTTGTGACGAACCACGGTGTACAGTAACATCTTGTTACTTAGTTTCACCTTTGTATTTCAGACTGAGGTGTCAACTCATTTTTAGAAGCTTCAGATCCAATTGCTTTTTTTTTAGTTTTGATTGCCAGGTGATGAGAGGTCTGTCAAGGGTCAGGCATTGGGAAAAATTGGCATTTTTATTCCTAAATCGAGTGCTTAAGTGAAGTGTGTGTTATATTTACTTGTATTATTAATATTCAAACACACATATGCTTTTTTATTTGTATAAATCCTTGTGTTGTTGCCAATACATCAAAGCATATGAAAAGGAAAAGTGGGTTATGCTTAGAAAGCATATTTTTTGCATGTTTATTTATGGATTTATCAAAATTTTCAATATTTTGATTCACCTAAATTTCATTTGAGTTTATTTATTGTATTATATTTTTATTTCTTTTTTTTTTTTCATCTTTTATTATTTCTTGCTTTTGCTTGGGATTTTGTTTTTTTTTTTTTATATAGGTCAGCAATTAAATGAATGTATGAGTGAATGATGATAATACTTACAACAAAACCTATACTCATGGCTATCGGGGTCAACTTAATAGAAATGCGGAAGAAAAAGGAAAGAATTTCTTTATATATTTTTCATTTTATTTTTGTTGTTCTATAATCCTTAATACAAACAAGTCGAGAGAAGCTCAGCTCCATTAAAATGTAATAATTAAGTGCCAGACTGAGTGAGCTGCCAGGCAACCAACCAGTCAAGTCAAGTCAAGTCATGTCCTTGTATGCACATTAACACCAAAGCCAAAGAACGA
Organism: Amiota minor; assembly: GCA_037043295.1. NCBI lineage: Eukaryota > Metazoa > Arthropoda > Insecta > Diptera > Drosophilidae > Amiota > Amiota minor. Next base: position 526,762 of record JBAMAW010000142.1, on the reverse strand, counting down.
ACTACTACTATAGGACTACATGGTTGAACTTCCTTGTTTCTTACTTTCTTTATATTTTGTTTTTATTTTTACAACATCAGCATGTGCAACTGCATCTTGTTTTTCACTCCACTCCATTCGTATTTGCATTGAAAGCAAATAAATAAATTTTCAAGTAGCAAAAAAGAAATATAGCAATAAATCGTAATAAAATACACACATCCAAATATACATAGAAGAGAAGAGAAAAAGAGTGAAAAGTAACAGAAGATGCAAGAAATTTAGTAATATTTTATTTTGTTTTTTTTTGTAATAATTTCTAGATTTCAATAGAAATGAGTAAATGGATTGAAAATTGCTGTTTTTATTAGCAAACAAATAAATTTTGTTGTTGGTGCAGTTGTTGATTTGTATGTTTCTATAACAAAATTTTCTTGTATCTTTTTGTTGATGGAGTTTGGTTGCATTGCGTAAAAGTTACAAAAGCAATAAAATCAATTAAAATCTTATTCAAATACATTTTATCATTTGTTTTTGTTGTTGTTTTTGTTGTTGATTTTATTAGTATTTTGTGTATGCAAATAAATAAATTAACTTGTACACGCACACACACATACATACACACAAACTCATAGATGTACATAAATCGAGGTAAAATGATGATTTTCTATTTATTTTTACCCAAGCAAATTCAACTTAAAAGCAATAAAAATGAAATGAAGATAGAAACGGAAATGTGAACATTCAGAAAAAAGAGGGGAAATAAATGAATAAATAAATAAAAAAAAAACATGCAAATAAAGACATGTAAAGAACATGCAACAACAACAACAACTATGGAGAGAAAAAGGAAAATGCCATAAAGGAAAACAACACAAGAAAAACGACAGCAACAAAACATGAAATTTAACAAAAACAAAAAAAAAAAAAAAAAACAAATCAACAAAGAAAAAGAAAAAGGAAATGAGGAAAAGCAAATGATTCCAACTACTCGTACATTACTAAATGTCCAACGTAGAGGACGCAGAGGGTGACAACAGAATGATTGAACCTGTTGCGTTGAATGAAGAGAAAACTTGGTGAGCAAATAAACAGACAACAACAAAAGGCAATGTGAATAAAGTTAAAGGCACGCAGCTCACACGCAAACACACACACACACACGTACGCATGCATATGAGAAAGCTTGAAAAGAAGAAAAAAAAAACTAAACAACGCACACACAAAAACGAACAAAGAGTCAGAACCAAAGAGCGTTGAAACGAAGCTGAATGAGCTCACTATAAAATATTGAAAGCATCAATATCAATCGAAAATGGCTGGCAATAGGAACGTAATGAAAATGAAACGCAGTTGAAAGTAAATTGAACAATATTTAAAGAAAATTTATTTTATTTATTGTAAAAGTCAAAGAAAAATACATAATTTTAAAAAATGGTTGAAAAAATCTAGGAAAAATATATTTAATTAAAATTGCTTCATTATTCAATATTGAAACACATTGAACACAAACTTAAATTGAATGAAAGTTGAATATGGCAGAATAAGATTAAGAGCGAAAGTGCATTAAATTCCAAGCGGAACATTTTGGATATGAAATTATTGCATTTCCAAAGAGAAATCAAACCAAGTGTAAGAGTGAAAGCGCGTGGGAGAAAAAAATTGAAAGCATGCAAACGATGCAAAGATATATTGCTGCAGCCGGAAGCTGAAAGTGAAACACAACACATCAGCAACAGCAACAGCAGCAAAGAAGACAGCAAGAGCAGAGCAACACAGCAGCAACAAAAACGGGAAGCAACACAATATTGTGAGAGCAACAACTTCAAGGCATACTGCTGCTTGCGCTTTGTTGACAACTCAATTGCAAACCACACACACCACGCACACCCAATAAGAGCGGCAACTACTTTTATGCTCTCACACGCAAACTCTCTTGGTTTTTATAGCTAGCAAGCGCACCAACTATGAGTTCGCTCGTTCATTAATGTGTGTTCCGTTTCCGTATAGTTTCTCAGTGGTGATGTGTTTGCTGCTGCTTCGGTTAACGTCGCAGCGATGAACTCGTTAGCATTTTTGGACTGCGCTGCCTTCGTCCTTGCTTGAGCAGAGGACACCAATATCCAGCAAGCAGGCAGTAACTGTTCATGCTGTTCGTGTTCGTCCGTCGTACTATTGTATATCGGTCGTTCGGTCGGTGTTGGTGTATTGTGGGCTCGTATTTCGTGAGTTTCTTATGCTGTCATTAGTTACTGTTAGGCGGTCTTTGTGTCAACAACGTGTTGCTGTATTTATAAGCAAAACGGAAATTCGTTCATCACTCATTCGTTGTGGAAAACCCGAAACGAAAATCAGAGCAACGCACATCGCACTCAACTCAACAAGGAAAACAAACACTAAATGACTTCAATGGTCATTTTTGCGTAAAAAAAAGAAACCGAACAAATAAACATTAATTTTAACTCAACGGAAAGAAGAAACATAAAAAATTTAAATAAAAGTGAGTAAGTGAGGGGGAAAAACACACAAAGTTTTTATTTATTTTGTTGTTATCGTGCGAACACATTTTTGTTCGTTCGTGCGCTCATCGTTTGTTGCATGCAACAGTCGCTGGGCAAAACGCAACATAAAAGTGCAACAAGTTTTGTTTCATCTTCTTTAACTGTGTGGCAATAATAAAGGTTTTTATTGTTCTTCCAACAACAAAAACAACAACAGCATCAACAAGAAAAACAACATAAACTATAGAATACAAAATAGTTAAATTGTGCAGAAAAGCAAGAAAAAATAATAAATACACAGAAAAAAAAAAGGCAAAATAAATTGCAACAATTTATTATTTTTGTGAGATCTGCTTTGCTCTGCTGCTCCTAAGGACAAAGTGCAAGCATTTAAAGTTAAGAGAAAAGAGGAAAGGAAAGCAAATAAATTTGACAACAACAACAACAACAGGAACTAAAATAAGAAAGGAAAAAGAAATACTCAAAAGAAAAAAGTGAAAAATTACTTAAATTATTAAAATTTTGTGGTCTCCTTTCGAAAAAGAATAGTGGGCGTCTCGTTCCTGTGCGTGTGTGTGTGTGTGTATATAAGCATTGTGTGGAAAAGTGAAAGCAAATAAGACGAAGACGAAGAAGAAAACTTTATTATAAAAGCTGCTTTTCTTTTAAAGACGGATTATTATTATTTTTATTCACTCATCCTTGAGCTTGGGCTTCTCATTCACAATTTACATTTAAGGACACACAAAAGTAAGTCAGTTTTTTATTTTTGCTTTTGCTTTCGAGCAATAAAAATATTATAAAAAGAAGAAATAAAATACAAATTGCATATTATAAAGCAACAAGAAGAACAGAAAAAAAAAAAAAAAAATTATCATAAAGAAAATATTTAATTGAATTGATAAGATAAATTAAGCACTTGCAAGTGTCAAGAAAATAAAATAATAAAAAAGAAAGAAGAAATACAATAGTAAAAATAATTATTACTTACAGAATGCATTTCCAAAAGCAACAAAGATAGAGAAAAAAAAGAAAGACATCTCTGAAAGAAAAAGATTAAAAATATACATTTGTGTTTGAATTAGAAATTTCATTTGAAAGAAAATATATTTACATTGAAATTTAAATAACTCAAGTAATAGAAAGAAACTTTCAATAAAAGTATATATTACTTTTTTGGCTTTATATCTTTTATTTTAATATTTTTTTGTTTAAAAAAAAATTTTTATTTTAACTTTGCCAAAGATGATTAGAAAATGATAAATGATTCTTGTTTAAATTCTAACATAAAGAATTTTTGTATTATTAAATTGATGGACATTTGTTTTTTAAGCTTTGGGTTTTTATTTATATTAATTATTATTAGATTTTTAGTGTTTCAAATTGTTTTTCACAAGAAAAGATATGAGTTTTAAGAGGCTTATTGGACTGTCGGAATCAATTTTCAGTTATGCTTACCTTCTGTTAGAAAAATATTGTACATATCTCTTAATTCTATTACAATTTCAATTTATCAATTTTCATTTTCTGCTAAATTTTGGCTCTATATTTGCATGGGTTCAGAAAATCTATTATAAGAATTTTTTGATTTTCTTTTTTTATATATATTTTTATATACTTATGTCTTATAGACATCAAAGACTATGAAATGTAATAGTCTAGACAACTTTCTCTCTCTTGTCAATTCGCCAGATAGATTTTTCGCAATTCAATCTCTTCAAAGAAATAAACATTAAGCTAATGGTTTCAGATTCTTTATACAATACAAAGAAATAGTTAAGTTCCAATGAGTCCAAATAAATATTCTTACATTTAAACAGATATTTCAATCTTTTTTTTTTTAAAAAAAACCTAAAATCTCTTCAACCGCCTGCCAGTATCAGTTAATTTATAGCTGATTCATTTTTCTGATTACTCAGTGTCAAGGTTTTATGCATCTTGTAGTTACATATTTACATACTAAGGTGTGCATTGCGAAAACTGGACAAGAGCATTTTTATATATATTTTACATCATTCTAAATAAATTTTTGACAAATTTTTACCGTACAAAAATATTTGATTTAAAAAAAAAACTAGAAACTTGTTAACTTTCTTTTATATAAATTTCTACTGATATTGAATGACGAATTGCTTCTATCAATACTCCAGTAATAATCGACCAACATATGCGCGTTCTATAGACCATGGAATCGTTACACGATAGTCCAAATATCTTGATGGAATCGGTCGCCCTCATGTTCCCAAGATTTTCTTGAAAATGATCTAAATGGCTGTGAAAGAAGTGTACTTTGATACCTATGGTGCATCCAAGTTTCTAGAGTAGTAGCTGCATCTCAAAAACTACGCTTGATACAATAAAACTGAGAGCAGATTCAAAAAAAGTGATACATTAATATAACATCCATTCTGTCTTTACTTGCTTAACAAACGCCGACAGAATCGATCACAAATCATCTGGACTATTACTTATATTATACGAGTACTATGTATTTACATACTTGCAAGAAGCCTCGTTATTGATTATGTAACTCTAAGTAGGAGATTCGATATAGCAAGCACTCCTTACTGACTCTATTTACAATGCATTCTCAATCTCTTGTGACTACATTAATAACTTACTTTGCTTAATTGTTCACTAAAACTCGGAAAGGTCAGAAATTGAAATTTATTTTTGTTTTTCTTTTTAAAGAATATTGCTTCGGTGAACATTTGCAATTATTTAAAGGTTTAATAGGTTAAGTGACGTCCGAAGGCAATAAAATCTTCACACAATGTTTCCTTGAAGAATTTGTATTGATTGTAAATTTAACAAAAATTTTGATTATTTTTCCTAGAAATTATATCTTATGCTAATTTTAAAAAGTCTAAGTTATAAGAGTTGTGATTTCAACTTATTGTTATAAAATTTATGGATATATTATGTGTATCGTAAGGAGAAACTTTAGATGTACGTGGTGTGATAAAAAAGAATTGACTATATTATTTTCTCGAAAAACATATATTTATTTTGCTATATTTATTTTCTCACCTTCAAAGTTATCCCCCCCCTCATATGTTATCCACTTATGCCAGCGCTTTTTCTAATCCTTGCAGCACTTCTGATATGCGCTTTTACAGAGTAGTCTCTATTTTCTGAATTCCGGGAAAACTCTGCCCTTTCAAGGTTCTTTTCATTTTTGAGAACAGGAAAAAATCGTAGGAGCCAAGTTCGGTTAAAACATTGGCTAAGGCATGACAAAAAAAAATCAGAAACAAAAGCGACGGTGTAAATTTAGCAACTACGGAGCAAGCTTTTTTGTTGGCACACGTTTCATACCCAAAACATTGGGAAAAGTTACATGGTATAAGCCAACCGATATGTCAAAATCCTGAGACACTTCTCTAATAGAGATTCTATGATTATCCATAACAATTTTCTTAACTGAAAACAAGGCGGGCATCATCATCAACATGTCATCGGTCTTCTGAGAAGAGAATATTTTATTCTTTTTGCTCAAAGTTGACGCGGAAAATACCACAGTCAATATTTTAAATGCTTCGGTATAAAAATAGAAATGTGTAAGAATAGTATAATAAAAACTTTATGACATGTGAATTAAAACACATACGTGTATCTGATAATAACAGAACATTTTTATACAAATTTAGTAATCAAAGAACTCGGAATAAAATGATGCAAGAAAAAAGATTCTGTGAATACATTTAATTCAATGTAAATCAAAACAACTGATAAATTTACTCATGCATATTAAATGCAAATTCTTATGCCATCACAGTCGGATCCAAAATAAATGTACATTTACAATAAATTTTCTATGTCATGGAGAGTTTAAAAGTTTAAACCTTTCCTTTCCTTTCTTAATAATCTTAAATTTCAGATCACAACAAAGTCTTAAAAAATCATAACTAAATCGTGTTAAAGTTAAAAAAAAAAGGGCCTACAAAAAAGGCACAAATATCAAATTCAGATACTCGTTCGTTTGTTTGTCTGTTATCACGTCGTCGTCGTCGTCGTCGTCGTCATCCTGAGGAAGGAAACATCTTACAAATTAAATTCAATAAAATTGTATTTTATTGTCTCTTGTTATCTTGTTTGTCTGTCTGTCTGTCGATTTGTTACTTTCATTTCATTTCTCGGTTATATTCTATTCTGTTTATTGTGTTGTTGCTTTCTTGCTTTAAGTTTGATGTTTTGTGTGTAACTTTTTTAAAAAGCTTACAACAATAAAATGTCTCTTGTTTAGATACTCAAAACGTGATTTTATTGGGAATGAGAAATAAGTGGAAGGAGGAAAAACAATTTCATTTAAAAGTCAAAACATTTGAAAAGGTCACGATTAAAGTGAATTTTATAAAAACAATTTCAAAATAAGAAGAACTTTTCCAAAAATATAACATCTAGTAAGCAGTCAGTCTTCTTAGGCAGTCAGTGCTTATTTTGCTTTCGAAGCAACCATAAAGTGATGATGATATCAAATTGAAAAATTTGAAAAACCTTTCGTGTCATGATTTCATTTAACTAACACAAGGAAAATCAAAAGACGTCACGAAAACTTTAATGTTTGTGGTAAAAACATGGAAAACTTCAAAACAACTACAACAAAAATAATAATAACAATAATAATAACAACAACAACAACAGTATCAAGAAGTTAGTTGAGGGCCAGAAATCAGGAAAAGACTTCAACGCGCGTACAACCAAAACTTCCGAGGTTTTCCCCAACTATTTTTTTTTATTTTGTTTCTTACTTTGTATTTGTACAAAATTGACTGCTGATAGCATGAGAAGATTGGAGCCATTCAAGAGAGGAGAGGAGGGGATGGGCATGCCAATGATTTGGGAAAAGTTGTAGAACATGTTCATTTGTTTGTTGACTTAAGTCGACATTTTTGGTTGCAACTCGGAAAAGCGCAACTTCATAATTAAAAGTTTCTTATGTCTCTCTTAAATTTTCTATTTCTTTTTTTTTATAATTTTTTTTTTTTTGAGCAAAAACATTTAGTTTTGGAAAACTGACACACAGTAACACCATCACGCCCACTTTATATCATTTTAATATTACAACTTAAATTTAGTTGGCCAAAGTCATAAACCGCATTGTAATTTTCTTTTGCTTTTATCAGAGATGAAGATGAAGATGAAGAAAAAGCAGTTGAGGAAACTTGAAAAAGAGCATAACAACATGAACGCATGCAGTACGTTTGCTGCTTGTTGTCATTCATGGCCCATTATGTATCTAGATACACACACATTCACTCTTCACTCTCCTTTCTTTGTGTTTTTCAGTTTTTCACATATTTTTTTTTTTTTGTTTTGTGTTTGTGTTGTTGTGCACATTTGGCATTTTCGTTGTAATTGCATGCAATTTTCACAAAGATATGCAATTCACTGAATTTCATTCAATGCTGCAAACTAACATCTACTACAGAAACAACCAACCAACCAAACAAACAAACAGATAAACAGAAGAGAAATAAACATATAAATGAAAGAACGTATGAACGTTGAAGTAAACGTAACTGAATCCCAGATACTTTGCATACTTTCACACACATTGTGTATGTGTGCTCACACAAATGACTGAGTATCTAAGTATGTTGCGTAGAATGGAGTGGTGAGGTGAGGTTTATCTATATGTGACGATTACAAAGTTTAGTGCACAAACTGTTGATACAATTTTTCTCGTAAGAAGACGAGCATCGACAACGAGCAGCTTAAAAAGAATTTCAAGCAACACAAAAAAAAAAAAAAAGAAACAGTATGGAATTGAATAGAATTGTTGGAGAGGAGAATGAAGCAAGCCCAATAGAGTGGGTTGCACATTTCTATCTATCTATCTATCTAAATATCTACATACATATGTATCTATCTATCTATCTATGCTTGAGTGTGCATAGATATGTGTTTGTATGAATGGCTATGGCTATGCTGGCTTAGTTCAGTTTAGTTTAGTTAAGTTGGGAGTCTGCTGCATCATCGTGACCATGTTCAGCTCAGTTCGATGATTTTTCTTTATATCTTTCTGCTACTGACATTTTTTTTTTTTTTTTGCCGCGTTTTGTCTCATGTTCACACACATGCAGATGCTTATGTATCTATGTGTCAATGATGTTTCTAAAGCTATTGTCTTATATATGTGTGTATGTGTGCATATATGTTTAGCTGTAAATGTAACTTTTGTGTGTGTGTGTGTGTGTTGGTTGTTTTGTTTGTTTTTGCGGTTGTAAAATGCATTTTTCAAACAAATTGCAAATCATTGCCTAACAATAGTTTTGAGCTTAACAAACACAGTAAAAACACCAGCAGCAGCAGCAACAAGGACAAGGAAAGCTTCTATCTTTTACACAATTACAACAACAACATTTTGCAGGATATGTGTTGTGTTAGTGTGTGTGTTCATGTGAGTGGATTTGGATGCGCTTTTTTCGTCTTTTTGTGTTCATTTTCTCTTTTACTGTGCATTTTTCAAGTTACTTTGGTATTTTTCTTCTCTAACTGTGATTTGCTTAAACCGTTTTGTATTTGTATCCATGCATCTATGCAAGTATCTGTGTATGTATCTATCTTTGTATCCATGTAGAATGTTTGTACATTTGGTTTGTATGAAATCTCAACCACAATGACAGTGATTTACTCTTACGTCAAGGATATTTTCATAGATACACAAACATATGTACATAGATACATCTTTGCTTTGCTTTGCTTTGCTTTACTAGTTACATGACTAAAGGCTATAATAATGATGATGATGATGACAATGATGACAATGATGACAACAACAAACAAAGAACAAGAAAAAAAAAAGAAAGATTCTTTTACCTTGAATTGATGACTATGGAGAAAAATAAAGAACAAATCTAATATTTGTTTCTGCGAACAAACAAGTGAGAAATGCTTAAAAGATTGATTATGCTCTCTTCATACAAGTATGATGAAGATAATATTTATTGATAAACAAAAGAAAAGTAAAGTGATTCGCAAGAAACCGTCAATGATAAAATTGATGGTGAGATGATGAGTTCTAGATGTTTTTAAGATTTACTTTCCACAAAATAAACTTCTAACTAAAGAAATCCAAAAATAAGCCAAAATGCCTTAATTCATGTGTCTGTGTATCTGCGTGTTTGTATCTATGGATTTGTGTGAAGTGCTTAACTCTGATTTTGAAGGCTTAAAACTTCGTGTTATTTGCAATTCTTACAAAAAAAAAAATGGTAACGACGCTGAAGCAATCAGAAATCACAATTTAATATAATTTTCTTAATGCAATTTTCCTTTTGAATTAAATCCTAAACATTTCCAAGAATTCCACTAAACACACACTCCCATGCATATGCACAGACACACACACACACACTCATTTAGCTTAGTTACAAAGCAATTATATTTAAATACCCAAAAAGAAAATAAAAAAAAACCCAAAAAAAAAAAAAAATCAAACACAGAAGGAAAACAAAAATTTCTTCAAAAAATAGAAATAGAATCTAGAAATCTAAAATCTAACGACGATGGCGTTGGCAATTCTACTGTTGCTGTTTCTGTTGCTTAAATGAAATGTCACGCGAGCGCAACAAAAACCAAGAATGAGAGACCAAAAGATGGCGATGATAGTGTCAAAGGCAGCCATAACAACAACTAAATTGCATTTGAAAGAATCCGAAAATGAGAAGTAGATATGAATGGTAGGTAGTAGAGTAAGGATAATTTGCAGGAGGCAGTCATGACGAGAATTTTGGTGTTGTGTTTAGTTAGGAGCGCCAGGAAACTATTAAATCTACATAAATGCCAACAACAAGAACAACAACAGAAGCAGCAGCAACAATGATTGTGAATATGAAATAAAAGAGAATAGAGAAGTGGGGAAAAGTAAGAATACAAAAAATATTCAACTACAAAATATTGTATAAGAATGAATATCTTGAAAAGCAAAGTTGGCATGTTAAGCAATTACAGCTCAATGCCAACAAATGTGAATTACGCAGATAAAAACCAAACACTCATACTCATACATACACACACACACAGACAGACAGGCTTGCACACACTTACATAAATACCTGGTAGAATCCACAATTACAATCGAAAACAAAAAACTGAAAATCCGCCAACCAAGCAACCAACAAAATGTAACCATCCTACAAAGCCAAACCAGCCAAACTGACTGAGTGAGTAAGGATATATGAATGAATGAATGACGGACTCGCTCGCATATCCTTTTTGCTTCCGACAGGTTTTTAGTTAAATTTTTTTTGTTAAAAGTAACGCGCAACAAAATGACATGCCACATGTGTTTATTGTCGTCGTCGTCGTCGTCGTCGTCGTTGTTGTTCTTGTTGTTGTACGTGTATATATATATACATATGTATATAATCCTTGTTGCTGTTGCTGTTGTTGTTAGTTGGATGGCGTTTGCCCATTTTGAATGCATGCAGGCAAACAAAAGTGCTTGATTACAAGAGTCTCTGTCTAAGAGCCACGACGCGTTGCATTAAATGTGTAAAAAAAAAAGCATTAATAAAAGAAAAAAAAAAAGAGGAAATACACCCACATAGACACACAGAAACACAGACACTGTGAGAATAGAGAAATATGTCGAAAGTTTGTAAAGAAGTCGAAGTCGAAACAGAAGAGAAGACGACGACGACGACAAGAAATGAAGAGGAAAAAAATGTGGGCGTGTGCAAAAAAAAAAAAAAATTATTAAAGTCAAGTGAGCGCACTGAGACTGAATATATTCGTGTATAATGGCGTTTTTTATACACGGCACACTTAGAAACACACATACCCACACCTATACTCACACACTTTTATATGCACTTATGTGGTAATGGTAGAGTATTTTATATATACATTGAAGAACGGTTTATCGTGTTAGAAAAACAAAATGTTGGGAAGCATTGAAAAAAAAAAAGAAAAACCATCGAATCATGAAAAATATGCAGAAAATAAAATAATTTGAGGTATAATTTTTGGCGCGACACATGACGCGACAATGATGTCGGTGATGACGACATCATCATTGCAAAGCGGAAGTTATGTCGCCACCATTTTGAACTTCATTCGCTCGCTGATGTTTGTTAAATTAAACGTATTATTTGTAATGTGGAAAATGCTGTAAAACTACTGATTTAACAAGTATATTTATGTATCATTACTTAAAAGTCTCGCCATCTCTCTATGTATATTTGCGGACCTTAGTTCAACAATTATTTTTTGTTTTAAATATTTTTAGTATGCACTTTAAGGTGAATGTTAGTTAAGAGTTTCATTACTTCAGTCGAATATTTCTTTGATATTAAACAGAGTAAACAAGAAGCTTTAGTAAATAAACTGAAATGAAGAAATGAATCCTTTTGACAATATACTTTTTACATTTTTTCCTATTTTGGGGAAAATATTGCAGTACAATATATCCTCGATTCATACGCTCCTAGTCATTGGTTAGACACACCAAGTTTTTTCTTTCAAAGTATTAAGAAATGTCAATGCAATCACACGTATTATTAGTTTGTCATTTGAATAGTTATTACAGTTATTATTTGATTGTAGAAAATTTTTCATATATTTGATATAAAAAATAAAATTAAAAAAATATGGGTAGAAAAGAGGTTGAGTTGAGCATTTTGGAAAGTGAGAAATTCCACTTTTCTTACTCAAAAAAACAATCCAACCGAAAGATAGCAGAAGAGATAAAACGCTGCTCCAGACCCGTTGATCTTGACACCAGTTCCAAGGGAGAAAAAAGCCTTAAAACAATTAGCCGGAGTAAATGCAAACCCCTCAACTATGCAACGTACTACAAGGACTGTCGCAAAGTAAATCAGAATTTTACAAATCTCTATTTATAGTGACGCTTCGCTATCATTTGACGGGACTACGAGTTGGAAAGGAACATCCTTCACTGACATTCTGTCAAAATAAATGTCATGACCAACGTACAATTAAAAGCCGAGTTATTGTTTTATAAGTGACAGTTTGTTTATAGCATCGATCAAAAATGAACTTCGAACGAAGAGCAAATATTAAGTTTTGTTTTAAACTTGGAAAAACTTTTACTGAGACTTTTGAATTAATGCAACAAGTATATGGCGACAATATTTTTACCCCATGCCAGAGTCCATAAGTGGGTTAAACGATTCAAAGAATGTCGTGAGGACTTCAAGGAGGACGAACATCCCGGCCAGAAAAGTTTCGTGATTACACCAAGTAACATTGAAATTGTACATGAATTTATAAAAAATTAACCAAAATCTTCGTTGCGATACATGGCAATGGAAATGAATATATTAAAAGATTCACTTCATCGCATTTTGACTGAAAAATTTGCACTCTGGAAGGTTTGTGATCGCTTTTTTCCACACAAATTGACTAATGACTAAAAGTTGCTCATCATTGGATACTTACTTATCACTGACTTTTTGTCCAAAAATCACATTTTAACCATCAACCACTCACCGTATTCTCCTGATTTGGTACCTGGTGACGTTTACCTTCCTACTACTCCATTTGGCACTGAAAGGAAAGCGCTATGCTGAAGGATATTCCTAGAAAACAGCTTAAAAATTCATTCGATATGCTAATTGATCGTGCAAAACGTTGTATCGATACGCAAGAAAACTATTTTGAATAAAAAGATGATTTTGAAAAAGAAAAAATAATAAATAAATAAATAAATTGTGTTGTTTCTGAAAAAGTCTGGCGTACTTTGCGAAAGACCTTGTATTTCTAATGCAAAGTATTTAAAACGTTTGAAAATATGAAAAAACCAACAATAGTTTTACAGAGAAAGAGTTTACTTCTCATGCTAAATGAGTCTTAATTTCTTTTTTACTTATATATCCTCGGTTAGGCACCAATTTCCCCTTTGAAGCGTTTGCAATATTTGTGGCTGAAACGCTAAGCTTGATCTTTCCATGTCTAGTAGAGTTTTATTAAAAGAGAATGGGGATCGTGGTTCAATGGTAATTATTCATCCTACTATTATAAAATCAAATTATCCTTTAATAAAGGTTTTAATGGAAAAGACAACACATTTCAAAGTTGAAGGAAGAGTATGAAAATATTCTATAATTTTTTTTATATTTTTTTATCAAACAACTCAAAATATTTATTTTCTGTGTTTAGTAAACCAAATATAATATTTCATTTGCATACTCTTTCCTGCTCTGTCTCTCGTTATTCTAAATAGTATTGTCAATGTTTCAAATATTGTACAATACTAATTTTTTATTGACATTTCTTTTTGGTGATTTTCGCTTTAATATTTCCAATTTTCGTTTAACGGTCGCCAAAGGCGGTAATTTTTGCAATTGATTGTCTAACTTTAGCTTTGATCTCACATTTCATTCTTTACTTTTTTTCTTCTTTCTCTTTGTTTTTTCATATTGGCCACTCAATGTTAACAGTTAATGGCCAATTTTGACCAAAAACCTTAATAAACGAACGAACGATGAATGAAAATGCCACCTGATATTTGTGTCGATTTTGCCATAAATGTTTTTATTTCTGTTTCTGTTTTTGTTTTCCGTATTCTCGTTGCTTTTGTGGAGTATAAAAATAGAAAGAACTCATTTTTTCTCATTCATTCATTTACTTTTTTGGTTGGGGCTTTGTTTGTTTTCTTTTCTGGTTTTAGGAGTTTCTTCTTCCTTTTTTCTTTTATTTTATGTTTCTTTTTTTTTTTTTTTTGTGAAAATATTGCAAATTAAACATGCGTGTATCTGTGTATATATTGTATTTATTCCATATACACGTGTATGTATCGGTGGAAGTTGAGAGTATGTTTGTGTGAGTGTTTGGAATATTTTTCTATTGCTGAAGGCGAGATTTTTTGATATGAATTTAATTAGCATAAAACGCTTTAAGCAAAAACAAAATACACAAAAATTTTGCTACACATAATAAGACTTTGGAAAACAAAACAATTTTGTACAACAACATAAAATGTAGACATAAGTATGTGTATGTGTATCTATGTATGTCTCTTTCTCTCTAAGGAATGTGTCTGATTCAGTTTAAGAGAAGACAGTATAAATTTTTATTGAAAGACAGGAAGGAAGTGTAGGCGTCGGCACAGGACTAGGCATATATTACAATACTTTGCTTGATTCTTGATGTCCTTCAGAATATGTTGAATGCGCTTGCTCTTGGCTATCACATAAAATATTAACAACGGAAGTAGCATCTTTTTTCTTAAGTTTTGAGTAAGATTCAAAATAAAGATAAGCATGTGTTTTTGTTTTTAGTTCTGTTGTTGACCTTATATGATTTCCTCACTTCACTTGAAAAAGGTTTCTTCTCTAATCCTCCCAACAAAAAAATTAGTTACACTAAATCAATTTCTACTAGTTGTTCCCTAGATTTCATCTTAATTGCATAATATAAATCACTAACCACACAACAACTATGAATAATCACCATTACCATCCGTTTCTCTATTCAGAGTCTATTGATGATGATGAGCACACTTCATTATGTTACCGTAAAATTGAATATAAAATATTCATTTGGCAGTTTTTCCATCACAAAACAAAAAAAAAAACTCCCAAACTCATACAGAGGATTTTAACTTACTTGGTTTGCCATTGCTGTTGCCGTTGACGTTGCCGTTGACGTTATCTAAAGCTGACACAATTATTGAGCTAAAAGTTTGTTGTTAGAAACTTGTCTACCTTCATAGAGCAAATCCTTTCAATTTTAGCCGCAAAGCATTGAATAACAACCAAGGATAAGAATAGAGAGAAGGACAATCAGGGAATCATTGACATGATGTTAGCGAGGAGTAGTGAATGTAAAACCTTTTCATTACCATGCTGCTTTGGTCTCAGCATGTCTGTGTGTGAGTAAACGTATTAATATGTTGCTGTGTGTGTGTGTGTGTGTGTGTGTATGGTAAGTTAACCGTTAGTTTAATTTGTTAGATTAGTAAACAAATGAAAATTAATTGAAGCAAACGAAAAACTTAACCCGAAGGCAAAACGAACCAACGAATCTTTTCCTTATTCTTCTAGCACAAAACGAATAAACGAAGAAATGGTAATGAAAGGAAGTAAAGAGGAAATTACAATAAATACAAAAAAAAAAAGAAGGAAAAGTAAAAGTTTCTTTTTGCTTTAGCCAAAGATAAAAGGACGATCGCCTTTGCCACATGATAGATGTAGCAGCCAGCAACTGACAATGTCAGGTACATGATTCTGGTTTTACGGTTAAAGGAAGCGACGAAGAAGCGTGTGTACTAAACACAATACCACAAAATGCTGCTTAAAAGGAAGCGTAACAAATTATTTGTTGCCGGTTAAAGTTTTCTTGTAGAATGATGGTGATTGGATAGAAGAAGAAGGAAAGTGTTCATGATTCAACGTAAGGCAAAAATTGCGTGAAAGACTCTAAATAGACTTGGTTAGCATACTTAAACTTTCTATCTGATGACCAAAAGATGAAGTCATACGCATCATACGTGTATATATTGTACATGGTTGTATTCCTTGTTATTATTCATTGTTGTTGTTGTTGTTGAAATACAATAATATAACAAAGATTTGGGTAACTTAATTCTCTTTCCTCCTTAAGCTTCGATTTATGCCTTTTTCCAACTTCTGTTTTCTAATTGAGTTGCGCTCCTTACGCTATGCTATGCTTTATTTTTATGACAACATACACACATGTATAAATATGCGTGTGCACCACTTCAAGGACTCGCATAATATTAAATAATGATTAAAGCATATATCAACAATAGTTGAGAGAGTGAGGTAGAGAAACACAGAGATATGCCGAGAAAGTAACCTAAAGAAAATGAAGAATGGAAAAAAGGGCAACATATAATAATTCCAAAGGACTAAGTCCTTTTTAATAGCAATTTCATTGGGATTTAAGAGCATTAAAGGACGAAAAGAAACGAAATAAAGTAAAGGACTTTGCCTTCAATAAAAGTGAAAGTAAACAAAAGCGCAATGCTGGTAAAAAAGTGAATGAATGAATAAAGAAAGAGAAACAGTAATGGATAGGAGAAAGTAATATGATGAAAAGAGTCGAGAAGAACACACAATAAAAAAAAAAAGAAAAGTAAGTCGGGTAAAGGAAATATCGAAAATTATAAAATAACAAAAGGCGACAAAATTGAATGTTGATACATTACAATAACAACAACAGCAGCAACAGCAAGAATAATAATAATATTAAAAGGACAAAAAATAAAGATAACAATAACAACAAAAACAAAACAAAAAACACAACAGGATTAAATCGATGCATAATAAACAATACGAAAGAGAACACGTCACGTATTGTCAATAAAAAAATAATAATAAGACACAATAAATTTTTACCTTTAACGAGTGGCACGAGCGGCATGTGGCATGCATCGTCTGCGAGGCAGTGTAGGGGATGTGGCCGAAAGGATATTGAGAAAAAAAAAGGGACTAGTGCAGCAGCAAGCAAAACAAAAAACCCAAGAACCCTACAGTCAGTCGGAAACAAGCAAAATACAACAAACAGGGAGCTAAACCGTAATAATAGAGTAAATAGATGAGGGATGAGGTTTGGCGGGTGCAACCTAAAGGACTTGAGGGAGATTTTAACAGAAAATGGCAAAAAAACTAAAGCCTCGCATGCGTGTCTGCGTGTCATGGTTGAAAAAAAAGGATACAAAAGAAAAAATAAAATAAATGAAAAAGAAAAATGAAAATAAACATGAACTGCGAGACAGAAAAACAAAAATAAAAGAAATATACACGACAACTGTACTATAAGAACAGAAACAAACAACAACCGACAACAACAAAAAATAATAAGCTTGAATAAGGACATTGACAACAACAAACAACTAGGATAACAACAACACAATACTTTCACCAAGATGAAGAGCAAACCAAATAAAAACAAAGGCGCAACAATTGCGTTTATGCGAGAAGTTGAATGACACCCGCAATGAGCGAATGAACGAGTGCAAAAGAATTTGGGTTCAAAATAAAAATATACAAGACAAAAAAAAGAAAAACCAAGAATGAGGTTGAGACAGCAAAGAATTTCTAATTGAAACCAGTACTAAAAAACAAATGATACGATTTAGGTTTGCTTTGAAATACACTTCACAATAAAGCAACCTAAACAAATAAACAAGCAGATAAATTATTGTATTTTCGCACCTCTGACTTGATCGGAGTCACCATGACCTCAGATCAGATCCTGATGATGATAATTTACAAAATTAATTCACATACGTTGAACTACAATAATATAAGAGACCAGTATCAGAAACAACTGTAAAGAAGTAATGCTTCAACCACTCCTTCATCATCATGAATCAGTTTTATGAAATAGGTCCCTGGTTCTTCGTCACCATATTCTGATTCTTCAGTATCCCACTTTGTAGGGAATCATTTAAGTTATGCAAACACACTCATAGTCAAAGAACCCTACCACTTTTAAGATGCATAAATAAACTGAATAAATGTAGTATAAACTCCTACAACATTAAACACACTAAACAGAAAATAAATATCCAAAAGAAAAGGATACAACCCAACATTTGTAAAAAGGACTACAGTCAATTTGCCTTTTAATGGAGCTTCGTAAGAAAAAAAAATAAATAAAAATACACTTTATAATAAGACATGGGCTTAGGAAACCGACCCAAGAAGAAAATAAATCAAAACGAAAACACTTTAAAGACTTTTTAAATTGTGATCAATTAGAATAAGAGATCAAATATTCTTTATTCTGCATTGTGATTGTGTACTAATCCTTCTTGGAATCTTAGATTATGATTTAGTGTAATCCTTTTGCATCTTCTTCCCTTTCTTTTAATTAAGTTCTGCTTTCATATTTAGGACAAACTTTTGCATGATAACATCGATTTGGCACAGTAACCAGGAAATTGTACACATTTCAATAAGAAATCGGCAATTGGCTAAAAGAAGAAATTCAAATTAAATATTTAATAAAGGATAATTACACATTTACTTACACCACAGTCGCTGATACATTGCGAAATCATATAAACAAACACATAAAAATAGAGGCCAATAAATGCTACATAGAATGAAAGGAATAGTAACACAATTAACCAAAATAAAAACCAAATTGGATTTTTCATGGCTCCTTCTTTTTTTTTTTGATTTGCTGCTGCTATTCTTTGTTACTGAAATAATGCAAAAGAAAACTTTGACTCTGAAGAAACTCTCGCACTGTTTTTTCTATTCTTATATTGACAGAAAAGCAAAATGAAAGCTTCTCAATTAAAAATACTTGACAATTGAATAAACAAATTTTTGTGTATTTGAAAGTTATAACATTCTGTTAAAAATAATCTTCAAATAGACAAGGAATATTAAACCAAAGATATTCTGCCTTCTTAGTGTGGGGTGGTTGGTTCCTTGAAGGTTTAACCTTTACCCTAACTCAAATAGAGAGGTTGTTTGTACAATGATTATAGTGTGTTTATTTTAGGATTTTATAGTTTTCTTTATTTAGTGGAAATTTCCATTTATAGATTAGCCACTTCATCTGTTGCAGTTTTGAACAAATTCTTGCATTCAAGCATTGATTTGGCACAGTAACCAGGAAATCGTACACATTTCAATAAGAAATCGGCAATTGGCTAATTTAAAAGAAGAAGTTCAAATTAAATGTTTAACAAAGCATAATTACACATTTACTTACAGCACAGCCGCCGATACATTGCGAAAACATATAAACAAACACATAAAAATAGAGGCCAATAAATGCTACATAGAACGAAAGGAATAGTAACACAATTAACCAAAGTATAAACCAAATTGGATTTTTCATGGCTCCTTCTTTTTATTGATTTACTGCTGTTATTCTTTGTTATTGAAATAATGCAAAAGAAAACTTTAACTCTGAAGAAACTCTCGCACTAAGTTTTATATTTTTTACCTTTTGAGATAGTTTATTTTTTTTTTCTAGTGGAGAAAAATTTGTTTTCTATTTTCTTATATTGACAGAAAAACAAAATCAAAGCTTCTCAATTAAAAATACTTGACAAATGATTAAACAAATGTTTGTGTATGTGAAAATTATAACTTTCTGTCAAAAATAATCTTCAAATATTAAACCAAAGATTTTCTGCCTTCTTAGTTAGTCTGTGGTGGCTTAGCTATTACGGTTCATATGACCCGAGGGCGGACGGACGGAATCCTAAAATGACTCCAACGAATCCAACAAAGAATGAAATAAAAAGCAATACAATTAACCAAGTTATAAACCAAAGCGGATCATGAACTCATGATTCCTTTTTTTTTGATGTTTACTATGACTATTCTTTGATATTGAAGTCATGAAAAAGAAATAGTATTCGGAAGGAACTTAAATATTGGGAAAAGAATAATCAAGAAATTCTCTTACCAGTTTGAATGAACTTGTTTTATTTTTCTTTTATTTTATTGGAGAACAAATTGTTTTCTGTTTTATTGTCAATAAATTAAAGTATTTTACCTTTTTGTTTGGCAGTTTAAAATGTTCATGTACCAAATTATGAAATGATATATTGATATTTAAATGTGTGAAAATTGGAATGAAAGTCTAACTTAAGCATGGGAAACACAGACAACTGAAACCAACGTTTGCATCAGGCGCAAATATACCGAAATCTGGTTCTGTTCTGTTGAATGTGACTCCCAGGCTTTAGGTTTCATAACTTTCAGTAATCTACGTTCTCCGAATGAAATATATTTTCTTGAATATGCGAATGTCCCAAGGCAGTAATATTGTATTTAATGTAATGATTTATGTAATGGTTTTAAACTCATCCTTAATAGGGAGATTAGTAAATCACATTGAAGTACCCAGTTTCAGTTCCTCATATATCAAAAATTGCGAGATTAGTTTATTTACAAATAAACGTAGGATCAACGTAACTAGTAATTGGAATTTGATACAAAATATACATATCATATAATTTAATTTAGTGTAAAAGATAGAAAACTAATCAATTTCATTTCCCACTCTCAAAGTATTAAGACTTGATGTTATATTGATTATATTTTTAAATGCTTTTTAGAGCAAAACTTAGTTCTATGTTGTAGGTATTATATCTTTGATTCTCTTTCCAAGCATCTTTCAAAATTAATACATTTTCTTCTGTTTTTTTTTTTTTTTTGTTTCTGTGTTATTTGGGTGTAAAGAATTACGAAATATGCTCTGAAAGGACGTAAAAGTGCTTTCCTTTTAGTCCTTAAGATGTTTATTAAAATTTAATACGTCAAGTACACGCTTCATTGTTATTGTTTATATAAGCGAAAGTAACTCAACTGAACTGAAATGAAATGAAGTGAAATAAAGTATCTAAAGTATCTTCTTGCGTTTACATTTCAAATCAGTCAACAATAAACAACAGCAACAGTAGCAACAACAATTGAAGGAAAATAATAATAAGAATAAGAATATAAAATGAAAAAACAATAACATCCGTTGATGTTGCAATAACAACAACAAAAAACAAAAAAAAAAAAAAAAAATAAATAAAAAAGTGAAATTCAATAAGCAGAGCAAAGCTTTGCAACTGACACGTGCCCTTTTCGTACACTTCTTAACATATTCTTCCTAAGAGTGTCTTTCATCATTTGACGATGTCTTCGTTGCCTTCATTTTGGTTGTGACAAACACTAAATTATTCAGAAAACAAGAGAAAAAAAAAACAAAAAAGAAAAGAAATGTAAATCTGTGATTTTTAATGCGTTTCCCAACTGTAAACATAAACCCAAAATATTACAAAACTTATGCAAACAAGCAGCAGAAAGAAAGAGGACCATAAAAAACAACCAGTCGCCACCATTATTACCATCACCATCAAGGAACACAAGATGGAATATGGTAGACGGCATACGACGACGGCACATCCTGTGCTGCAAAGTAACCAAGATTTTAGATACTCAGAGAAGAAGAAATTGGGTGTAACTCAAAAAGGAAATGAATACGAATGCGCGTATGTCAATTTAATGGGCGGAAACTGTATAATATCTGAAAATTGTTGTTGGTAATGGTGAAGGACACTCGACAGTTCGAAATGTGAAAAGTCGCTGGTAAATGTTGTTGTTATTCTTATTTCTGCTGTCCTTGTTATATCAGCACAGAAAACGCAACTCAAACAAGCAAACAAAGCAAACCAAACCAAACCAACAAACAAACAAATAAAGGAATGAAAAGGACCAAATGACTTTGCTTACTTTAGCTGAACAAATGTAATATGAAATATTTATATGAAATTTTCATTTATTGTGCGTAACAAATGTGAAATGTGAATAAGAAAACCAAAATGAGAAAAAAATTTCAAACAGAGAAGGTATTGGGAAAACAAAAACAAATTTTTTGAAGGCCAAACCAAGTGTTACCACTTGCCCTAAAACCAAAATCTCACTCCAATTTATCATTCACCATCATTCTACCTTAAGTCGTTGTTTCTGTTGCCACCTACTATATTTTCATACTTTTCACAAAACATTTGTGGCTTTTAGAGTTGTTGAAGAAGAGGAAATATGTTGGACATATTCCATAAGTAAGTATTTATAAACGAGGTATGTTTCCAAAGTAGCCAACCTGCGTTCATAGATTGGCGTAAGAATGTTGGAGCAACTTCTTCGGGTTGTTTAATTTTGAGCTTTAATGGTGAAAAAACGAGAAATACCATTAACAATATATAATATTCTATAACTGCTTTAGTATATCATAGCCTGTGTGCAAATATATTGTTCAGTAAATTGGAGATTACTTTGAAGGTTGTCACGATCCGGTTGTAGAAGAAAAATAATGTCAGTGTGGAGTTCTAAACATATTTCGAATGTTTTTCGGACACTCCTCGTATACAACATGTATGATTTCTGCGGGGGCCTTACCTTGACATAATGCGCTCGAACACGCTTCAAACTTTTTTGATTTTTATTTTTGTATTTCCTTTCTGTTGTCCTTGTTTTATTTTTCGTATTCAACAACATCATCGACCTCTCATCGTTATGAATAAAGTTTATATTTATTTTGTTCCTCTGCTGAAATTATATTTTAATTACATATTCATTCGTCAAGGAAAAAGGATGAATGAATACTATTAATATAAATGCGTATAATGGTCTCAACAACTCACAAGTTGAAAATGCTTCAAAACTAATGAAAATGGCGTGAAAAATCAGTTTCATGACCTTTTATAACGTTGATTATTAGCTTTTTTTATGGTCATTCGCCTCTTTACAACAAGTTGCGTGGATTATGATGGTTTAGGTTTCTATTTTATTATATATCTAGTATAAAAAGAGAGCAGGAAGCATTGGGGAGGTGTTGGTGTTGGTGTTGGCGTTGGTGTTGGGTGCAACTCATTTGGTAAATAAGGAAGTTGTTATGACAATTTAGCATTGCCTTTTAATGCCTTTCGAACACGATTAACTCATTGTAAATTAACAGGCGTGGCATGCAGCAAGGTACACACATTAATAAAGGGTGGAGCACTGTGTAATTTGAAGTGAAATGATATAGAAAGCAACGAAATTGTTTGAGTTTATGAGTAGAGTTTAACTGTCAAGTTTTGGCTTAGTTTTTGTCATAATTGGGTTTCACTTTCGTGCTTCTCCTTTCAAGTATTGTTTGTCTTTATTAATTTGAAAGGTAAATTTCTATTTTACTTCTGCCCTGTCTCTGTCTGTCGTTTCTCCTTGCCAACAATAAATATTAATAATTAATCATTTAACTGAATTATTGAATTTCAATGACTTCATAATAAGTGGCTTACATTTTAAGAGTCTGTTATACTACTCATAATCAAAACTTTAATGCTTCACTTTACTTCATTTAAACATATTAACGAAGGCGTTACACCTACCACCTTCTTCCTTTTCTTTCAGTCACAAAGGGACTTACATTCACTTTCTGTACCAGATTTTCTTCATAACCACACAAAAACTCACACTCACAAATCCCATTTTCCTCTCCCTACTTCTTATACACTCTTTCAAGAGTCTTTAATAAAAATTGTCTTGGTTTCGTATTTGGCACAAATCCACTCAAATATCAAAACCTAAGAAATAAAGAATGAAAACTGATGATGATGAGAAGGAAAAGGAGAAAAACGGTGCAGATGAAGAATCTAAGGAATCATGAGTGTATACGATAAAAAAATTTAATATAATTATATCCAATTTCAAGTTGAACTTTATTGCACACAAAGAGCACTTGACGCGACTCGCAAACTCGAAGCCAAAGGAGATTGAGGTGCTGA
The DNA here is from genome assembly GCA_037043295.1 of Amiota minor. NCBI lineage: Eukaryota > Metazoa > Arthropoda > Insecta > Diptera > Drosophilidae > Amiota > Amiota minor. Next base: position 503,056 of record JBAMAW010000142.1, on the reverse strand, counting down.
TGGTGATGGAAGATCCAACCAACCTACAAAACTTGATTTAACTTGGTTCTTGGCTTGACTCAAGCGTAAAGGCATCAGTTACCCAAGAGTTTATGAGTCTGAGTCGAAGATGCCAACGCTTAAGTTCTACTTAACTGAACTGAACTGAACTGAACTGAACTGAACAGAACTGAGAACCCACCAAACTTAACTGAACTCAACTGAACTGAACTGAAGAACTCCTTTGAGCGTTTCAAATACTTTACCAAGACAAATATAAACACTTATGACGTGCTCCTCTTTATAGAGAATATCATAGAGTAAGGAGACTGTACTGTAGTTTATGTCTGAGACATGTTTGTTTGCAAGCATAAACAAGAAGATAGAAAATGAGACGTAGATGTAGATGAAGAGCATGGAAACATGAAGAAAAAGATTACTTTTGTTGCTGTTATGAAATCTCTTTTTCGCGTTACAAAAACAAAAGAATCCAAAAGGAAAGTTTTACTTGCAGCAACAACAACAACAACAACAAAAAGAAAAATGAATGAAAAAAAAAGAAAGAAAGAAGACAGACGCCCACACGATAAGGCCACTCAAAAAGTAGTGGGCACCACACATATCCGCATCCACATCCACACATTTATTGTATTTGTTGCTGTTGTTTGTTTGCATTGAAGATCCTAAGAAGAAAAGAAAAGCGGAAAAACTTAAAGTTGAAAACTTTTTTCATAGTAACAGCAGAAGGAGCAATATTCGTTTTCTTGACTTTGCTTTCTTTGTAGCTTATTTTCCTTTGCTTAGCAGCGGCAGCGTTCCTTTGACATCGATAACATTTTCTTGCCTCCAGGAAGTTGTTATTACTCTCTCTCTCTCTGTATGTGTGTGGATGTTCCTCGTGTGCTAAAGGTGGTATTGGCCAAAGATGAGATGACTTACTTACTTAACCTTTCAGTGTTCTATGTTGTAGTACAAAGTAAACGATGCCAAAGCGGCATTGGTTGCTGTCCTTTGACGGTATCAACCGACGAACTGATTGCTTTTGCGATTTTGTTTTCCTATATACACCAAAGCAAAGCAAAGCAAAGCGAAGCTAAAGAAGATCACAAGTAAACAAGAAAACGAGATTGGCTGCCGTTTAGTGTTTACCGTCACCATCATCTAAGTCGCAGTGCATCTCTCTCTAACAAATATATAATGAAAGAAAGACGAAGTCAACTCTCTTGAGACGAAGCTCCCATATTCATTTATTTTTCATAAATTGAGTTGCTTTGAGTGGAAACAGGCGCCGTCGTCTGCTGTGAAATGATTTTCCCAATTCACTGCTTCAGCTCCTCAAGTTTGTGGCAGGCAACATTTTAATATAAATAAAATTATAAATTAAATATTATCAAAATACAATATTTATTTCTTTAACAATAATAAAAAAAAAAAACATTTTTAATGGCTTTTAAACGTCTGTTTGCCCCCGTGTAGCAAGCCTATTAAAATTAACCTGTTGCAAGTTTCTATTCAAATTTCGATTGACTCTTTAGTATTTGATTTTTGATAAATCGACACGTGCTGCTCGATATGAAAACAATTACAAACCGAGCATCAATCAACCCTCAAATTCTAAGGCCGCAACACATGTTTTGTATCTCAAATGTATATCATAGATTGGAGTTAAGCATGACTGTTGTTGTTATTAATGATTAATTTGTTGTGCATGATAAAACTTGTTCCAAATCAAAACCTTTTTCAATGAATGATCTCATTTCAACCCCATCCATAATGCCAACCCAAACCTAACCCCAACCTAACTCAAACCCATCCCAAACCCATAACCCAAATTCAAACTCAAACTAAATGTAGCACCTCATGTAGAGAGGAGAAGGGTTTAATTTAGCATATAAAAAAGGCCCAAAAGAATAAATAAATAGAATCATTCTCAGTCACCTGCTGAGTAACGATGACTTGTGACAGTCAGTTAGCAGAGAAGTAAAAGAGGAGCAGAAACTTAGAGGCCCAAAAAAAAATAAATAAATAAATAAAATTAAATGCCACAAATAAATAAATAAATAAAGAAGAGAAACATTTTCTTAAATATTTTTTAGTATATTTTTCCTTCGAGTTCTGGTTCTGAATTTATCTGCAAGGAAATCTAATTGCGTTAATTTCCAGCGTAATTATGAAGCCAGCACATGTCGCTATTGCCAGGTGCTATAAAGTTGGTGGGTGTTTTTTTTCCATAATAGGATAACGAAAATAGAATAAAAATAAAGTAAATAATGGTGGCAACAACGACGACGACGTAAATCTATTAACAACACACACACGTACCAAATAATGTAATCGTGTGTGGCTTTGCTACTAAGTTAATGGATGGTAGAGAATAGAGAATAGAAGAAGTGAGAGAAGGGCATAAAGAAACTGTGCTTTATATAGTTTGTCCTACAAAATATAAGTAGGCTTAAGAAAAACAACGACAATTGAAGGCACCATGTACCCTACTATTTTGGATGGAATCATATCAAATAAAAAAAATTAATAATCATCAGTTATAGGATCTATTTTTTATAAAATTTATATCCCCACTGCAATACTTTAATATTTGAATATTTGCCTTTTATAGTTTTGGCAATAACCATAGCGAGATCAAAATGAACCTCAAAGAAACTTTAAAATAGTTTCAAAAGTGAAAAATAAATCTTAATCTTAAAGTCCTGTCATCTACGAAACTTGAATTTGCATGTCAATTTTCATTCTACGCAATGGGGAAATAGTATCAATTATTTCAGATTATACAATCCATAGATAACAGACTAAGATTCAGATTGTAATAGACAAAATCAACAGAACAATCAGATTACTATAGCTTTGCATAGCCAGCAAATCAATTCTTTTGATTGAAAATAAATAAAAATTAAATAAAAAGTAAAAATGATATTTATTCCAACTATGCTACCTTAGCTATATGATTCAAAAGTTTGGGGTGAATATGAAGCTACTCACCGTGACAAATTACAAAGAAAATGAAATAAGTAAGAGATAATATTTAAGAGATTGATGGACAAATCCTCTCAAGCTAAAAGTAAGTTGAATAATAAGAAATCAAATGACTCACAGTTGTAGTGTTGATCTGTATTTTTCGAGCTAAGTAATTCATAAATTATGTTCATTTTAAGTACTGATCCTTAGTTTTAATCTTAGTGGTTCAGTTTCTAAGAAATCTTTATATATATAATTCTTCTGTGAGTGTGTATGTCACTGAACTTCTCTTAAACGACTGGACCGATTTTGATGAAATTTTTTGTGTGTGTTCAAGGGGATCTGAGAATGATTTAGATTCACAATCTTTATATATATAATTCTTCTGTGAGTGTGTATGTCACTGAACTTCTCTTATGTGTGTTCATATTGAGTCTTATGCGCGGCTATACCGTTCGTTCATCTGATTGCAATGACATTTTGTGAATGCGTGCATGGTTGGTTTTAGCCTTGAACATAACAGAGTACTTTTGGATTCGATATGTGACGCTGTTGTCGAGAAATTGGTGGATCAAATACTGCATTTGATTTGTCTGATTCTGCGCAATGTACTACAGTTAGTTTTGAATAAATTAAAGGACTCAATAATACAATAACACTTAAGGCAAGACCAGGAAGCTGTGCATTGTTGTGGATTTGGTAAGTCACTGGAATTATTAATGTGACTGACTATCCATTTAGCCAAATTAAAGTGCAGCGGGAAGCAAAAATGAAATACCAGAATTGCAATTCAACTTATTAATAGCGATGGTGCGAAACCGCAACTGTAGGTATGGCCCAATCCACTTGCGTTCTACTGAAAGTGAAGTTTAAGGAATCCGATTGGCCGTACGACGTCGGGCAGGATACCCTAGTATTATTATAATCTTGAAACATACTTCCTATATTTCCTATTTCCCTAGCATCTTATAATCCGATTTTCTTAGTAGTAATCACATGAACATAGTTAGAAATCTACAAAAATTTGTAAAATTCTAAGCAAAGTACATGAGCTAAATAAAATATAATGTACCCTACTATAATCAGAAGTAACTATTTGAATAGTTAAAATGCGCCAATAATAATACGAGAAGGAAGCAAAAAATTCAGTGCTCAACAAGACCAACAACATTGAAATCCATTGACGTTGTCTTAATGTCCTTCTCATTTTCTCATATGCCCCTTTTTGGTGCTTTGGGTGTGTTCATATGGGATGAACACATTATAGTAGTCTTAAGAGACACACACACACACACACACACACACACACACACACACACACACACACACAAACACAAGCATACACGCACACACATGAATGCCTATTGTTATATAAAATTAAATAATTGCATTTGTTGCTGTGGCCCTCGATTATAACATTCCCATTCCATCTAACCCAATTTACTTACTTCACTCTTCTCAACGCACATGTACGCTTTTTTTTTTTTTGTTTTTCCTTTTTCCCTACTCTACTTTTTTTTATTCTATTTTCTTTTTTCGTTTAAGATTTTTATTATTGCACACCCACATGAAGGCAAACAAGCGCCTGCACTAAGAATCAACCAACTTCTGTCTGTCTGTCTGCCTGCCTACTGTTTAACTCTCCTTGTCTCTACTCCTACTGGAAAATGTATTTGGCATGACAATTATTGTTGTTGTTGTTGTTGTTGCTAACTCAACATTGCTATCCTCCTTATACCTTGATTACTCTCCCTGTTCTCTACTAAATAATATCATTTGACGCCTTTAATACTAACATACTTCATGCTAATGTATCTCAACCTCTCTTTGCCACAGAGTGCATGAGTTCAGTTTGTGTACTCTTGTATGTGTTCTAGTAATAATTTACATATTTTTTCGTTGAGTGTACATGATTTTTACATTTCTTTTATCGTCATCCAAGCTGCAATTATATTCAATTCTATGTCACACCATCATGACACCACCAACCACTCGTTCCTCCTAAATCAACTCACAATCATTGGTAGAGCATAGCACTTAGTTATTGCACTCTTGTTATTCAGACTACGATTATTTAACTGCCAGTTTTTTTTTTTTTTTACAATTTTTTAGTTATTGTAGTCATAATTATACCCGCAGCATATGCACTTATAACTCATTTCTCCCTCCCTCTGTTTTTTATCTAACGACTAACCCATAATTTTGATCCCTTATTAAATAACATTTCATTAGGCGTTGATTATATTTAACTCAACTCTATTCATATGGCTAACATTCTCAGTACCTACTACTATACTTAAGGCTCAATCATCATCAATTAAAGTCTCTTAGATTATGTAGTTATACTCTCTTTCAATGGTTCATGTTAGCATTTATTGCGCACAAACACTCACGGATTTTTATCCTTATTCACTTTAGATATTAAAAAAAAAAAAAAAAAATTTGCCGATTCAATTATTCATATTTCAACATTATGAAAGAGCTAACATTCTTTACTCAGCAGACTAATTAAGTTGAAACATCTAGAAGAACACAATTACGCATACGCAAAGTCATTTCATAAAGCCAAAGACTGAATAGCAACCCAACAGATCTGGCCAAAAATATATGTCAGATACTCGTATAAATAGGGATAGCTAGAGAGAAAGAGAGAGAGAGAGAGAGAGAGCGAAAGATTGCTGGAGATGGTGAGCTAAAAGTGACAACAGGCGAAAACGCATTCCATATTCACTTTCAACTCACTTTTCATAATATTTTATGCAAAAATTGTTGAAATATTCCAAATGTTGTTGTTGTTGTTATTGTTGTTGTTGATGCAAGTTTAAAAGTTAAGCAAGCTTTTTATTGCCGCTCATCCTTATACACCGCTCTAACATTACAACCTGTCGACGACAAGGACGACTAAAAGTATTTACTCAAAACTAAAAGAATTTATTATTATATCAACATAACAACAACAACAACAACTACAACAGCAGTAAGGCAAAAAAAAAAAAAAGAAGAGAAAGCATGACAAATTTACACGTCAAAAAAAGTTTGAATACAAGGAAAACAAATAAAAATATAGAAAATTGGACAAAAAATTGAAAATGTCAAAGAAGACAAAAAAATAGAAGACAGTTGAGGGGGTTTTTTTTTTTTGAGAAAACAATAATTTCTATAAAAGCAGACTAAAAATAATAACTTATCTCAGTGCAAGCAGGCGGCAGCAGTCATCGTCGCTGTTTTAGTCGATTCGAGTAAAGTAGTTCAGTTGAGACAAAAGTCAGCCAGCCAGTCAGTCAGCCAGCCAAGCCAGCCAAGCCAACTTGCGAGGCAAAGCAAAAAAGACTAAAAAATATATGAGGATGATGACTACGTTGTACAACATATTCAGGTGCCACTGCCACCAACAGTCGAGCAGAGAGTAAAGAGTGTGTCAAGTATTTTTTTTTTTTTGGTGATATATGTAAAATGGCAGGCAGGCAAACAAATTGTGCAACAAAAGTTAAAGCTTTTTTCACTTAGCCAAAATGGTTGAGAGAAATAAGAAAAAAAAAATCATATAAAAACTGGCTATAAAAAAAAAGGAAGAAAAATGTAGCCAAAAGCAGATCAAGAGTTGAATTTCAGTTCGGTTCAGCTCAGTCAGTTCAGTTCAGTTGAGTTGAGTTAAGTTGGCTGCCGCCTGTTCATCTTTAGTGGATGAATGGATGGACGGACCCATGGATAGATGAATGGAGGGTCGGGTCGAGTCGAATGGTTGAAATGGTGTGCAGGCTTCGCAACGTTGGCATTTCCAGTGCGCGCATATATAACTTTTTAACGAAAATATGTGTCAACAATATAGCGGCAACGATGAGAGAAAGTTTACTTTACTCACAACAACATAAGATTTTTCATTTTATCGCATCAAATTCCCCATCATCACCTTCGAACCTCCACATAACGCAAGAACAAAACACCCCAGAGCGACTTCTTTTGCTGACAGGTATGCTAACAGCTAAAAGCTAAAGAAATAAAAGCAAAAACAAAAGAAAAGTAGACTAGAGTAAAGAAAATGTGAGCAGTCAACAAAAATGTCGCAGAAAATATATAAATTTAACAAACAAACAAAACGAAACAAAACAAAGTAGTAAGAAAAAAAGAATCTCATAAAAAAAAAGGACTAAAAGGGAAAGCAAGCATGCAAACATAGTAGTCAAAAAGTAAGTGACTGTGAGAGAGTTAAGTAAGCAAAGAAAATATGAAGAGTATGAGGTTGAAAAGAAAAACAAAATTTAAACGCAGCCTTGACAAAATGTAGTATGTTACTACTGTGAAAGAACAAGTAACATAAGTTATGTCAGCTCCATATGCGTGTGTGTGTGTGTGTGTGTGTGTATGTGTTTAAAGAAAATTTACCTTAAAGCAGCAAGCAAAGACAATTTAACAATCATCCAAGCCAAGGGCAAAGGTGTCCTTTTTGCTCAGCTCATTTCATCTCACCTTCAGTCAACCCAACTTAACTCATCTCATGTTCTTTTGATTGTGTGTCAGCTGGCAATGACTTATCTCATATGATGATGATAATAATGATGATGTTGTTGTCGTTTTTGTTGAAAGGGTTAAGAACAAATAATGACAGTGGTAGGAGGCAGTAATTGAGAAGGACGAGTAGATGTTGAGTAGAAGCTGTCATTCGTCGCAGTCGCAGGAAAACAAACACACAAAAAAACAAAAAAAATAAAATAAAAAAATATTAAAACAAAGGGTAGCAGAAATAAAAAAAAAAAGTAACAGCTTTCAGCGCATTCAAAAGTCAAAGTAAAATGCCAAATAAATTTATGAAATATTTATTGAGTGACATACGGCGGGATTATTCATTCTTATAATATACTCATCTTCCTTCACTCTTATACTTTAGTTAGAGAAATCATATTTATTGCATGACAACAACATAAAAATGACAATCGATTTATGAATTTTCTCATATAAATGGAAAGAAACAATTGAAATTCATTTTCATTTAACAAAATGATTGAAAACAATGAAAACATTAACAAAAATGAAAAACTACTTATAAAGGAAAAGGGAAATAAAATTAGTAGATAGAACAAAAAGAAAGCTGCTACTGCTGCTTCTGCAAGACCATAAATAATGACTAATTCTGATGATTGATGTTGAACTCACAAATATTTTGCTAATATCTACTAAAGTTTCTTTTAGTTTCATCATCCTGCTTTGCTTCATTTTCTTGAAATACACATTCATAAAGGCAAAGAATGAACGATGAATAAAGAAAGCTCACCACAGACATGAGTACATGTGTGTCTGTCTGTTTGTGTATTTGCAACTGACTTGTCATCATAATCGCCATCAATGCCAACATTATTCTTCCGTGCTTTTTCTTGCTGTTAGCTGTGGATAATGATGAGCTTCATCTTCAGCTTCACCAGCAACATCAGCGAGTGTCACAAACAAACGCGCAACATCAGTTACAGCAAATAACTTTGACGACTTCGCAAGGACATCAAAGCAAACTTCTGGTTGATGGGGCAAAGATGGAAAATGGGAATGGGTTTGGACTGGGGGAAACAACACGTCAGCTAGTTGCATTCATTTGCTTTGGTTAAAGTGTCGTAGTCGTCATCGTTGTCTCTTGCTGTTACTGACAGCTCACGTCTATTTGTCTGTCTACCACTCAGTCACTCACTCATTCACTCACTCATTCACTCATTCAGTCAGTTACCCAGACTCATTCAATCATTTTGTCGGTCATACATAGTACATTCATTGAGTTACTTTACTCAGTACTCTTACTATCATTTACTATATTTCTGACCGAAAAAAGTTAATAAAAACTAGGAAAGGAAAATGGAAAAAAAAAAAAAGCATCAACTTCTGCTGCATAGATACACAAATTTATGTTCAAGATATACAATTGCTAAGTACTCTTTCCTTCCTCTCGATGTTGATGTTGATGTTAAGATTGATGTTGATGCTGGTGATGTTACTACTGTTGATGCATGCCACAACGGAAGTGTCACCATTTGTCAAATAACGAAAATTGAAAACAATTTTCACATGAAGATTTTAGTTTTTAGCATATTTTCCTCTTTTTTTTTTTGCACTTTTATTTTGTTTTTTCTTTTACATACTTTCTGCTGCTTGCACAATCATCCTTTATGCACACGACCTGATTCGTTTATGAATATGTGTATGTGTATGTGTATCCATGTCTGATTTCATTCTTTCTTTCCCATATTCATTGCTTGATTCCAGTTAAAAGTTTTCTTCTATATAGTACGAATGAAGAATACAAGCAGTTTGAGTTTGTGTGAAAGTTCTTCAACTGCACCAAATCAAAACAAAACATGTACACTGCAACAAGAATAGTAAGGAAAAAGAAACGACATTGAGCACAACAACTAGAACAAGTATATATAGCAACAACGTGTTGTAATAATATCCATCATGCAGTAGAACCAACAACCAACAACTAACATCAGAAGCATCAGTAGTACTAAGTTAAAGACTCAGCAAAATTTAACTTAATGTACTTGTTTGTATGTTAGAAAAGAAAATTTAAGATTTGTGGGGAGGTAAAATTTAAATAAAAAAACCCAATTGGAAATAATAATAACCCTAAAAGGCATAAGCAATACAAATTTATATCAATTTTAGTTAAATTTTAAGGAAATAATGAGTCAAATCAAAAATGATCTCTTTATCATATTTCTCAATAAGTATTTTCAAATGAGGAAAGATTAAAAAAAATATTATAAATGGATCTAAATTAGAAATTAGTTTTCAATTAAGAAAAGTGAATACATGATATTAATCGTTTTCAAGGAAAAAGGTTTCTTAAGCTAAGTACCCGTCTTTATTGAATGTTAGGAGTTGTACATGGTACTTCTACTACTCATTGACAATCCAGTTAGATTTATTACTTGATATCACTTGATATCTAATGAAGTGGACTTTGAAATCACCTCTAAAATCTACAATAGTTTTCTATATTTAGTTCAGACGATATGATCACTGTTCATATATTTGCACACTTTACACTATCGTCACTGAAATTCCAATTATGTTCATGCTACAATATGACAAAGTTTGATGTTTCTAACATTTTTAAGAATTTAATTAATATTTTTAAAAATATCCCAAAAATTTCCATTAGACTTTCGCTCAACTGAATGGGTTCTCAGTTAAGTTTGTGAGCTACATCTATTATGTACTGACAAAGGAATAAGTCCAATCTGACCTAAAACAGTGCGAAAATGTTGTCCAAAACCATTTTATTCCAAATGAATTAAGCTGCGGTAATAATAAGCATGAAAGGATATTCTCAATACTCAATGAAATCGGAAATTTCGTTAAAGGAGAAGTGTTGTACTTCTTCAGTTGAGCGGAGAAAGAACGCATAGGCGCCTGTCTACATCTTTTGTGTTCTATGACAAATTCATTTGGTTTGATAAATTCATTCGATATACTTATTATAATATAATGAAGTTTTCAAATTAAAGTTTTACACATTTATGGTGTCCTATGGAGAAGTACTTTTCTCTTTTGATTTTCATATTATTTGATTTTATATTTTCCAATTGGGTCTTTTAGATTATAAACTCGGCAAAACTTTTCCCAGGAGTAGGTTATGCGTGCTAAGCGCGTCTTGATGTGTCACACTTTTTACGCTATTTCATCTTCTTGTTTCATTCGCAATCTCTTACTCACATTGTTACTTCCTGTGCGCTTATATTACATTACATTACATCTTCTATCCACACATATATTTTTTTGTTGTAAATTCTTTAAACATTCCCGCATCATCTTTGTCATCAGTAACTTTGTTTACAAGCGTTACACATTTCTTTCTATTCCATTCATACACATGTATGCATGCATGTGTCGTGGATTTGTATCTATGTTTTTGTGTTTCAGTGTTAGTGTGTGAGGTTTTTTTTTTCTACTCACTTGAAAAAGTTTAATCGAAATTATAAGCAACAAGACAAATTGCTTCTTGTTGCAATGTTGTGACTTCGTTAGGTTGTGCCTGACTTGACAACGGTGGCGGCGGCGGTATCGTCATCATCATGAAGCCGACTTACTTTCTAAGACACTTACTTACACACACACACACTTACATATTTGTATACACACATTATGTGTAAAGATGAAGAAGATAGATACAATATACAGAATATGTATGTAATTTCTTTTATTTTTCTTCAAGTTTTTTTTCATTCCTTCATTGTTATTGTTGATGTGTCTGTTGCTTTTGTTGTTTGACATAGAAAACTTTCTCCGTTTATGCTGGGATATTTCTTCCTCATCTCATTTTTATTATTGCTTCTATTGTTGGTGTTGTTAAATGACTTATGAATGTTGTAAGTAACTCGCAAGAATCTTATGATTTATGCATAATCAACAAATTGATTTTTCATTTGCTTTACGACTACATCAGACAAACAGACATAGATACACAAACCGTGTCTCTTCTTTCGCTTTCTATATGTTTTTTTTTTTTAATTTAGTTATGTTGCATGTGTTGGTAAGTGTATCCAAGTGTGTGTGTGTGTGTGTGTGTGTGTGCAACTGTTTGCTTTACTTAACTTAGCTTAGCTTTATGTGCCATTCTTTTTCTGTTTTGCTGCCATCAACTTTTCCTTCAACTTTGATGTGCATGAAAATGTAATTAAATTTTTTTCTAAATCTCTCTCCTCTATTATACAATATTATCTATGTATCTAACCCATATCTAACCCAAGTCTGTATATATTTTATAGTATTTTTTCAATTTCATTTAATTTTTTAACTTAATTTGATTTTAACCCAGCAAAGCTTAGCACAAAGCCAATTAAATTTTTGTGGTTTTTCATTTTGTAGTATAAAAAACAAAAAAAATCTATGTTAATTTGCATCATTGAGGTCATTTCCGGAATTTAGAAAATAGAAAAATTAGATTTTAACACTTTTGCTTTAATAAATTAAGCACAATTTTGTGTTCATTTTGTTTAAATTAATTTCACAAAACACCCAATTTTAAACCAATGTCAAGCCTTAAGTCAAATTCGAACTGAAATGAAGTCATCGTTAGTAAATTAAGTTATATAATACTAAAGTCATTTTTGTTGTCGTTTGAGAAATTTTTGTTATTTATGACAAAAATCAATTCAATGAAGCAAGCAAAACTCAATCAAAATACAAAAAAAAAAAAAAAATGTATAGGAAAGGAAAAACATTTTTGGTACTTGCTGCCCGAGTGCCTGCTTTTCTCATCTTTAACTAATATCAAAAAATATTTTATGCAAATCAAGAGCTAAAAATTAAGGACCCTTAACTGTTCAATAACTCACTTGAGAACTTCAATAATTTATTTACACTTCATTATTTCATTAGAATGACAAAAAAAAAAAAAAATACATGACAATACGCCCAACTAAAGCATTGACAACCACCATCAAGCAGAATTCAATGAATCAGCTAACTAGGAAATGAAAAAATGAATGATTGAAATTTGAGGGATCCCCCGAATAAAATTTATTATGCAAATATGGGCATAATTAGAGAACACTTTGGCAAATGACGCTTGAAATAAAATTTTGCATAAGCACTAAAATCGTTTAAAGTGAAGAGTGAACTTTTCAAATTTTTGTTTTGGGATTGGGACTGGAAGTTTGGTAAGTGGAGTGGTGGGTGATATTATTTTGTGCCTTATGCAGAGTATTATCAACGTCGCTTTGAGTGTTGCAATTATTTATGAAGGCAATAAATCTGCGTTGTTTCCACAACAAGAGAAGAAATCCTACAAAATCACAACAAAACAATGGCAGCGTTGCCATAACAAATGTCAGCAGGATACAAAAAATATCAAGCAATAGCAGAAGCATATCATAAAAGAAATAAAGAAAAATTTCCTTTTTTTGTTTTATTTTTTTTTTTTTTTTTTTAATGGATATCATCATCATCAAAATTGTAAAGTTGTTTTACTCTTTGGCTTGCAAAGAGCTGAAAATTGCTAAAAGAATATGAATTATGACGAAGTGTTAAGAAAAAAGTCAACAACATTAATTAGCATTTTTATGAAGTAGCGGTAGCGGCTTAAACTTTATTCCGCATTTCATTATGTCACGCATTTTACATCCTTTTCATTCAATTCAAATTTCATTTTGAAATTTCTTCCCATTTCTTTTATACTTTAATTCATTTATTCATCTTATGGTCTTAACTTGAATTGACTCATTTCATTAATTTCTCTTTTGGGGTTTCCTTTTTTCTTCTCTTGCAGATCCTTAAATAATAAAAACAACATCATCGCATATATAATGCTGCCGCATCATTGCCGTCATCAACGCCATAAAATGGCGACTCTTGCAGTTGCCATTTTGTTTTGTTGTTGTGTACTGTTACTTATGACAACATCATCGGCCGAGGCAGCTCGTGCACGTGAAAAAGGCAACCGAAGGGAACGTAATAATGCTGGCTCATCATCACTGGTTGGTGGCATCACTGGTGGTGGTGGTGGTGGTGGTGTTGGTTCTTCAGCATCACTTGTTTATGGCAACTCATATGGTTCATTATCGAGTAGTAGCTCGAATGGCTACAATGGGCCAATTGATTCAACTGGATTTTGTACGCGTCGCCGTGAAATGAAACTCATGTGCTACTGCACACCAGATGAGAATCACGTGCCTGTGGTCAAGGCTGAGTGTTGGATCTTCTCTGAAGGTCTCTTACAAAATGACACCACTTGGACACGTTTCTATCAACAAAAGCGTTTGCGTGAACTGAAATTTGTTATACAAAACAATGCGCGTCTCGATTACATTCCAACCATGATCATTGAACCTTTGAAGAATCTAAGCACTGTAAGCATTGAATACTCTCAGGTGGAGATCATCAAGAGTTATGCTTTTGCCAATCTACAATACTTAGAGCGTATCATATTGAATAACAATCACATCATGGCTTTGGATCAAGATGCCTTTGCCAATCATATTCGTTTACGTGAATTAAACTTGGCTCATAATCAGATCTTTGAATTGGATCGTTATGCATTCCGTAATCTACCATTATGTGAGCGTCTCTATTTGGAAAATAATAATATAACGAATCTGCATGAGGGACTCTTCGCGGATATGGCACGTCTGACAGAATTGAATTTGGCACACAATCAAATTTCTGTGTTGACAAGTGAAATCTTCAAGGGTTTGGGCAATCTAAATGTCCTCAAATTGACTAAGAATAATCTGAATTTCATTGGTGATACTGTTTTTGCAGAGCTCTGGAGTCTTATGGAACTCGAATTGGATGACAATCGAATTGAGGTAAGAAATACAAGTTAAAAATGTTAAGAGATATTTAATTAATTTTAGCAAAGATAAGCTATAATATTTTGAGAACAAGGATACGTGTGTGTATGTCTGTTCGATCGAAGTCACATTTTTATGGTCATAAATTTCTAATAACCATAAGAAACACGCTTAACAGCAGCAGAAGGTCATAAATAGCACACATAGTTCAGGCGTGTCCTTAGGCCTCGATTTTAAGAGGCAGTTTGTCTTTTCCACCATCATCTATACTTGTACAATACTTTTATTCATCTATCTTAATGTATGTCTGTCCTTCAGTCTGTCCGTCTCTCTATCTAATACCCAAAGTGTCATAAATTCGTATATGAATTGTGTTTTGTTGTGGTGATTTAAGTGGTCACTCTCAGTGAGTCCTGCGGCATGTTTGCTGTCGAAGTCAGAAGCACTCAACAGAAATTGGTATGTGGAAATGATGGTGGCATACAAAATATGATAAATAGATTTGGAAATTATGCTTTTTTGGCGCACACAACTCAATTTACACCAAGCACAAACAAATGTGAAGGGAAAATACACAGGCAAATATAACCTAAGGACATGCTGACATTATCCTTTTTACGCTTTTGTTTCACTTTTGTCATTTCATGGTATCTGGACTGTGGTGGGACGAAGAAGTGATGGGAAGGAGAAGCTTTCTTATACAAACAAATGTTTGCTTTAAGTTAATCTACTTAAAAAATATTGAATAACAAATCATTGAATAATAGATTTATGGCACTCCTTTGGCATCTGACACACGCACGCATACACATGACATACGACGAGTATACGTAGGGCCAAGAGAGAGATAAAGCTGAGCTGCTTTCTTTCAATCTTTCACAACCATTAGATACAAAACATAAAAAAAGAGTAATAACAAGCGAAAGTGACACTGACGGCAGCAGCGGCATTGCTCATGACAATAAATAATAAAAAAAAAAAAGAAGAATATACTGTATAAATAGAAAATGTCCTTTCAGCAGGACGATGACGACGACGACGACGACGACGACGACGACGACGACAATGGCAAGCTGGAAACATACAATGTTACTCTTATATCTGATACTAACGCAGCAGCAACAAACGCAAAGCAAACTGACGACATACAGATAAGCACAAATCTTGCACAACCCACGAACAAACACATACATACACACACATGATTACTCTACATCGTCATATATGGTATGGTATAGTATCTATATATAGATGCCTGTATATCAGAAGCAGAAACACTGTTTGCTGAAATATGAAAAACCTTTATGGCGTTCAGCGTTGTATGCGTTGTGTTGTCACTTATAAGGATTTTACTTTCTATTTTTTTGCTTCTTATGCCTTGCTTGCTGTGTGTCATCCTTCTCCTTTGCCATTTTACAAAGTGGTCGCATATCATGTCAGCCTTAGACAGCACGCATATGTGTCAGCGTCAAGGATATGAATCTGCGTGAAGGTACTGAGATCTATGTACTTGTGTGTGCTTGTATCCTGTCTGTTAGTGTATCTATGTGTTGGCTTTACTCAAGTGTTTGGTTTGGTTTGGCTTAGTTTAGTTGCCGCACAATTTCTTTATCCATCTTCCACCCCCCAGTCTCGTCTTTATCTCAGTATTATCCTCATTCTCATAATCATCAACAACCACGCACCCATCATCATCATCATTATAATCATCATAATGATGGACTCAAAACTGAACTCAACTTGAGTGGCTTAGTTGCGTCCTTTATCGTCTTCATTGTCATCTGTGACATACCTATGACTGATACTGGCAAATTGTGCAAAATACTTGCCGGAATTTTCAATATATTTTTCAAATTTGCACAAAAAAGAAAACCAAACTTAAAAACATATATATATATATGAAAGACGTAAACGAGCCAAGTGAAGCAACTCAATTCCCTTGAATGCGACGGGGCCACACTACAAGGAAACAAAAACTCAATTGAATGTCGACCGACTCTTCATGCGTATTGAAGCGCGTTGAACGAACGAATGAACAAGGAACTTCGAATCGAACGAACAGGGATATGAGTACATGATAACAAACGACAGACAAACGTACGGACGGATAGGCAACAAGGACAAGAATGTTAGCACAACAGCAAAAGTGTTTTCTGGCATTATGAGTAAGAGTGCATGTCTCCTATGAAAGACATTTTTTTCTTTCTTTCTTTTTTTTTTGACACAATTTCATTGTAAAATAATAAAATACAAAAACAAAAAAAAATGTAAAAGAAAGAAACAAAACAAAGTTTACACGGCGTATGAGCATTGTTTTTTTTTGTCTATTTCTTGCCATTACTTAATATTCAATATGCTTTGTTGTCTATTGGGAAATAGCAAAATTATGCACACACATACTTACATGTCAACTAAAGAAAACTACAAATTGAAATAAAAATATACAAACAAAAGAAACACACAACCAATTTTATTTCTTTATTTTTCTACTTTTAGTTGACTTCACTTCCTTATTATTATGTCCTTTTTTTTTTACTAACAACGTGCTTACGCAAAATTTTGATTGGCATACAATATATTTTTATTACAGCACAATCGATAGTTGGTTCCTCATCCTCTGTCTTTCTTAACTTTTTATATTCTCTTGACCATTTTATTAGCATAACTTTATTTACTTCTCAAAAAATAAAATAAATAAAAAATATTATTATTATGCGCTTCAAGCCTTAAACACAAAGTTTAGAAAAACTTTAAGTACATTTTTAAGCCAAAAATATTATAATAACAATAAAATTGTACAAACTTTTTGGTTTAACCAAAGATTAAGTAAAGTTGTTAGACACACAAGCAAACATTAGTAAATAAATAGATTCCCTTGAAAATGAAAAGTATGTACAATAGTTTAGTTTATATGGAAACTTTTAATTATAATAATAGGATCTATGAATATCGTATGTAGATTTGCTTGATTGCTATGAAAATATTTCATTTATGGCTTATTGAGACTTTATTTACAATATCAACATTGAATAAAAATTTTATAAAAATTGATATAATAAATAAAAAAAATTTCATTGTGAAAATAAGTATTGTATATTGATATTGAGTGCTTCAAGAAGTCAGTGCCAGTTTAAAAATAAATGACTTTGATCTCATTTATTTATAGTACGTATGTCTGAGAGTAGCGAGAATTTAAAATTATTGCGTGTTTTTGTAAAAGGAAAATTGATCTGGTCAAATTTGTGCTTATATCCTTGTTTGGAATAACGAGAATTTTGAATATCTTGTTGTCCATTGAATGCTTTATTGCTTAGAGAAAAGGAAGGAATCAACTGAATCAAATCAAAACCTATAGTTACCAGCAGACATTCTAGTGCCAGAACTGGTTCACCGGTCATACCTCAGATGGACTCAGCCTGATATCTGGATATGACTAAAGACTCTTATCAAGAAGATATCATCAGCTCTGGCTACAAATATCTCCAGGAGGAGATTCAACCGCCTTCACTCTGATAAGTTAACGGACGCCAATGTTAATGTTGTCCAATTACAACAATAAACTAGAAAGTAAAGGGTTTTCGAAGGGCTGGAGAATTTCTAAGGTCTTGAAATTTACATGCATGGTTAGTAAATATGGATCAGTGATTTGTACTTTCAAAATTTCAGTTCAAGATTACAAAAAACCAAAAAAATTTTTCTAATAAGAACTTGAATTTTAACAGGGTGTTTGTATGGGAGGCTGGTATGATAAATACAGCGTCTGGAAAACTGAATTGGTCATGCAAAATTACAGCTCTCTAGCCCAATAACTGAGAAACTAGTTTGCATACTTACAGACAGACATGCCCTAATCAACTTGTTTCATCGAGATGATTAAGAATATATATTGGGCTCTTTGAAGTCTCATTTTGTCCTTTACAAACTTTATGAGAAACTTATAGCATAAAAATAGGAAGAAGAACTGGTTTGCCCGATTGGGAATTTTTTGGTTGAAGAAGAAAGACCTTCCGAGATTAACAATGTTGAAATGAGTAGTATTAATTCCTTATTACATATTTCTGTTATAAATTATTAAAATAATGTTGGATTCTCCACAGGAATCATTTTGTCTACACTCTACTCCAACTAAAACAAACCACCTGACCAAAAAGACAAAGTTGCATTGTAAAATTTTAATTATTTTTCTTGTAAAAGTTTTCCTAAAATACATTAAGACTTCGCTGAGAACATTTGCATTTGGCTAAAGCATGAAGGACACAAGTGGTTGCTATAAACAATGAAGGTGGCTGTCCAAGTTAAATTTTAATTATATTTTTCTTTGGAACGTCAATTGTTTTTCAAATATGACATTCTAAGTACTTTGCATGTATTTTTGTATCTAATTAAGTTATTAAGTGAAGTTTTAATAACAGGACGGCAGCAGCCATAATATGATGAATAAGTAATTACAAAGCACTTACTTTACAAATACAATCATATATACACAAACACAAACACATACACATAGAAATATGTAAAGTAAAATATACATTGTCATAGTACATTCACTGATACAGAAAGTCAAACAATCAACCAACCAAGCTAAGTATGTCGTCCTCGACAACTTAAAAGTTGCAACTAATAATTTAATAAAATTATAAAACTGCTGTTTATTGATTTTTCTCTCTTTATCATATATACAATTCTCATCATCTTACTCTCTCTCACTCTCTATATTTTTTTATTGTAGCGTATCTCGGAGCGTGCTTTGGATGGTTTAAACAATTTAAAAACGCTTAATTTGCGCAACAATTTACTAAAGAAAATCGACAATGGTTTACTACGTGGTACCCCGGCATTGCTATCCATCAATGTGCAGAGCAATGAGTTGGAAACTTTGACATTCTATACGTTCCAGCCAATTATGGACAATTTGGTCAATAGTACCAGTGAACTTTTGTTGTCAGGTGAGTTCAAAATTGAATTGAATCCTAAGATTGTAGGAATGAAAGAAGACTGAAATTGCACTTGCGTTCACCGAAGCCTATATAACTGTCATTGTATGGTATAAATTTAGAGTACATTTTGTAGGAGAATTGCATATTCAAATAATCCAAAAACTCTGATATTAGACATAACAGCTATACAAGATTACAAATTTGTAGCAAACGGCATAGCACAGTTGATTAGACGGATGCATATAGTTCCTCATAGTTCGATTATTTCCCCATGTTATACTTTCTTCGATGCACGGCAACATTGCAAACAACAAGGCAACGTAATAAGTCTTGTTCATATAAGTTGCATTGATTTATAAATAAATCTAAATAAAGGAAATAGTATACAACATGTAAAGTCATTAGTGACATAGTAGTATCAATGTTCAATGGGAAGATAATCAATTAACTATTAGAAAAAGTAAGATAAAGAAATAAGTTACGATTAAACGGAACTTGTTCTGAGAACATTTTAAAAGAATTTCTCTCTTATAATTACACATATATATAATATGTACTTGAATGGCACATAGTAAGTTAAAGTTTTATTTCTACGTGAGACTAAGCAATCGCAGTATTTTACTGGACACTCACTTCTGGAAACGATAAAATTTGTCGCTTACTTTTTCCGTTGTAAACTTTCTACTATTGTATATGATGTGATGACATGTGAATGTCTAAGTATTGTATTTATCTACAATTAGCTTTGTATGTATTTATAACATTTGTAGATACAAGCACTTACGAGTCGTACAAGTATATGTAAGCATTCATTAAGGAAATATTGTAGCGTCATTGCTCAAGTGTTCAGTTCCGTTGACACACTCATTTTGTTGATAATTGCTTACGCTTCAATGGTCAATGAGAAGTTGGGGGGAGAGATGGTTGGTGTTTCAAGAGGAGCCGGGAGTACATAAAAGATACACACACAATGCGAACGATGTTTTAACAGCAAGTCTGTCATTAGAGTAGTATGAGTATTTAACAATAAGAAGAGAACAAAAAAAAAAAACAACATGATGGATAGGAAGGTCCAACAAAATATAAAAAAAAAAGAATAATCACTAAATTAGTCATTGAAGCGTCCAGTTTATGTTTTGTTCGTACAATTTTTTGTCATAAATAAGACAACAACATAAAAATTATGTCACGTACTTTGTACAATATTTATTTTGAAGTAGCGAAATCCACTTTTCTTGTTTAATGTATTAGGAACTGATGATTTGCTATTCAAACTTGATTAGCCTAAAAATGCTACATAAATTTATAATAAGAAAAATAATTATTAATCATTCGATGGAAACACATTAAATACAAAAACAAAAAGCAAAAAAAAAAAAAAACATTAAAATAAAAAACATTCATAATTATGTTAAGTGGCCAAAAGGCTATTGAATTGATTTCTGGGTATTTCAATTCATTTTTATTATTCTTATTACATAATTAAAATGCATTTTATTTGTTTTTGATTTAATTTGATTGGATTGAATTCGATTGGTGGTAGAAAAGAAAGGGAAAGTCATCAGGCTATTCATTGATTGTGACCTACTTACGCTTGATTAAAGTTTTCGAATTTTCTTTTTTTCTTTTTGTTTTGGTTTTATAATTTTCTCCAAAAATAGTAAAGTGTTGGCCTTTAATTGCATACTCGTGTACGAATAATTTGTTCAACTATGAAAACAGAACAAAAGAAGAAAAAATAACACAAAATTTAAATGGAAAATATTTTTGCACCAAAATAAGAGAAGAGATCCTTCAAATGTGAGAAATGTGTGGCTTGCTTGCCAGCCTGACTGACTGATGATGATTTTATTTTAATGCCAAAACCTAAAATTGCAATCGCACATTATATGAAAGCAAAATGGAACTTAATTATCACATACACAAATGCTCATATCTATATATAGATATACAAATACATAGATACATTCAGCTAGAGAAATGGTGCAGAAATTTACACAAAGTTTGTATAGAACTGTATTTGCGGCTAATGTGTCACTGTGAGTATGTGTTTGTGTGTGTGTGAGTGTGAGTGTGTGCAAATGAAAAGTGAAGTGAAATTTTTGCTAATGGCAAACCATTAGCATGACTCATTTATAAACTACACTACACACAGACAAAGCAAAGTATTTTTGCAGCTGTAATTGCATTTACACATACACATCATTTTCATAGATACACACACACACACACATATGTATATGGTGAGCGAATGAGTAGTGAAAGTGTGTGAATAAAATCGAGTGCGCGCATACATGCCAAGGAGAAATTTTTCCGTAAATTGGCTACAAATGACTTCAAATTACTTTAAACTGCAAAAATATTTTCGCATGCAAAAAACTTTTTAATTCACATGCAGTGATTATGTTTAAATAGACACACACACACACATACACAGTCATAAACTCATTTGCATATGTATTTCAAAAACGCTTGATTAGTACATTAAGGCAAGGCTGCATGGCACACATCATGCCTCCTCGACAAGTTGCAATCAACAGAAGAAGGCATCGTGAAATTTATGGTGAAGGAAATATGATGCACATACGTGTACACAGAGAGTAGGAGCCGCACACACACAGTCACAAAAATAGCACACTTCATGTAGTTCATGTGTATCTGTGTGTGCCTCCTTGACGTCACATTGACAAGCTCCATTGTGTTACACTCTCCATCCGCACTTCCTTCTTCTTCTCATTCTCTCTCTCTCTCTTTTATTTTAAAAACTTTTGCTTGCTATGAAAATAAATAAAGAAATTTATTTAATTTTTCAAACTTTCACTTTAAGTTCATTTTATTTTTAATTTTTTTGTGTTGCACTCCAAACTTTTCTATTCACTTTTTTTGTTTTGTTTTTTTTTTTTTTTTTGTTTTAAATAAATTTATAAATAAATAAATGTGTATGAGAGGAAGTAGTAAAATAATATAAGTAAAATATTTTAGAATGGCAAAATGAAAATAAAATTTAAACTTTTGTTCCATTTAAATATTTAAATGCAATTTAAACAATAAAATATGGACATTTAATAGAATTTTTAAAAAATTCGAACGCCTAAAAGATGCAACACTTTTTTGTTCAACTAGAAAGTTTATCAAATAAACTGATTTCGAAATTTGCCTAAAAACTTGGACATTTTGCTATTGAATGGAATAAAATTTATCATGGTATAAGTTCATTAAAATTGTGAAGTAATTTTTTTTGAGGTAGTGAATCTGTTTGTTCAACTCATGCATGGTCATTTAATTGACCTTCTAAACGATCATTTTGAAATGAATGATGATCCCAACATGTTAATTTCTCATTATTGTGACAGAGCTGTATAAATTTGGATGTTAATGAAACCCTAGTCGTCACATTTTTGAAAGTATGAATTCCTAAACAAATTAAACTTTCGCATTTAGAAATAAGAAGAGAGAAACCTTGAATATCAACTAAAAAAAAAAAAAATAAAAACAATATAATAGAAAGAAAAGTTCCAAGGATATACATACATAATCAAATAGAGAAAATATCTGAAAATCAAGAGAAAATCCATTGCATCTAAAGCGAGTGAGATACAGTCATAATAACTTTTTCAAAAGCCTGCGATCTTCATTTGCATTTTCTAAATCCTTCTGCATCGATTCCTTAACCCAAATGAAATACTTCAATTCATCAATGCCATTGGTTTTGGGAAAAGTGTACAACTTTCTCCTCCACTATGTCTATTTGTCTGCATACTTGTATGTGTCTTGCAAATGTGTGAAGTAAATTGTTGAAGAAGAAGATAAAGAAGGAATGTGCAATTTTTTGTCGAGCTTCGAAGCAAGAATTGGCGTGAAAAAGGACACTAGAGCCAAGGATATAAGAGGAAACTTGTAAACAGGAGGTTGGAATGGGATAGAGGAAGTGTCTCCTAAAGTGTATTTGACAAAATGTTGTGTAAAATAACAACAACAACAACACAACATAACAAAGTGAACGAACGAATGAAGTGAAGGATTTCCATTAGGTTCATCGGAGTACATGTCGTATGTCATTCATTTCTCGTTTTCCTAACCTCTGTCAAACACCCAAAGAATACACACACACACACATATATATATATATATGCTTACATACTCAGTATGTCGCGTGGACAGCTGCTTTGGAACTTTAGCTTTCACTTTGGCATACGCTTCAGTGATTTACATTGTGCAACAGCGCTTAGTTCTATCCTGTAGTACTGTAGTACAATGCTATGCTTTCCCATGATTTGTTCTTGTATTCCACTGTGCTATGTGGCAACACACTCAATGTTGCATGCTAGACAAAGTATATCACAACATACCATGTAGTACTTACATATGCACTACGTACTTTTGGTACGATTCAGTTGAAATGCTTGACTTGGCTTTTTCTTGGTTGAATGATTGCTTGAAAATTGTCATTATAATTGTTATTGACAGAAATGTGTTCGGTGTTCTTTTGTAAAGGCAAATACGAAGAGTAGAGAGCACAAATAGTCAAAGAGAAAAATAATAAGAAGAAATAAGCTAAGGTAAAGAATATAAGGAACAAAAAATAATAGAAATCATATAAAAAGAGTACACAAATATATGGAATCTACAAAACAGTCAAGAATAGTCTGCAGAACAATGAACTTTTTAATGGTTTTCGAATTTTAATTAAATACTAAGGTGCTTTTTATGGTTCGGGGCCCAAAGAGTACCAAAGGGAACCCTATTTCAAAGACTTCGTTTACGGTCCATTCGTCCAACCATCCGTCCGTCCGCTTTCGGGTCATATCTCAAGAACCATAATAGTTAGAAGGTTGAAATTTTCACAGAATGTGTGAATGTGTGGGCATCAGCAACAAATACTAAAACTAAAATATTTTTATAAACTGAAAGAGGTCCCCATACAAGAAACATTTTGATTTCTATGGCAGCTATACGATCCAGTAACTCCACGATCTTGAAATTTAAATGGTTGGTGGCTATGCATCGGAAACTTATATTGTCGAAATCTTAGTTTGATCGGACCACTAGGGAGGGTACCTCCTATACAAACCCCCATTAAAATTCAAAAACCGTTTTTGTTTTTTGGACTATTTAACTGAAATTTAGACACTATAAGTTTCTGATATAGGCGCTGCACATTTGTTGTAATCAGTCAAATCGGACGACTAGTGGAGTACCTCCCATTCCAACCCCAATCTGGTACGGCACCCTCCGTGTACGAGTCTGTCTCGAACTTGGCCCATTTTTATAATCATAAGGAGCTTTAAAAAAAATATTTATATATATATGGTTATAATTAGAAATAATTATGTTAAATATATGTTTAGTAAAAAACAATGCGATCGAATTGACAACAATGAATTGTTCTGAGAAAGAGCTGAAACTCGACACTATCCTGTGCCAACTAGGCCGCTGTAGTGCTTAATAAACTATCGACGGTACTGAGGACTAATTACCATACATGATGACTGATGATTGCAAATGCTATTAGTGAGATTTACGGAGGGAACCTGTTTGCTTTTTTAAACGCAATTTCCGAAATGCTGTGGGTTGCTGTTACATCAGATGCCAAGCTCGAATTGCAACTGACACATCATAACAGTGCCGTTAATTTTTCAACAAAATAACGTTCAGATTCATGTTTTTATTTCTTTGTTTAAGAACATATGAATTCAAAGAGCAAGGACGTGTTTATTGCTTAGTCCACATCTTATTTTAGAAACAAAATTACATGAAATTGAAAAATTGTTCAATTTGCTAATTGTTAATTGTTGAAAGAATAGAAAGAAAGTCTTTTCATTTCACAGAAGTTTTTTTCTTAAAAAAAGATTATTTTGTACTTTGTCATTTTTAAACATTTTATTGTTTCTGTGAGAATTGAAAAACATAATTTAAAGTTTAACTTATCTCAGATGAAAATGTTTTGTTTTGTTTCTATTTTCAGTAAGAAATGTGGTTTTCAAATTTTATAATTTTCTCTTATTTTAAAAAACAATCAACCCCTAGTAAGAATCAATGCTTCAATTGGAAATCGTTTAAAAATCCTTTTCAATGCATTTTGAACAATTTTTTATTAACTCCACCATGAGTTGCATAAGGATCGATAGATTTATGAACCATGTGACTCATATGGCTTAAAACTCAATAAAAAAAAATTGCTCTGTTCAATTGCTGTACTATTTTTTTTTTTTTTTGGTAGGTGGGGGAGTTTCAGTAGAATAATTGCTAATCTTAGAACAAATCAACATGAGCGTCCAGACCATCATCGGACGACAAACATTTGACACGCATAACAAAAATGTATTCAAAAATTGGAGTACAGAAAAATAGGAAATAATTGTTTGCCAAAGCCACTTCCCATGTTTTTTTGAAAATGAAAACATACAAAATGGGAGAAAATACACCGAGGCTAACTACACCTGCTATGGCAACAATTGTTCAGTATAAACACCCATCATGGTGAGTGTATATAGACAGATAGTGAGATCAATCTACATACCTAGGCCGCCCTACACACACATTTTGTGTGTTGCAAGTTTGCTTCTATTATATTTTTTTTTTTTTTGTGTTTTGTTGCTTTGCTTTGTTTAGTTTTGACATTTTTCGTCAACAAACACACTCAGAGTGTGTGTGTGTGTGTGAGAGAGAGAGAGACATTGTATTTGTCCGTATTCTGAAAAGCCAGGTGTGTTTTTTGTTTGTCTACGGTGTTGCTCTTATTATCCTTGCGCCATTCATTCTTTTCCCAACAGCTGCCACAACACCAGCAACAGCAGTAACTAGTTAAACTTTTGACCAACCAACTCCCTCTCCTCTCTATCCTTACCATCGTGCTTTCATGTTGTACTTATTGTATTGTACCCACGCTGGGCTGCATCAATTCAGTCATGTTTATTTGTATACAGCGCACGTTTTGTTTATGTCGCGCCTGTGGCCAGTTGGAATAGGTTCGATACAACATCGACACACCCCTTACCTCACTCATGATGCCGGCATTGCTGTTGCCGCTGCCAATTTTCTGTTTTGGCAACAGCAATGGACAATAAATTCATTTTGGCACAGGTTCGTGTAACATTTTGATGGCGCTCTTCTTCTTACTATCCTTTTTCCTTTTCATTTTTTTCATAAAACAAAGAAAGAAACAACATAAAAGAAGAAACAACAAAATAATCGTTTCGCTACTGACCAAAGCTGTTGGTTGGTCCTGTGTCCAGGATGTTACTCCTTTTTATTTTTTAGATTTTTTGCATTATTTTGGTTGCTGGTTCTGTTGCTGTTCTGCCATGTTTTGCGTCTGAATGGTCGTTAGTTTGAATTGAATGGTTATTGTTTCGTTATAAATCGCTTGTTCATTTACTTTGTCTCACTCTTTCCCTTGTATTTACAATATGTACTTCTTCTTCATATTCACCACTCTCTTTGCTTGTTATTGACACAAAATGTTATTTGATTATTTGCTGCGCATGTTGTGCCACATAAAACAAGAAAAAAAAAAAAACAAAAAAATTGTTACAACTAAAAATCGGTTTCCGGTAAAACTAAATATTCTTGTGTTACTTCTACTATGTGCAAGCAACCCCCTTCTCTAATAATATCCTCCCCAATATTTTTTTGTGTTGTGTTTTGTGTCTTATGTTCTGTTCTGTTTGTAGTTTTTATTTATTTCAAATATTTACTTTATATAAACAACTTTTGCTCTCTGGTTGATTAAAATTTTATATTTTGCCATTTTCAGTTGTTTTATTAAATTTTTCATTTAACATTTTTCTCAGTTATTTCTATTTTATTGTTGTTATGTTATTGGATTATTGTTTCCATTGTCCGATTGCCATTGTTGTTGCCTTTGTACTTCGAACTCTCAAAAACAGTCATGGAGGACATAGAAGGATTTTCTTGAATTTAATTGTTGCTCCTGTCAAGCATTTTCATGTATCCTAGGTATCCATTCCATTTGGATTTCTATTCTCTCACTCTCTCTCTCTCTCTCTCTCTCTCTGAGTTTGCTTTGCCTTAGCAAAGATGTGTAAATGAATTTTCTATGTTTTCAAATATAATTGCACTTTGATCTTTAACTTTTTATGTTTATGAATTTATTCATTTTAACAACAAACATAGTTTTCTATTGTTTCATTATTTCGTTTCATCCTTTATTTAATTCAAATTTGGTCTGCTACTGAATTCTTGCCTTCGCTCGAACATCTTGGATTTATATTTATTTGTTCTATGCAAGCAAAATGTCAATTTAACATATACAAAACACAATAAAATGATTTTGTATAAGCGTCAAACAAAATAAATTATAAATCATAACAATAACAGTCAACAATATAAACAATTTTATGCATCAAAATACTAATAACAATGCAACAATGAATGTTAAACAAAATTAACAAATGCTTCAATGGCACAATGAGTCTTGGCCATGAAGAACAAAGAAATATCCTTAGTATCCTTGTGTATTTATTGTTGTTTTCATTTGTTTAAAAGCTGTAGAAGCTTCAACAGTCTTCTTAGTAAACAAGCAAATAAACTCTTACATTTACTCACAAGTTGAACTTGTGTCCCAAAAACTAAACCTCAAATTTATAACCGAAACAAATGTGTGCTTTCAACAGTTGATTATACGCTTTAGATCTTGACTTAGTTCTCCTTCTGTCCCTCTCTCTCTCTCTCCCCCTCTCCCTCTCTCTGTAAGTTTAAGGTACCAAGAACACGCTACATTTAGTAAACTAAAGTGAAGTGAGTCATAAAGTGATATCCCTTTTGGGTGCAACACGCAAGTGTAGAAAAATCCTAATGTTGCCCATACGCTGTGTGTGCCATTCTACAATACTATGACCATCGTTTTTCAGGTATTAAAGGTTGAGCTTAGTAAAAATTTATTGAAACATATTAAACAATGCTCCTATCTCAAAATGGTTACCTTTAAAAATACTTTATGCATTCCTCACACCTTTGCTTTTCACGCATATCATTTGGTCCCTTATTCATTCCATTTGATTCCGTTCTATTCACTCAGATATGTGCCCATTTTGTGAATTGAGAACAACAAATGATGTTGGCCATAAAATGGACAAATGAGCATATGGCACGCACTCGAAATTGACTTTCGATATTGGACTGGACATCAGGAATAGACTAAACACAACACAACACAACACAACAAGACAAGAACAGTTGGGACAGGATTCATTGAATGCCACATGCCTTGACTGTATATTGTATACAATGTCGGCTTGTTGATGTTGATGGTCATGTTGATCCTGTTGATGATGTGCGTGTGTTTATGTGTTTGCCTTTTAAATCCTCGATGATTGTTTGTAATAAATCTATAGTTCAACATGATGTAAC
The DNA here is from genome assembly GCA_037043295.1 of Amiota minor. NCBI lineage: Eukaryota > Metazoa > Arthropoda > Insecta > Diptera > Drosophilidae > Amiota > Amiota minor. The sequence goes on along the minus strand of JBAMAW010000142.1, from coordinate 474,522 downwards.
ATGTGTTTCGACATACACCAACAAACAAACACAGAACACCACAGGACACGGCAACATGTTGCCAAACCAAACATAAAAGTTCCCATCGTAATCAAACTTAACATTTACCATACTTTGGTATACTTTAGTTAGTTAGATGAATACATAAATGAATGGATGAATAAATCCATGGATGGTTAGTTGGTTGGATGGTTGGTGAGATCGATAAGTCCGGTCAGTTAGTTAGAGATCCATCAACCAAGTGGTTACGTGTCCAATAGACACACACTATTAACATGAAAGTCAGTCATTCGGCTTCATATTTTAGCATTCACTTAGAGGCAGAATTGTTTTTATTTTTGCGTGTTGCATAAATCAGTAAAAACGTAAAGAAAGAAATCGAAAGAAAGGAAAAGGAAACACATTAAATTCCCTTCATGCAAGTATAAATATAGAATTTATTTTATATTCCTCATCAAAATATCAGTTAAAAACCCTAAAGAATTTAGCGCATTTCCAATCAATGACGATTATGGGATGGAAAGATTCTAACGAATCTTCAAGCCTCGAAATAATAGGGTAGACCAAAAACTACTGACGAAGCATGTTAGCAGCTGACTTAATGTTCTTAAACACTAACTGTAATAAATTTCGCAAATTTTTTACTTTTATATCTAATTGCATTTAAATAGAAAACTGCTTCCACACTTTAGTCGGAATCACATTTTCTTAACCGTAAATTCCAAAACTAAAAGTTTCTTAATCAAAGATGTCTGACAATCTACCATACAATACAATGACTCCACCGGAAATGTCTGAATTGGTGGATCAAATTTTTCATAAAAAGCTTAATAAAGCTAAAATGAGGACTCGAAAAAAGCAAACAAAATTGTGGCATCCAAACAACAAGGTTGAGGAAATTCAATGATGGGAATACAACCAGAAGTATATTTTCGAATGATAAATTGCTTAGGTCGCTCAAAATTGAAAGTCTATGACCAGATTCCTCATAATTTTCATAATATTTGATATATCTCTCTGTTGCCAGTTTCAAATAAGTCCTTTAAAATGTCAAATCTTTTGTGAAAAAACTGTTTCTTTGTACATAATCATCTATCCTTGGAATCAGCATCATTGCATAACTTATTGGTTCATGTATCACAAATCACAGAAGCTACAGTTCTTTCCATAGGATGCAGAAAATGCATCTGAGGCTCGTAATAAATATAACTAAGGACAGAATATCACATGCCAGACAAAATAGACGTTTGAATAATATCCGTGATCTTCTACACACAGGGCTACACTAATCAAATCCATTTTTATCAAGTAGCCTATTAAGAATGGAAATATTAAAAACAAAAATTGCGCTTGTGCCATCGTACACGTGAAAGAAGTGAAACTTCTTAAAAACAGACAGAGAGAAATCATCTCAAAGTCTGTCAGTCCGTTTGTATATTGCTTTTGATGTCTTTGGCGTGGCTAATACGTTTGCTGTCTGTCCCCTTTTGCACAAGAAATAGATTTTAAAGACGTTTCCGGTGGATTTTCCAATTTTTCCATTATTGGTTGGGGATATGACAATATAAATACACATTCTGTGAAAATTTGAAGTCTCTACCTAGTGTGGTTCATGAGATACAGATGATTCCAAAACGTGACGATTTTAACTCAAATTTTTAGTATAAATTTTTGCCCAATGCCACTAAAGAAGTTTCACTTCAAAAAAGAAAATAAGAAAAAAGACAAGTTATGTACTTCGAGTAGATCTGATGAAGAATAACTATACTTTGTGGGGCATCCGATAAGTCCCTCTGTGCGTTACAAACTTTAGGACACACTTACACTATAAAAGTATTGAATGGGAGGCAGATAAACACGTGGTCCAATCAAGAAGAAATTTTATTCGAAACTTATATTTGTCTTACCAAATACATGTGCCTAATTTCAATGTTGTAGCTTTGTTTTTGGAGTTTATGGTTATGGAATTATGATTCCGAACAATGTGCAATGCCTTAATGAATATTTGCATTACCTAGGTAGAGTGATAAAATCCTGAAGTTAAAAGGCTAGGATATTCTGTATTCGAAAGAATAAGTGCAAAAATAAAAATATGGTACACAGAAATACACAACACTTTATTGACATGACTAAAATACCGACTGTGAATTTAATTTCCTGACAGGATGCGTAATCGTAAATCCTTTTGTGTGTGTGTGTGTGTTTTTTTTTTATTTAGAAACCAAAAAACATGCTTTCGACACCATTTTTTCTTTTTTTTTGTGACCAAAGGCTACCAACTGAAAGAAAGCATTAATTTAATTATTTTTCAAAAGAAAACCTTTTTCATTTCTACAATATAACACAGAAACCACACAAAACAATGAGAACAAGTACAGCAAAATATCGATATATCGAACACAATACACAACTATCTACTAACTTCAAAAGTTTTTATGTTTAATTTTACATTAATTAAAAAAGAAGGGAAAACAATAAAAAAATATATTATAATTAAAGTAATGCAAAGTGTTTTCCTGTCATTATCAATTGATGATGACAAACAGTCATCATCATCATCGTTGTCATCATCATCAATGGCTGCATAATGACATACGTTTATTGTCATCATCTTCATCATCATTATTGTCATCGTCGTCATCATCAACATTTTTATTATCATCATCATTAATAATATCAACTTTATCATTGTTTTCCTTATCATAAAAAACAAACATAGCAATGTACTCACTCACATGGATATTATGCGTTCGTCCTTGCTTATTGTTTGTTATTTCCTTGTTCGCATTATTTGTCACACTACACGCACTTTTTCTCCTCCCCATTTCTGACAGTTTCCGTGCTTTTTGCTTTATTCCTTAAGTAGTTTAATTAAAAGTTGCATACATTTATTAATGAGTTTTTATTGTTTAAATGACATTTATTTATTTATTTATTTTTCTCATTTTGTTCATTTTATTAAATTAAAATCGTCCTTATGGTTTAGAGAGAGCGAGAGAGAGAGAGCATGCTGTGACATGTTATAAATTGATATGGTAAACTAAGAAAATCTCAAATTTTAAGTATCATTTGTATAAAAAAATTTCATTTCATTTATCAAATAAATAAAGTTGAAATTAAAAACGACTTTACATCACTTCACCACTCCATACAACACAAGTGTAATGAACCGATTTCGGTTGCTTCCGGCTTAAAAGCCGATTTATCCCAACCCAACCCAACAAAATGGAAAAATATCCTTTTGATTTTTTCGGGTGTATGGAGTCTTTCTTCCACCAAGCTGACAGGCAATTAAAGTTACTTAGTACAATGGTAAATTAGTTGGAAACTAAAAAACCAAAACTAAAGTCACTTTAATGGACTTTAAAGAAAGGTTCTATTGTAGAATAGTTCAAGCATTTTAAGCCTTAAAGCTTATAATTTTTTTTGTTTTGTTCTTTACTAAAAGGATAATGCGCTCGAATGGCTTTTGTCACATTTTAACTGATGGTTATCATTAAAGCGCGCTTTATTAGTTAAATTTATTATAATCAACAACAGTTGCCAGGGCAATAGTGGCTTTGGGAAACAGTAGCACTACTCATGGAGAGGGACGACAACAAACAAAAGCCTCAACATCATTATCATCATCATTATCTTTATCATTATTGTGAATAGCAGCAGTTGTAGCAGTATTTGTCGCTTTTAATGCTGATGAAGGCCATATTGGTGTTGATGAGTATGACGACTTTGAGTGAAGGCTGCTTTCTTCGTCTTTTGCTTGTCATCAACTCTTGTGCTCTCCCTATATAATGATGCTATGGATAATTATGACTTTTGGCATATCTTATATATGTTATTTTGATTATACCAGTATATGAGTCTCTCTGTGTTGTGTGTGTGTGTGTCTGTCTGTCTATGATGTTGTTTAATTCTTCGTGAAAAGTCATTATCAATGGGCGCTTGAAGGCGTTCGCTCGCGTTCATTCGCTTTCACGGTTTATTCCTCACTTGAATGATTAGAGTTTAGCCTGAAGGCATTGATGATGGGAAGCCACAGGAATATATATATATTTAGAAAGAAGCTCTAGGCATATGACGTTGTTGTATGCCATCAAAGTGTTGCCAGCTGTATGGTGTCATTACATATTGAATGGTTGCCCCATCTAACCATTTTCTTCATATCAATTCATATCGTCGTTTCACTTTAGCTCTATAAGTTTTTGTGGCTGCTAATAAGGCTTGTTTTATAATTTATTCATATTAAGAACGTTATGTATATACAAACCAAGCAAACAAACTCATACAATAAATAGGGTCTTTCTATATGTATGCATTTATAAAGACATAACATATTGGATTGCATTAACAGGCTTAATTTTGTTTGTAATCCCAGCCACCGCTAATATGTACATACATACAAGTATACATTCTCATACATACTGTATTTATGCATCTATATACCATACAATATTTACTATACTACTTGCTTTTGCTTCATGTTTATTTGGTTCGCTTCACTTCAGTTTAGTTTGGTTTGGTTTGGTTTGGTTTAGTTCTCTTTGATTTTCGGTTCACTTTGTAGGCCTCAGCAGGAAACAACTCCTTTTGGAGATTGAGGCTATTAACTCTCTTGCGGCAATAATATCGCCGCGTTCTTGTATCGCGTTATATCTTGTGGTAATCTATTTTAATATATGTACACCTAATGTATATCAAACTAACATATTGTATCTATGTTTATGTACCTGAGTGTGTTTATGTGAGTTAAACAGTAGGTGCTGATGCTTGTAGTACTTATACTTAAACTCCTACCATTGATTATTTCTTCCGCTTCGTTGGCGACATTTACATAGTTGATATTTACTTGCGGTTTTGGTTTCATGTAGTCGAGCATCGAGTATCAAACATTTTCCTACACCGCTTTAAGTACTTAATTTCTTGGCATATGTTTATGTTTAATCTATGATAAAGACATGAGTATAAGTGTGTATGTGTATGTAAATGGATACCTTTGAGTGTTTCTATATAGTTTTTCAGGCATTTGGTTTTGCGGTTTACTTAACACTTTCATCAATACACACATTATGCTGTTGACATTCTTACCAAAGCGACCGAATGAAGGAAAGAGTCTTCATCAGTCTGCCACCTACTTAATAGAATATGTCACCTACAGTAAGTAAGTTGTGTTTAGATCAACAACACCTTTAGTGACATCTTTAGTGACACCTTTAAGAACTTCAACATCAGCGTCACTTTCAATGTTTTCCATCGTTTCCATAACACCTTCAACCAAGTTAAACTTTCACCTTAACTGAGTCTACTACTTCCTCTACTAGTTTACTTTCTTTTACAATTCTTTCTCTTACCACATCACTAATATTGCTCATTACTTTGTTGTTGTTATGTTGTTGACAGCTGCCTACTGGGACTATTTACTTCTAGCATACGTAGTATTGTAATATGGAATGAGTTAAGTCAGAACTTCCCATAATTTATTATTAACTAATATATTTGGATGCTTTGAGTTTCAGTAACACAAATATTTAATGAGTTTTCAACATTGAAATTTATCTGAAAGATATTTACCTGAATGTACCTCATAAATGTTATTGTAAGCTCATTTTAATGATATTCTAACATTGTACAATAATATTACAATAATGATTTGTATGCCATTAATATAACTCAAGTTTATACTGACTACTTGCTTTTATGTCATTAGATTTGCTATCAAATAATTGAAAATTCTTAACATAAATTTTATAGACACACACTCAAATTGTATAAAATATGGTATGTTTCCTCATTGTTGTGTCCTTGATCCACTATACAGTCTTTGGTGACCATATTTGGTATAGTAAAATAATCTATTATATTGAAACACCACAGAATGACTGACTGTAAACAGCTTAACAATAACTTAAATTTACATTATGTGACAGTTTAGTTTCATCGTTCTTGCTAAGTAGTAGTAGTAGTAGTAGTAGTAGTAGTAGTAGTAGTAGTAGTAGTAGTAGTATCCTGTGTCCTGCCTTGTCCTGTGTTTGTGTGGTGGTTCCGCTGCTCAGCAGGACATTGATGAATGTGTTTATGATCGAATAGTAATAGTATGTTTATATGTGGTCCACATCCTTTGAACGCTTCATTTGTGTCAAACTTCAGAATGATATACGAGTATAGCAGTAGTAGTAGTAGTAGTAGATTTACTCCACTTGAACTCTCTTTCCCCACAAATCGTTTGCATTTGCACAAATTGCTTCCATTTTCTTACCTTTCTGTAGACACTCATAACGTAACAAACATGAAATGAGGAAGGTGTATTCTTTATCCTTTTGTTTTTTTAAATCAATTTTTAGAATTTTGATATTTATGAAGCAATTTTTTGTTTTTTTTTGTTTTAAGGGTTTATAAATGAACATTATTTATTTGTATTTAACTAAGGGGAAACATGAATGAAACATGCTTAAAATCTATTCTATTCTACTTATACTCCACCCTCAGCTTATAGCTTACAGCTTAGTGACTGAGTGAGTCAGTGAGTGAGTGTGTGTTGGGCTACCCTAAAGCATCCTTCATTCATTCGCTCAGTTACTCAAATGCGCATATTTTATTAAATAGACAATTCAATTCGAGTAGTAGTAAAGTATGATAAGAATAAAACAAAAACAGCATAAAACAGTTCATACAATAGAATATGGAATCCGATTCTACTATGCCTTGGCAATTTTTGCAAATATTTCCGCACACAAAGACGAACACACGAACTCGTTTCCGAAGTCCAGATTTATTAATGCATGTATTTTTTTATGCGATTTAATATACAATAACAAACACATTAGAACAACAACAACAACAACAACTAAAGCAAATCAAGATGAGCGCGCCACCCTTTTTGTCTTTTCCCTAGTTTGATTTGAATCAAGTGCCTTGAGGGTTGCCTTTCCTTGCTTTGCCTTGCCTTGTCTTGCTTTCCTTTGCCTGCAATTGAAAGGTATGAGAAGGGCTGAGCTTAAAAACTTTTTCCCCGCTTGAGTGGTCATATTAGATCGTAGCAATGATTTTTACTTTTACTTCACCCATCCCTCAATCCCCAACCCATAGTTGGTTTCGTCCTTGCGGCTGCTTCCAATTTGATTTTGTTCTGTTTTTCCTTGGTTTGGTTTCGCTTTCGTTCATTTTTGCGCTTAGCTTTGATTCTCAACTTTGATTTGTTTATGTGATTTCATAAAATATTTATCCTCGAGCATTGTTTTCTTCTTGTTGTTGTTGTTATTATTGTTGTTGTAGTTTCTATATTTACTCAAGCGTCGATGATGATGAAAATTGTGTTGATGATGATGATGATAATGACGGCAATGATTTTGCGCATCTTCATTTCAATTGAATGACGAGAACGCCAACGATGAAGTTGTTAAATCGTTTGCAATGACTTTCCCTTTTTTTATTATTATTATTTTTTTCCATCCTTCGGCTGATTTTGCCAAAATAAAAGGACATGGATTGCTTTTTTTTTGCTCCGCTTTCCTTTTGTTGAACACACGCACATGCAGGGAAAGTGCTGTGCGTTTGCGAGTGTGAGTGTCTTATCGCAAAGAGGGCTGCATCTGCTCATTCTTGCATTTTCTTCGCAATTTTTTTGCCTTTTGCTTTTTGTATCTTTGTATCTTGATTGCTTAGCTTCTTTTTCATTTTTGCCGGCATAGGCCTTGCGATGAGTCTTTACTTTCTAAAGGAACATAGCGAGTGAGTCGAGTCAGTGGATGATGATAAGTAGAGGAAAGCAGATTGGAGTGGATTTGATGGAAGTATGGGAGGATGAATACCGTTTGATCTTTTGCCTTTACGCTCGATTGCAAAAAATAATTTGATATGAAAGAAATAAACTGTAATTGTTTGCTGATTGAAAAACGTCTTAATGCGAAATCGTTTTCTCATGTTTGCTGTTTCGTGAATTTTTATTGCATTTTTATTGGATTTACAATGGAAAATCTCCCATCCCACCCTCCTACTTTACTTCTCGTTTCCTATCATATTACATCACATTAGGTAAAAATCTGTGCATATTTTAAAACGAATAAATTTTTAAATATACAAAAGAAAAATCTTTAAAAATTCATTAAAATTTTGTGTCTTCCAAAAAATCTCATTGAGCACAAAGAAAAAACCACAAAAAACCAACACCATAACAGAAAATAAAGGATATTTTTTTATGGCTTCATTTACAAGTAAACAAGCCAATTCAATGACCAAAAAAAATAAATACATAAAAATAAAACAACAGAGGAAAATAGGGGAAAAAATGAAAGTAATTTATATTTGCACATTCTATGTATTTATTCATTTACTACAGTCAAAAACTTCCATGATGATGGACGAAGCTGTTGAAGTAGTGGAAGGGAAGAACAAAGAGAGCAAAAAACAAAAAAAAAAAACAAAAAAAAAAAAGAAATTAACAACAAAATGCCACATTGAAAAATAAAGAAAATTGGCGAGAAAAGCGCCATTGAAATGATTATTTGAATGGCTTCAGTGCAGCACTTCATTTCCATTTGAAATAAGAGTGTGGGCGATGATGGTAGGCTGCCTCAACTAAGGCTAGAAGAGTAGAAGAGGTTCCTCTTCTCCCCTACACTCCATCATAGAATTGCGGATTGAGGAAATACTGTAGCGGTGGCATGACTGCGGGTCAAGTGGCTGTTGACGCGAGTCATGCGGAAAAACAAACCATTTTGATTTTTGTACAAACTTTACAGTGAGAAAACCATCTACATGGGTTGCCGAGATCGGCTAGCAAAGGGGAAAGAAAAATCAACAGTAAATGAGAGAAAGTGAAAGGACCAAAAAAAAAAAAAAAAGAAACCGTCGTTATTCTCTTATTGCTTAGCTTGGATTTTGGGATCCCTTAGTTTTTAGTTAATAAAAAGAAAAGATATATAAATAAACAAAAGTAACAAAAAAAAAAAAAAAAATAAACAAAAGAAGAAAACTGAAAAGGAGAATGCGAAATGAAACTTCGCGTTGAACAAACAAATGTACAAAAGTTGAAAGCAAGAAATCACTAAAATAACAAACCAAAGGGCAAAAAATTCAATGCAATGAAAAGAAAATAACCAAGAGACGTAGAAGTTCCTCGTTGGCGTAATGAGCACATTACTACAACAAGAGTGGTACGAGTAGATGGGTAAAAGGACAACAAGGAAATGGTTTCCACAACAGTAGCAAACCTGCAACTAACTATAGTACCCTACAAACACACATACATATCTCGCCCTCGCCGTCATCCTCTGACAAAGCCAATCTCACAGTGTCCTTTCCAACAGCTGCCCTCTTCATGACTTAACTATACTCATACAAAAGGAAACTTTCAACTTCATTTGCATACATAGCGCTCTCGAGAAATGTAATAAAAAATGATAAAATTCTCAAGAGAGAAAAATCAGAGAGGTAGAAAGAGGGGGAGAGGAAAGATAACAAAAGACTCAAGTAACAGAAGAAAGAGTGAACGAGCGCGTATGAGCTAACAGCTAACAGCTCACAGCTTTTGAATGAAATGCTTGAATGGGTAACCATGCGTACCCGCAGTCAAAGCCAAAGACCAACGAGGAATTGGGCTACACCATACCGCACCGCCGTTTCCACTTCCCAGTTACCAAAACGAATGACTGAACTTAACTGGTCTACCGCTGTGCACATCCACATCAGAGATGAGGCGGCAATAACCAGCACCAGTGCCACTAGTACTAGGACCAACAACAACAATAAAGAACTCGAACTAATGCGGCCATATGAACTACTAACAAACATCATCATCATCATCCTAGTAGAATGGCACAGCGCTGATGAGCAGCCAACAGCAACAAGAACAAAAAATATAAAAATTCAACCAAAAATGAGCTTGCGTCTCGAGTTAAGTTTAAACAAAGGCTTCATAGACATACATAGTCGTTCTCATCAGCAGCCAGGTGGGGAGTTATGGATGAGGATGGACAAACATTTTGGTGTTTTAGGTGTTGGTGGATTGAACCCATTTTTTTTTTCTTCTACTTTACTTTTTTGTTTCCTTTTTTGGGTTTGCATAGCCAAAAGTACGCGCATTTTATTGTGCTACTCAAAACAAAAGCTTAACTAGGCCAACATCAGCCGCTGCTCTGGTACACTTTCCTTCGTTATTCTCAACACAACTGAACTCTTCACTTTAAGCTCCCTGCCAATCACTGTGTACAGAGATATGCGCGAGTGAGTGTGTGCGTGTGTGTGTATGCTCTTTGGGCAGCTTGGGACTCAACTCGTTATGTTGTATATTTTTAGTTCTTTTTCTTTGCAAAAGCAAGCTTTACTACTTCGCCAAACTTTTCAACGCTGATAATATTTCATACAACAAAAACAAACACTTACCCACAGTCTCTCCCTTCCTTGGGTCATCATAATCTTGATGCTTTTGCTATTGTATGCCACCAGAATAGTCAACCAAGTTAATGTTACCTTTACTACAATACAATAGTATTGGTATGTAAGAGCTACGTACTGCATTCGTATGATCATGGTGGGGATGCTGATGATGATGTGGTGGTGGCAGCGTAGGCCATGGCGTTGGGGCATTTGCCCAGCTTTGCTTGCTAACCAATTAACTATTCACTCAGCGCTCTTGTTTAAACAATACAAAGCTCTTTCTATTGTATTCATTCAATTACAATGACAGACGAAAGCGACACCAGCGAGTGCTTTTTATCCCGTTAGTTCTCGTAGTTCACTTACTATTTGTATTAAATTGTTGCAAAATACAAAACGCACAAAATAGCAATACATTATAAAAACACAAACACTTGCACTAAATATTATTCTTATTTATTAATAATAAAATAACACAATAAAAAAATTATTTAATAACAAACTGACAAACCACACGAACACGACTGAACACACGAAATGACATAATGACAATAAGCAATCGATCACTTGATCGTGAAATCGATTAGTAGAAGAATGCAGGGATGCATTTAGTGAAGCTGTGCGACTGAGATGCAAATAAAAAGCTTGTCTAGCAGACAGAAACTTTCAAATGCACAACAAACGTAAAGAATAACAAAAAGCATATGTTCTCTTTTTGTTTGTTTACTTTTTTTTGTTCGTACAGCTAAAATCCCGAAACGAGAACATTTTCCAAATAAATTTTAATTTTAATTAATTTATATTACAAGATGAAAAACAATAACAACAACAATAATAATAATAATAATAATAAAAACAGGAAAAAAGTTGCACTCTTATCAACTAATTATGAATATTTTGCGAAACATATTTACATTCTTTGTGCGGCGGATGTTTCAATATATATGTGTGTTGTTGGATGAGAAGCAACTATAGATATATGGTATAGAAAAGTGACCAAAGTTAGCCTTGGGGGTTGCCCAAAATTTTGAAGCTTTTGAAGGCGTATGGACTCAGTTACCAGCCATGTATGCAAATGTATGCAAAGCAGTTAGGAAACACTAAAATGAGTACGACACCGAGACACTATTAGTGTGATGTGGTGTGTGGAGAAGGTGAACACAGAACATGTGTGAATGCATGTATGTATTTATGTGTTTAGAAGAAGTTTTTCGAGTTTTAGACAAAATGAGAATCATAAAATTTAATGTGCATATATAGTATGTATGAATGACCTTTTCAGTTTACTCCAACGCAATTGTTGTCATTGTCGGCGCCGTTGTCACCATCCAACTCCTTCACCATATCTTTTGGACTCTTACTTTGGCTACTATTGAAGCATATTCATGTTGATTTTGGTGCAATATATTTACCCAATACATGTAAAGCTTGACTTAATTTAGTTTTGAACTTTCAGCTTTGGTTCCTGGGGCCAAGGGATGGATGGGCAGCATTTACATATGTGATGGATCAGAATAGGACAAGGAGAAGGAGGAGGAGGAGTACTGTCGAAGTTCATTGCATTTAAAATGGCCACAAGCGATTGTATAATTTTGTGCAACAGACGAAATGCTTTCTGTTTGTCCGCCATTACTACAGTCTACAGTTTCTGCCTGCTTCCTGATGTTACCCTCTGCCAAATATCATTAAAAATATTAAACACAGAGACACATTTACATATTTATATATTTAAGATAACTAGCAGCTAAAAGCTACTGACTGACACATTGTGTAGTGTCCTTGTGCTCCATATTTCTCTCGCACTCTCTCTCTCTCTCTCTCTCTCCAACTCTGCTTAATATGTACATATCTATATTACTGTGTGTCTTTAGGATCGAGTCTATATGTGTATGCCTTGTTTAGTAATTTTTGTCAGTTTTTTGTGATGTTTTATTTTATATAAGTTTTTTATGTTTACGGTTTATTTTTTTTATGCAAGTCATACTCCTCAACATTGTCGTTATTGTTCCTGGCAATGGTGGGTGTGGGGGCAGTGATGACGACGGCATTGTTACATGGTTGGCTAAATGCTTTCCTGCGTAGCTTGGCTTGGTTTGGTTTGGCTTGGTTTGGCTTGGCTTGGCTTGGCTTGGGTCGACTTGGCTTAGTTCAGTTTATGTAGTTTAGCTCATGACTGTCATAGCAGATTGTTAGTACGGCATACAACATGATACAAGATAGACACAGATACAAACAGACAGACATTTGGTCATATGGACAGACAAACAGGCAGACGGAAAAGTGCAAGAATGTAAGATAGAATGAATGAATAGAACTATGAAACGACATGCTGTTGTCGTTCACTGTTCTCTGTTCTCTGTTCATTATCATGTTAATTTTGTCGTAATTTGCGTGCTAAATGTTGCCAAGTTGTACATTTTCCTCTTGTCAGCATTGTCCTAACTGCGTCCTATGAAGCAAACAGTTGTTTTACTTTTGGTTTTTTACTTTTTCACTTTTTGCTGCTGTTGCTGTTGTTATTGTTCCTTATAATATTTTCTATTATTCTCATTCATTTTTGTGGTCTACTACTTGTGTTTTTCATTTGTTTTCCATCTGCTACTACTACCACCACCAACATCTGACATATTTATTTAGGTCTTTGCCCTACAGTTAGATAACAAAAAACTTAAACTTCCACTTACCACGAGGCGCCATGAAGTGTGCAATGGTGAAATTCGTTTCAAGGCTCAAACACAATTTTATCTTTTATGTTCTCCTCTAAATTCCACTCTCATCCACATACTTCATCACTAGTTTTTAAGGTTTTCTTGTTATATGGGTGTACACCCATATTGCATGTATGAAGAAGAAGAAGAATCTGTTGATGAAAATGATAATTTGTGTGCGCTTATGTTGTTGTGAGTCTTGTGCTTGCGGCTTGCGTTGCCAATTATGGTTGCTAATTTGCCAACTTTATACACACAAACACAGATACATACATGTATCTATCACTATATACAATATTATAAACCTAAGAAAAAAAAGAATAAACATATTTTCTCAAAAGTTCCGCGCCTTGAAGATGTTGAATTTTTGTGGTTTGGGTGTGTGTAAGCCACATCCTGACATGGCTTTTTGTCTACATGAACAGATCCAAACAGAAGAGAACAGAACAGAACAGAATATCATTCAAAAAAAAAAAACTATTGAAAGACCCAAAAAGAAAGAAAGGAGATATATACATATATGTAGAGAGAGAGAGGGAGGGGGTAAAAGAATATGGTAGCAAGTAACTTTTGTGCTACGCTTGAGTTGCCATCAAAAGACATATCATGCCATCAATTTTTCAGTCTATGAATCAGTAACTTGAGTAGAAGTTATGTAACAACTATGAAAAGGTCCTTTTTGTATGCAATCTATACACATACAGACACATACACACACATACACTCACGTTTGTATAGAGAGTGACATATCCCTTGTGGCAACTAAACCAGCTTTCACCCATTTTGATCATAGTTTTTACCCTTTTTACTACTACTTTCATTCCTTGTATTCGTTTGTACCAGAATGATGATGATGACTACGCAAACTTATAGTTCTTGTCGTCATCATCATCATCATCATCATCATTATCATTCTCATCATGCATTCTTTTGTTCGTGCGTGTTTGACTATCATCCTATGAATCATAAACCAACTCCTATACTCCTATACTCCTGATCTTCTATTCTTCTTCTTTCTGTTCTGTTCTCTTAGGTTCATTCTCTTTGTCAATATATCAAGCGCATTTATGACAATTACTCGTGTGTATGTCAGTCAGTCAGTCAGTCAGTCAGTCAGTTATGTGATGCAGCCAGTTATTGTAGTATGTTTGTTGTGTACATTTGTTCCAATGATGAACATGTAACGTACGTTAATTAAACCTGAGGGATTCAATGTTGCATGCCTATATCATCTCTCCTTCCATAATATTGTAGATTCATCTGTTGTAAATGCCGCCAACTTTTGGCAGATGTTCAAAATAATTGGCATCTGCAATCATTCACTCCGTCAGTCATTTATTGAGTCATTCACTTTTATACTACATGACATGAACCAACTCAGCTCTAAGGCAATTCAATTCAATCCACTACTCACTATTCTCCCCTTTTATCGGCCTCTAAAATTCTTTAATACTTTTCCAACTCCTCTCTCACTAATTTTACTTCTCTTGATTTTGTGTTTTTTTTTTTTGTTTTTTTTTTTGTTTTCGGAAAATCAAGCGTTTAAATTGGAAATGTCATTGAAGCGTTTAACGAAAACTGACGGCACAATTTAACAATCGAAAAGAAAACAAAAAAAAAACACAAAAAATAAAAACACAAAAAAAAAAGCATTAAAAGTAAGTGTCCAAAAATGAATTGGGGAATGTGAGTGAAAAATAAAAGGAAAACAGAACAAGAAAACTTCTACTTATTTTGTTGTTGTTGTTGCTGTTGTTGTTGTTGTTCATTGCAGGCCACTTAAGTTGAGCAAGTGAAATCTATTGGAAACACACATATGAACGAATGAAGGAATGAACCTGTGCCAAATGACAGTCCGAGTGCACAAAAGTAGGCAACATGACAACGACGAATTGACAAAACAAAAAAAAAAAAAAACCAATTGCAATTTTACTCTTTACCTTTTCCTCCCCTTTATGAAAACAGAAAAAGTAACCACAACTCATCTTCAAGTTTTTCATTCTTCTTCTACTTCTCTTCACTTTCAGATAACAATTTCATCTGCGATTGTCGCCTGCAGTGGATCTATGAATTGAAAAATCGTACACGTCACCTGCAGTTGCGTGACTCGCTCGAAGAATTCGTTTGCACACTGCAGGAGCCCAAATTGAGCAACTTTTTGGAACCAATACCAAATCACATACTCGATCTGCTCAATATTGGTGGCGGCTTTGGCATAAGCAGTAGCGGTGGACATGGGCCAAATGGCAACAGTCTTTCTGCTGGTCTGAGTAGCATGGACTCAGACTTGTCTCTGTCGACTGTTAATGCGGGCAGCGGACGTAAGCATGCAAGCAAATCATCAAGAACCGGACTACGTGGCCAACGTCAATTTTCGACCGAGAATGGTGTTGAACTTAAGAAGAAGAAGAAACGCTCAGCAGGCAACTTACAGGAAATGGAAACAGACACAGCAGCTCTGACCTCAACACAGACACACAAACGCTATGATTATTACGATGACTTGAATGGAGATGGTGGTGGTGCTAATGGCGGCGGCACCGGTGGCGCCCTATCTGCTGTCTCTACCCTCAGTGGCATGGATGACAATCTTGAGTTGCGCAATCAAAAGTCAACGTTGCTTTATAGCTCACACCACCACCAGCAGCAGCACAATGATGTCCTACTAACATCACATCACAGTAACAATGAGAATAACCTGAACACAAACGCGATTGACACATTGTCCGCAAAGCATTCACTTGGTTTTAAGGTGCGTCTCTTTACGCTCAAACCCGAAATGTTGCCATGCCATGATGAGCTCAGCGACCCCACCGAATTGCCGCTGTCGCGTGATCTTATGGATGTTCGTACTAGTGTCCAAGAGGGTCAATCGGGTGCTGCTCCTGTTGCCGCTCAGTCTATGATGACTATGATGGTTTCATTGGCTGTTGGTGTCACTTGCGTACTCCTTTGGAGCAAGTATGCTACGCGGCGCATGG
Source organism: Amiota minor (assembly GCA_037043295.1). NCBI lineage: Eukaryota > Metazoa > Arthropoda > Insecta > Diptera > Drosophilidae > Amiota > Amiota minor. The sequence continues at coordinate 458,462 of JBAMAW010000142.1, read as the reverse complement.
ATTGAGTGCACTAAATCGATGCATTGACAGATGATGGAAGGACTGGACAGGATAGGATAGAATAGGACAGCACAGGTCAGGACGGATGAATGAGAATGAACGAACGAACGAAACGAATAAATGGGACAGAACGAAATGCTTCCGTGCGTGAGTGAGTTCGTTCATTCAATCGTTTGTTCTTCGAAATTGTAGACGTCTTTCATTGCTTTATGTGTGTTTATTTGTATGCGTGTGACACAGTGTGTGTGTGTATTTGTGTGTGCGAGTATGTGTGTGTTTGTCCTTTATTCATTTGCCCAAAAGGCAATTTAGCAAGATGTGTGAGTGAGCTTCTGAGTTTGTATGATTATTGGTTTGATTTTTGTTTGCTTGCGCTGTCAAACTTTGGCAACAGGCCATTTTTGTATATGTATGTGAGTTTGTTTGAGTATGTGTGTGTGTGTGTGTTGGAATGTGTGTGTTATCCTATTATGTATGAGTGTGTGTATATGTGTCTGTACATAACGCCTAAAAGTATGTGTTTTTAATTAGTGCAAAGTGTGCATATTTTATACGCCAGAAATTGTAGTTTTTATACAAGAAAATATTTTTTTTAATTTTCCTCCCCGTCTTCCTCTTTCCCTCTCAATTCTCCATCAATTCTTTACTTTATTTTCATTTGCATTCTCATTTTTATGCAGTTGAAAATCTCAACTAATGAGTTTTTAATTGTAAATATAAAACAAAAACAAAACAAAAAACACAATGAGAAGGACAATGAGAAAATCCAAGGTTCTTTATTCTATTCTCTATTTATTTTTCGCAAGAACATTTCGATTGCATCGCCCTAGAACTTGTCTAAATTTCAAATGAATGCAAAAAATGTTCTATGTATATAATAAATATTCATAATTATAGTAGTAGCTAGTATATGTCGTATAAGGCCCACGGAAATGGGCATCGGCATGGGCATGGAGAAGGAGAAGGGAGTCAAACACAATTGAAAGAAAAGAAAGGGAAAAAATCCTTTTAGTAAAATTCTTCTAGATTTTCTTCTTTTTTTTTTTTTTGCTTTGTTTTAACTCTGAAGCGAGCTTGTAATGCGTACAGTAAAACTAAATTTGAGTTGAGCTAAAGAAACTTAAGATGAAGTAAAGAAAAGTTTGAAAGTTGCACCTAAGGACCCATTTGAAGATACCAAAACTTGAACTAAAGAAATGTTGTAAATATGTAAAAAACCAAAAAACCATACATAAATCTAATTAACTTTTAAGGTAAAAAAAAAAGAAAAAAGAAAATTTAATAGACCCTAAGCAAACTGTATTTTTAAACAAAACAAACCACAAAAAGAAAAAAACATAAAACCCAAAGCAAATAGATTTGAATGAAGATAAATGAAGGGTAGAAGGAGTTAAAGAATCATCATCGTCTATCTATTTGATTACAGAAAACTTAGTAAGGATGCAAGCAAGAACCTCCGAACAAATTGCGTTTCATTTTCTATGCAACACATAAAACTACTTGAAATAAAGAAAATCCCCCAAACCAAAAAAAAAAAATTAAAAGAAAAATAAAAAGAAAAACAATTTAAAATTGTCAAAGAATTAAAAATGACTTAAAACATACATACATACATAATTTATACTACAAATACTACAATAGAAAAATGTTCTGTTAAAATAAAGAAAGAGTTTGATAAACTTAAATTTATAGCAAAAAAGATAAGCCCAAACAGCAACTGCAACTCATAACTCATAGGATTAGATTTACATACATTAAAACTACAAACTTCGTAAGTGAAATGTATCTATAATTAAAAAAAAAGAAACTGCTTTTATAAAAATCAATTTAAATATCTTACTTCACAATAGATGAAAGTGTCTTAAGATTCTCCAGAAAAAAGACAGAAAGGTAGAGAGACAAATATCTTAAATCCATTACTAAGTAATTAATACTTAAGTACAATGCAGAAACTAGCAGAAATCAAGTCCTCAGAATATTCAGTCTAGCAAGTCTCCAAAGTCTTTAAATGAAACAAAAGTTGCAATTAAAAATCAAGTTTCACATGCAAAAAACTTAAAAAAAGACCATCAAAATACTCTAACTGAATGAGATTTCTTTTGGTTCTTATACAATAGAAGCATGTTTAGATCTTTAAAGGTATTCACTAATCAATCTGAAGTGTCTGCTAAGTTGACTTATGGTCAACATGTCAACAAAACAAACACAGCACAGTTAAAATTGGTAAAAATTAAGTAATAGCAACAACAATTTCGATTTGTTTTGTTGCAAACAAAAAGCTTTACCGCACTTCCGAAACTGGCACTATCATGATCAGATATAAGTCACCTAGACTTTTCACTTGCATTAAGATTACCTACAAATCCGGATCATGTCCATATTATGACTTCATCACAACCTTATGCAATCAAACTCGATTTTATGATTAAAAAAAGGTGACACAAAAAAGTGTAATCCACAGTCTTGAAATACCATCCATGTTAAGTATATAGTGTGATGAATGACACATAAAGACTTAAAATCAAATTTAAGACAAGAAATCATCATAAGAACTGTCTAAGTGATTAACAACTTCTGAGAATATTGTGGTCAACAAATAGACTGTTAGTGGTTCCAGAAGGATTTCTAAAGAATATTGTGGAACATATTGGTTTTCTAGGAGACTTACAAACATGCTCATTGTACTTTGGTATTTCACAGTTTTTCCTTGATTTCATGAAATTTTATTTAATTTATAAACTTTTACTACATTTATGTTGAATAAATTTCAAATAGTTTATACCTTGATTTGCATACAAAAAAAAAGAAAAAAACAACAAAATTTATATAAATATGAGACACCGAATTTATTTCACTTGCCATCAAAATTAATTGATACTCGTATGATGGAAATATGATTACAACAAAATATTTATAATTAAATAATTTTCATATTTTTTTAGCTTAAGACTGAATAAATTATAAAAATTAAAATAATTTTATTAAATAACATAAAAATGCATTAAAATTGTAATAAACAGAAAATGTGTTTAAACAAAGGGGAAAAGGGTAAATGCAAGATAAAAATGTAGTAAAAATAAAAAATATAAGTAAAATACAAAATAAAATTTATTTATCTTTAATAATTTCAACTAAAATGCAAACTCAATGTGAAAATTGAAAATTGAAAAATTATGCAAATAAAAAGTAATTTAATAAAAAAAAAAAAAAAAATATTGTAATGCACAAAATTATGAATATTTTCATTTTTTGCATATTTAATTATTAATTAATTATTGTGAATTAAAATGAATATTTCAACAAAACAACACAGCAAAACAGAAAAGAAAGAATACTTATAGAATTATAAATAAATATTTGATATAAGGGAGATTATGTGTGCAAATTTCAAAAGAAAAACAAAGCAAAAGTAAAAATAATTAAAATAAAAACTTATGCAAGCAAAACATGAGCAAAGAAGAAAAATAAAAAATAGTTTTAGTGGACAATCAAGAGCAGCAAAGACAAGAAACAAAAAATAACAAACAAAAACAAAAATAAAATAAAAATAAAATGGCGTTCAATGTATGAGAAAACAAAAAATATGAAAAATAAACTTTAAAATAAAGTAAGAAATGAATGAATGAAATTGAATTAAAATCACACAAAATATTTTTACAAATTAAGAAAACAAACTAATTTTCTCAGTTTGACTTCAAACTGTTAAAGAAGCAACAAGACAAAAACTCCACACATGCAACAAATAATTGTATCCATTAAATTAAACTCAATGATTTTAAATACAAAAAAAAATAAATAAATAAATAAATAAATAAAAACAAAAAAACCTAATAAATACATTTAAAAATATATTGAAAAGAAAATTATTAACTTTGGTTCTACCAAAGTTTTCATACACTTCACATAAATTCACCACAATGAATTGTAATTGAAATAGTAAAGAATTGAATACAATTTCACACTAGTGTTGTAAAGGAACATATAATGAAATGTGAGATATAAGAATAAGATAGAGAAAATGAATAATGGAATTTAATAGACAACAAAAGCAATCGAGAGTAAATTTTCAATTTAATTTGTATTTTCTTGTAGTCCGATTACATCAAATAATCCTTATACAGTGTTGCAAAGTGTCTAATAATTGATTATTATAAATAGACAAAATAACAAACCGAGAGAAAATATGAAAATGTAACAACAAATGGGCTTAAGATTCTGATTTGTATGATGCAAAGGACTTGTATTAATCCACACTAACTAAGAAAGAAGTGACTACTAAATAAATAACAGTAAATTATCGATTTGTCTTGTGTTTATGTCTTGAATTGATTGATTGATTCATATGTCAAGTTTATCTGATAATATAATAAGAACCTGTACAGTATTTCATCTCAAGATTTCAAAAACCTGTGAGATTAGGTACACATACTATTCTCTCTTGGATGCACAACTTCATTTGTATTTCATTTCATTCATTCACCAGTGTTGTGAAGTGTATGAAATAAGAAAACAAAATATTTACATGAGAACCACAAAACCAAAACCAAAACACTAAAGATATAAGAAAAAATTCAAATAAAATGAAATTCAAATTAAATATTTTAAAAGAAAATTTAAATTAACAATAAATAATATTAAAAATTTAAAAAATTAAGTAAATTGAAAAGAAAAATGCAAAATAATAATAAATATTTAGTGTTCAAATGAAGAAAACCAAAGTAAAAACAATACAAGAAATAAATAAATATAAAAGAAAAGAAAATAATTAAATCGCATAAGTTCAGCATATTCAAATAATATTTATGTAACAATTATATAGAAATAAATATATATAAAATATTATAATAAAATTAGCATTAATTTTTAAGGTAATAAATTTTTAAATAATTTTTTCAGCTACAAAAACTAAATAATACAAAATTATAAATACATAGAAATTCAAAAGAAACAAAAAAATCTAATGAATTTTATGGCTTTATTAAGGATTATATTTTAGCACATTTTTATTGCGTTTGTTTTTTTTATTTTTTTTTTACATAAATAACTAGAAAGCCTAAAATAGTTTTAAAATTATTTAAATAAAGATAATTCATTGTATGGAAAAATTTATTTAAAAATTTCTATAAATGCATCAAATGCTTAAAGGAATCAATTTTGCTTTACATATAAATTTTCATTTATTGTGTGTCATTTTACCAAAGTATTTTGTTCCTAAATATTTATGTAGATTTCTCTGTTTTCTTTTAAATTGAAAAAAAAAAAACAAAAACAAAAAAATAAAAGATATTTAAAAAAAAAAAATAAATAAATGGATAAATGAATAAAATGCCAAGACAAAATTTAAAAAAAGAAAAAGAAGGAAAATTAATAAAAATTGAGCTAAAAAATATTAGATAAATAAATTAAGTGTAGTCGTCTTAAGACGAAAACTGAAAATAAATGTAAAAATAAACAAAATGAAAGAAAGAAATCAAGCAAAACAAAAAAAAAGAAGCCACTTTATGACTTGATGTTTTGATGAAAATAAAGAAACAAAAAAAAAAACAAAATAATCAGAAAAATGAGAAAAGAAAAATGGATTATGAAACCATAAAATACAAAATTTATTTGTGTAAAACTCAAATCTTTTAAGCAACAAAACAAAAGGACACACTAAGAAAAACATCTAAGAAAATAAAGTTATAATGAATGAAAGAGAAAGGCAACAATGAGCGTGAATCTATTTGAATAAATGAAATGACAAGAAAATATAAGTAAAGAAGAAAATAAAAATAAAAATAAAAATAGAGAAATCAACAAAAGAAAGTAAAATAGCAAAAAGCAAGTAACCATTCCATGGCTGAATTAAATATAAAAACAAAAAAATAATTATAATAAAAATAAAAATAAAAAGAAAATAAAGAAACTACACACACACACAAATAAAAATAAATACAAGTAAATATATATAGTATACTATATATTTCTTTAGTCTATATATATATATATATGAATATGTCTCGTGTATGTTGTACAATATTCTTGTAATAACCACCAATGACGTAATAGAAACAGTCGCTCATTGCGCGTTTTTCGCCAATAAAAAGAAAAAAAAATTAAAGGAAGAAAAGGAGCATTTGAGCCTCAACTTATACATTTAAAAATATATTTAATGTAAAAAAAACCAAATAAAATAATAAAAAAAAAAAAAAAACACAAAAATAGTTTTATTTTCCTTCTTAACACACACACACACACAAACATTTTATTATACAAACTCATACGACTATTTCTTCTGAAAGAAAGCAGGCAGGAAAATATTCTACAGGTTTATCAAATTTAAAGAAATCCCATTTTGTTAGAATTTATTACCATCCGCCTACAAAAAGAAGACGCTTAAGGCATTTTTATGTTTATCATTTCCGCGACTTAAACATCCACAAAACCGAAAGAGTACGAAAATAAAATATATATAATAAAAAAATAAAAAAAAAATTTGGTAAATGGGACGCTTCATTGAACCACAAAGTATGCAAAAGTATACGAAATCCCAGTGGAAGAAGCATCATTTCTAAGACCAAATTTCACTTCATCGTTTTTGCTAAATTTGATTATTAAACGAATGAACGCCCTGAAAAGATTTGAAAATCTTACAATACAAAGGAAAAGAAAATTGCTTTAAAAAATGAAAAGAACGCGAGAGAAAAATTAAAGAAAAAATGCTATTCGTTTTGAAGTTAATTCATGTGGCATAATTTGATGACAATGGGTAGCGGAAGTTTTGCAAAATAATAAACAAAAATAAGGAAGAATATAAGAAAAAGATGATATATTTCTTTAAAACGCAAATGAAATGAATGAATGAATAAAAAAGCTAACCATCAGAGTAAGACAAGGCGTATGAGTGATTTGAATAGAAGCAATAGCCTTCAGTTGTTTGTGCATCTTTGGGATGAGAATGTATTAAGGATGGATATGTTTATATGTATGAGTATGTGCCTTAAGGATTTCATTTCAATTAGAAAATATTACGTTGACAATTTTTAAATGCCTGGAAAAAAATAAAGGAGAATCAGTGATGTTTATTTATTGTTAATTGTAATGAAACTTCTTTAAAGCGATTTTTCCATAGTCATGCGGTCAGTCGTGAATTCAATTTCTTGTTTCATTTTAATTCGGGATAAGTTTTGTTTTTATATGATCCGTTCAGTTTTTAGTTTATTATATAAATTTCAATGACATCCTTAGCCTAGAAAATCGTGATCCTTGGATATATTTAGCAATAGTTGTAACTATATGTGCACTGTGTCAGATTTTCACTGATGTCAGGCATGGCTTATTTGCAGCTAAGAATTTTTAAGAACTGAAATGAAACAAATAGGTCTGGACATCCCGTCAGTTATGTGTCTCCATTTCAGTTGTCTTTTGAGTTTTTACCTTTTACACATAGGAAAAACTGACAGTTTGGATGAAAATGAAACTCAACTATCGACTGATATTACCGTGTAAAATGCCCTGAAGAATATATAGTTTCTTTTGTTTCTAATCGTGAGTACAATAATTCTTCATGACCTTCATTGGATGAATATCATTCAATTCATGTAGAGACTCTTTACAATGATATATTAAATGCCGGTGGATACTTTGAACCATGAACCATTGAATGCTTAAATTCTTGAAGCAATGCTTTGTTCTCTCATCGTTAATCTTGAAAGGCCTCTATTGGAGCAATTAGCAAGTTTATTTCAGAAAATGTTTAGACAAAAATACTCTATGAAACAACAAGAAGCATAGTAGATAAATAGTTTTAAAATCATCTCAATTCTTAAAGCAATTTCAAAAACAAATAAGCCACAAACTTGTATCTTATATGTGTTGAGTAAAACGAAATATTATTGCCTTCTGCCAATGACAGCAATCTTTCTGATAATATTGACAACAAAAGTTGATCATCGCTTTCATCATCACATCATATGCCATTGATGATATTGTGAAAATTAAAAGGGAAGAAAACATACAAAATTCTAAAGTGATAAATTGGATTCAAACATTGGCGCAGATTTATTGATTTCAGCGCACTAAAACAGCACTAAAAGCAATAACAACAAAACAGCAGATTACTTCCTGCTGCCAACAGCATGACAAAAGGCAACTACTCATATACCCATGAGTACGACGAATACCATTACAAAAGCATATGTGCCAATGTTAGTATGAGATATCCTCATATACTCGAGACTACGAATATAGACAGTGACAGGCACTAAATGCAGCTCGCACTCTTGATATGAAAGCAACGGGGGGAAAGAAAAAAAAACGCTTTCAACGCACTAACACACGTACACACACTTACACATATTTTACTTGCGTGCAAAACAATTTTTGTAAACTTATTATGCCGAAGGCAATATGACAACAATATGAAAGCATCAAACCAATGGAGCTCACAGCAAACAACAGCTCCTACCTTTCTAACTCTTCTCCTCTCCCCTCTTCTCTTAGCAGGAATCCTACCCGTCAAGTGCCTTTCATATACTAAAAGCCAGACGCGTTGCTAGACGATGTTATCGAACAAAGCATTTCAATGACATTCAATCCAAGGGAATGAGATTGGAGAAGAAGGGTACCTACCACACGGCATAGAATGGCATGGTATAGTGAATTGAGGCAACAACAGCGCAACAGATTTTTATGATTACCCGACAATTGGAAGCGGCAACGTAGAATCAATCAACCGCCGGCGTTTGACGTTTCGTTTTTCTTTTTCTTTTTTTTTCTTTTTTGATTTTTTTTTATTTTACTTGCTGTGTGGATACTACAGAGGAGTGATTCTGTTTTCATTGTAAAGAAGCGCCGCCATTTTGTGCACATCATAGAAAGTTGCTTTTTTCTTGCTTTCAACTTTCATTTGTTATCGATGCTGCATTTGCCTTTGATTGACAGCTGTCTCTGCAAGGATAATAACAACACAAGAGTACAAAGTGCATGATTCGCTTCATTTTGTCTCTGTTCTTTTTTTTTGCTTTCTTTCTTGTGGACTTTATGAAAGTTTTAGCTTTGTTTACTTTATTATTATTGCTGTGTACTGTGTACTGGAACTGGTAGTAGTCCCTTACCAACAATAAAAAAAAACAAATCGAATCAGTTTAGTTTGAAATTTTCTTAAAAACGCTTTGCCATTTCCCCCTATCAGTCAAAGTAACAGAAGCAATTGCCAAATGCTTTGTAGCTAATCCAGTTTTATCGTGAACTGTAGTCACTTTGGTGCTTCTCTTCATCACATATAGACACAACACTAGAAACGTATTAAGCTGTACTATATCGCTGACTAATCAGGTCTCCTTTGCTCACTGATTATGAAACATTTCCGGCAAATGGATGATGCACTCACATCCTTAGTTATGCTGCTCCCACATGTACCTAATTCCAAAACGCATTCATCATCAACTGAAAGCCAATTTCCGTAAATGACATGAAATAATAGCCAAGTTTAGTATATGCGTCTCTAGCAATTATATAATCACTTTCGAAGTGCACGAATTTGTGTCAAAGACGGATGGAGATTACGCTCCACTACTTACATAATACTGGAGAAAGCTTAAACACGCATTGCGATTGTAATAAAACATCGAAAGAAAACAAGAATTACAGAGATGTATGTTAAGCATGAAAATGGTGGCAGTAAAAGAGGCACCTCACAGATAAAAATAGTGAGGTAAGTAACGGCAACAGACAGAGTTGTCAGGTCATAAAATTACTTTAAAAGGTCATAAATATAAATTGAAATTGCTTTGGCGACAAAAAACTTTATCAAGCAATGACATGAGCAACGGCACGACAAAACAACAAAGGACAGGAAAACAGAAAATGCACAAAAAACACAAAGTTAACAAATTGATAATAAAACTAAAATACTAAAAATAATTTTATTGTTAAACAGCAGCAGCAGCATGAGCAGCAGCAGCCCTTTGCAAAAAACAGAATAGAGACTTTGATGTTAAAATTAGTTTACAAAGTTTCTTGTTTGCTTTTGTTTTTACAATAAATTGTTTGTTGTTGTGTTAACATCTGAAAGTGATGATTTAATAAAGAAGATGCAGCTAATTTTTGGAATCCATCCATACAGGTTTACTAAAAGTTCTGATTACTGAGATTAGTCTAGATTAAATTAAATATCTTTATATAAAGTGATTAGATCCTGACCGAGAGTAGATTGAATTCAATATTCATAGTCGATTTTAGCATACATCTGAGATAATATGCAACTTGTGTCAAGCACTGGAACCAAAGTGGCGGAGACATACAATATAGATATAATAAACAAAGTCGGGACCAGTATTAAGTTTTACTTTAACACTCCACATAGTGATTTTGTTAGTCAAGTTCTGGTATCCACTCTGGAGTTGGTTCCACAATTAAAATAAATAAATAAAATAATAAAATAAATAAAAATCAATGTTCTGTGTCCAAATCTCACATCGTAGCGTTCATAACCTTGGAAGCGCTAGCTGATCGCTACGATTTTATTTGTCGTAGCACAGCCACCTCGTAGCAGACTCGTAGCTTCTGACTGAGATCATCTTTACTGCTATCGATATTCTTCGACAACTGACTGAAATTCTCCACTTTTGTAGAGGAAAGCTATGGTACTACCACAACAGGTCCTAACCAATCTCATTGTAACTTAAGGCAAAGACTTATACCCCTGGAATGAGAATAGAACCATGCTCTTCACTTCTAGTTCCAAACTGCAATAGATTTTCAGTAAACCATATCTCTGCTTAATACAATCGGCCAACCAATGCAAATGTTGTACTCAACAAATCATGTGAAGAATGTCCACGGCTTGCCTTATCTCTAGGCCACCTTGCATTTGCTGATTATTCAGATCAATCTTATACATTCTCCTTTCTAAGTTGTTGTTTGCACTGTTCAATGATTACTTACTTCAATTGAACTCCATAAAATGATAATTTCATATAAAAACTACATTTAATCAAAGTTAAAACATAAAGTGATGCATTAATTTTTAATTTTTACACATAAAGTTAACAAAACAACATGGTTTCTTTGAACTTTGCAAACTGTTTAAATTGAAAACATTTCAAAGCAAATCGTTTTTTCTTTAGAAGTCTAGAATTGGCAGCTTTTTGAGCGTGAAACCTTTAACCACATTTTTTTTTCTTTCTTTTTTTTTTCTCTCGCTTATTTCTAATTGAAGAAACTTTTTTTATTATCATAGTTTATTTTGGTTGTATTGTTGTTAAAGTCTTCCGTATGCAGTTCGATTTTATTTTAACAATAACAAACAATGACTTTGACTATGCCATAGAATGGATAAAATGAAACAAAAAAAAAAGGATCATTCACTGCGTGTGTCCGTCTGTTTGTTTGCCTGCCAGTCAGTTTTCCTTTGTCTTGGTCATTGCTTGGCTTCACTAAAATACACAACCGAACACAACACAATATTCAACTCTGCTTGATTCCACTTCACCTCTTCACCTCTCTGTATAGCTTTTCTCTTAGTTAGTCAGCCTTAAAATTGGAATTTCTGCGTGCCACCGCACAGCGTTTGAAATCTCCTTTTTGCTCTTACTATCATTTTTCCAACCAACAACCATTCAATTGGTTATGCGTTGGCTTGGTTCCGGTTCACTTCCCAGTTTGCTGGCTTCATGTACCTCGCCTGTTTTTATGACCATTAAAATGTGTTGCATTGGCCTCACTAAACCAACCGCCACCCATTTTACTCCCTGCCTGACCAATGACATAGAAACGCAATAAAAAAAAAAAAATAAAAAAAAATAAAAGAAAAACAGGAAAACAAAAAACAACAAGTAGAAGCAGAAAAGGAAGCCTTTGGAAATATAATAACAAAAACACATTTCCAAGCGTTCGATGTTTGCACAATATGGTGTCGCTTAGCCCACTCAATTTCCCCGATCTTTCTCTCCATCTTCACTAGAGTCTTGCGACCTTACTCTCTGTGAGCATGGACTCGGTCAATACCAAGATTATTGTGGTACTGTGCTGCCTATTCACAGGCATACTTATGAGTCATTCAATATTTATTCTTTATTTTATTAGAAATTATTTAGTATTGCAGCCTTTATGGCGTCCTACCATGCTTTCCGCTATTTCGCACTATCTTTCTTGCTCAATGCATTCAATTGTTCATTACTGATATTGTTTTTGTTGTTATTGTTCAGGCGCATAATATTTTTTTTATAACTTCCTACTTCAATTTGCGCGTTGAAACGAAAAAAGTTCAATTTAATACGTAAATTGTGGTTGTACCTTTACGAGTATAATACGACCAAAGGCAAGGAGAGAACGAACCCATTGTACAAAACAAAAAAAAAAACAAAAAATATGTAAAAATTAAATTATACCTGACATAACCTCAAACTGACATTTATACATGAGTTCGTTCGATTGCATTCACTCACTCACTCAATCAATCATACAATACAATATACTTCTCATATTGATTCACTTTACATTCAATCCATTCCATTCCTTTCCATTCATTCAATCGTTTGTCCATTCATTGAATCAATCAAGCAATCGCTTTCAAATGAATGAACATGAAGCACCATGAACCATGAAAGGTTCAAAAACGTAAAACCAAATCGAAACGATACAAAATTCACAATAAAATGTTGCAAAAATCATAAAAATAAATCAATCAATCAAGAGTCTTTAATACCACTTTTCTGGACGTGATTGCTAACCAAGTTAAAAGCGACAATTTGTACAAAAAAAAAAATGTACATGAAAAAAAGGATTGGCTATCGATGGAAAGGAAGTTTGGTGAACTATATCAATGTGCAGGGTTCAGTTGACTTTTTATTATAAAATCGAATGGGAAAACAAAATACAGTAATTGAGAAAAGAAGTAAATGGAGAACTGAATAAGATAGATAACGGTGATAGTAGATGGAATACTAGTTAATTAGTCAATGAAGTTAATTAACATAAATAATTAGCAAATGTATTTCTGATAGCTTCATTTTGAATATTGGAAATCAAAGGTTTGATTTCAATCTGAATCATTTTATAATTTTCTATGGTAATTTGATTGCTTCTGCAGTTAAGTAAGTATACGCCGTATATGACGCTTGAACTCACAAAGTATTCATTCACCTACAATAAAAATATGGTGTATACACGAATAATTTTTTCATCCGCTACTCTTACAATTAATGCCACCATGATGACGATGATGATGATGATGATGATGATGTTGTTGATGATGATCCGATCATTGTTGCATCGTTTCCGCTTTGGAAATGTTGTGTGCGTCAATTGTTTTCACGCTGTTGCCAAATTGCCTCGTTGCACTTTTAGCGCCGATTACCATTGATAGCGCATTATGTATATCCGCCAACATAAGTCGCCGATGCCAGAGCCAGTGCCTGTATGCATCTTCTCATCACCAGCACTTCATCACCACTCCGCCACTCATTTAGGATCAATACCAAAGGCAACCGGAAATGGTGCACAACCAGAGGCAGTCGCCATTTGTTTTAATTCCATTCATACATAAAGGCGATTTGGTATGCATTCAATTTGGTATGCAATGTATTTTGTGTGTTGTTTTTCATTGTTGCTGTTACCGTTACCGTTGTTGCTATTATTGCATTGTGCTCGATTGGCTGTGACGATGCTGCAGATGACTGAATCGATGACTGTCGCGTACGTGTGCACGTCTAACAAAAGGACAAACGTATATATGTACGTACGTACGCAGGTTAAATGCAACGCACAAAAGTATGCTCCAGTCAATGTGGCGCGGCATCAATAAGAGGACAATTATTGTATAACAGCGACGGCGACTTCGATGGCGATGATGGCTGCATTTGTAACTAAGCTGCGTTGTAAAGGTGAATCTCTCATAACCATGATGATGATGATGGTGATGATGATGATGAGGATGATGATGATTGGTTTCATGTCAAGCGGCGCCAATTTGTTGCGGGTCTTTGTGATGAAGGGTATGAGTGCTAATGAGTGAGTGCGTGTATTGGGCACCTGCAAATGTTCATAATTAATTGCATGTTCCTGTGGCATTCAACGATTGTGGATGGCATCGATGTCAATAACAATGATAGTTTGAGCAACACTTGCAACCACATTCATTGGACCCATAAGCAATTTTGAAGCTTATCACATTCTTTTCTGTGTTCATTTCAATGAAGTCAATTAGTGTGTTCTCAAACACAAAATTTATCATCCCAATTTGGTTTTCTTTCGCATAAATGATCTAACTAAGACTCTCTATATAATATCATTATCATTTTTATTAGGGTTCCGGACCCAAAGGGTACCAAAAGGAACCCTATCGCAGAGACTTGGTTATCTGTCCGTTCGTCATTCCGTCCGTCCTCAGGTCATATCTTATAAAGCGCAATAGCTAGAGAGTTTAAATTTTCACGGAATGTGTAGTTCTATTTGGGCATCAGCAACAAATACTAAAACTAAAATATTTTCAAAAACTTAAAGGGGTCCCCATACAAGAATCATTTTGTTTTGTACGGCTGCTATACGATCCAGTAATTCCACTATATTGAAATTTAGATGGTTGGTGTTTATATATCAGAAACTTATATTGTCGAAATTTCAGTTTGATCGGATTACTAGGGAAGGTACCTCCCATACAAACCCCCATTAAAATTAACGTTTTTATTAGAAAAAAGTTTTCGCTTTTTATTCTATCGAACTGAAATTTAGACACAATAAGTTTCTAATACAGGTGCGATACTTCTGTTGGAATCAGCCAAATCGGCCTACTAGGAGGGGTACCTCCCATACAAACGCACCATTAAAATTCAGGTTCTTATTTTTTTTTTTTTAACTATTGTCTAATTTTTTTTTTTTTATCTATTTACACAATAAGTCTGATATAGACGCAATACATTTGTTGGAATCAGTCAAATCGGACCACTGGGGAGAGTACCTTCCATACAAACACCGTTCTGGTAGGCAACCCTCCGTGTACGCCTCTGACTCGCACTTGGCCCATTTTTGTTAATTAATTCTTATTTGAATTTAAATTCAATTTCTATTCTTTCCTTTATGTATTATATCACTTTCTATACAGATCTGCTTCTCACATTGTATTAATGAAGACACTGCAAGAGCATAGTCTAGTGAGCTCGCGGAGAATTCCTTTTTTTAAGGATTTCTATTCGTAATCAATCTTAAGATCTGTAAGTATTTTACCGAGTAGTGGCGACCTCTTAATGCCTCTACGGATAATCTGTGTAAGCCCTGAGGTCACCTTATTTTACAGTCATCCTGCTATTACAATACCAACTAATAAAATCACATCTTTTGTTGTATCTTAAAGTTTTAGCATATGTTGATCTATTTATTTAAGCTTATGGCTCCTATCTGGGTAAATTTTAGTATTCCTGTTTTATCTTAGAATTTTACTTTCTGTGCTTTTTTCTCTTAATATGCTGCTTCCTTCCCTTAATATGCTGCTTTCTTCTCTTAATACGTTAAAATTATTTGATTACTTTTTGTGTTCTGCTAGCATCATTTTTATTTTCAAAAATTACGAGTATCGAAAACAAACAAACAAACTAACAACGTCGAGTATATTGAAAATTTCACATAAATTTAGATAGACAGATTCGGTGCCACTTAGTACACGAGACTATATTGCTCACTTACATTATTGTTCATATCAGATACTCGTATCTTTCTTAATCCTTCTCTGTCCTAGCGTCAATATAATCGTACAATACTATAATTTTCGTTATTTTTATTTAACTATTTTACAACTTAATAACAGTTTTCCGCGCACAAACAAACATTTTTATGACAAGTTTTTCATGTTAAACAAACATGCAACTGCCTGTCATTCAACATAGACACACACATACATACATAAATATTCTTCCCTTGATGGCAACACTCGGTTTATTGTTTGCCATTATAATCGCAGCAAATCGGAAACAACGCAATTGTCTATAATTACATTATCCAAACTATCAATTAAACCAAATTGTCTGATGGCAGACAATAATAACAAAAGCAACTACAATACAATAACAAAACATGTGAAGAGAAGAGAAGAACTCAGTTCAGCTCAGCTCAGCTCAGTTCGACTCGGCTTGGCTTGGCTCGGCTCGGCTCAGAATTCAACCAAACCAAATAGCGAGGAAATCTGAAACGGTATGAAGTACAATATCTACAAAGCTACCGGAACTCTGTAACATATACATATATTCACATTCACACAGATACTTGCACATAAAGCCAACTAGGGATAATAAACGAGTGAGTATAGTAGTTCAGTCAGTGTGTGTGTGTGTTTGTGTAATGTGATTGTATAACCATGTCCTGCTGGTTGTAATCCCACACGCATACAACAATAATAGCTTTTAAATAATTTTACTGCTGCCTTTCGTTGCTGATATGCTTATTCAGATAGATAGATACTCATACTTTCATTGTTCCAGTCACTTATTCATTGGATCGTTTATTCCTTTTTTAAGTAATTGCTATATTTAAAAATGATACATGAACATACACATACACAGCATATCATATCCTTGTACTCATATATCCATAGTTATTATTGTATATGGCAAGCTCAATTACATTTAGGCAAATATTCATACTTTCAATTTTATTTTTATTTTTTTGGTGTTGCTTTTAAAAAAAAATATAAAATAAAGGAAAAAATGTTAAAAATTTGTTTTGCTTTCATATTTAATTGAAATTTACGCCGCTTGACGGCGCCATTGCTATTTTAAAAGCCCGGCTGCGTCGACAACAATGGCGTCATATCGACTGGAGCCAAGGCAGGCGGTGACGGTGGCGCTCGCTCGGGTTTAGTATTGCGTGCGGTAGAACGTTCATGCGTCGGCTATTAGACCCTGTGTATGTGGCTGTGTGTGCGTGTGGTGTTGTCCTTTGCAAACTGAAAATTAAATGCATTTTAAAACTTCATTGGCATTATTTAGCACCAGCACCAAAGGACAATGACAACAGCCTAGTCACAGAAAAAGGATACTCACTCGTATGTACAGAGAAGCACAATGACACTGGAAACTTTTCTATATTTGTTTGTTTTTTTGGGTTTTTTTTTTTTTTTTGTTTTGGCCCCTTAGCTACTTCATTGTTGTTTATGTTTCACTTAATTGCTTGTTGTTATTTGGAGCTGAGCTGAGCTGAGTCATGCAGTAGTGTCCTCCGATTTAGTCTCATGACAAGAAAATACAAAGAAAAAAAAAAAAATTAAACACAAATTCAAAGGAAAATGGAGTCACACACTCATAGACATTCAATTGACAAATACACAAATTCACTTTTAAATTAATTGAAAAAATAAAATGCAGAAGGCAGAAGGCAGCAAACCTTCTTCAATTTTCAATTCACCTATTGTGCAAGGGCAGAAGAATTCTTTTTGAAATGTTTCCCAAAAGTAAGCAACAAATATTTCGTCTATAAAAAAGGGGATTTTCAGCAAAATGTTTGTTTGGCATGCATGCATGTTCTTTGTTAGAATAAAACCAAAGAGAAAACATTAAATTCAATTTTAATAAAACTGAAATACCATAGAAAAATTCAAACCAGGAAACTTGTTATACAAAAGGGGAAATTACTGAACCACTTGTGTGACATTTGGTGCATCTGGTGTTGGAAGAACATGGGCATTTTTTACAATTTGAGAGAAAAAAAAATTTATCTTGTCGCCAAAAATCTCTTCAGATTCTTCATGGTCCATGGTTGCTTAATATACATGATTATTTAAACTGAAATAACCCTCTGATGTGTTGTCAGAACAAGTAAAACATTTTCGACTAATAAGGCAAGAAAACATCTTCTGTTCCAACACTCACCAAACGGAACACAGTGAAACAGTACAAAACATTGCGTCTTCTTATTTCGTTTGTTGTGTGTTGAAATATAGAAAAATAATAATAATTTTTCCTTGTTAAGGATGTTTAACTGGCAAAATATTAAAAGCTATTCAACATTCATGAAATTGTGTTTAATACACTTTCCAAATACATCACATAAAAGAATGAGACAAGGCAGCTTTTGGCAACAAGACATAATTTCTTGTTTAGTCTTGTCTTTCTGATTTTACTTACGCAGTGTGGGTTACGGTTTGAAACAAACATGTTTTGGTGTGTGTTTGCCGTATGCAATGACTTGCATTTGTTGACAACCAGTCATAAAATAATGCATAAACATGAGTTTTATCTTGTCTGCTTTGGTTTGAGCTCTCTCATGGGAAACACTGTTGTACTGTTAGTTCATCAGACAAAGAAACACGTTTTGTTTGCTCTGGTATGTTGTCAGTTTAAAGATGACAGTAGTCTTGGTTGAGCGAATCCAAAGATTTCTCAGTTGATTAATTACAACATAATGTTAATTGTATAACTCACTATTTTAAAGTGTAGATCTTTGCTCAATATTTTCTTGAAAAAGCATCTAAAAAATTGTTTCCGATTGTCTTTGAAAGCTATTTAGTGGTATATGGAAAACCCATCATAAAAATGGGAAAGTATGATAAATACTTCATACACTTCTTTTGGAATACATTGTAAGATCTTAAGGCAGCCTAGATATTTACAATAACTTTTCTTTACACTACAAAAACAAATTGACAAACATCATAGAAAAGCAATATCATACATCACTTTCAATAAACATAAAAAATTGAAAGAAGCATTCGAATGTCCCTATGGTCCTGTTAAAAATACCATATCAAACATTAAAAAAGAATGCATTGGCAAACATATGACTTCAAAAACAAACATTGCGTTTATCAAATGAAGGGCAATTGGCAAAGGGGAATCGAAAAGGAAAAGGATCAAAGAAAATCACAATTCAAATAATATCTACACAAAAGAAAAAGAGTCAAGAGATGGGTGCAATGAGCAAAAGCTAAATGAAACCATTTTCTAGTTGTTCATCTGCGTATTTACTCAACTCAAGAATAATGCAATAAGAAAGTGGTATGTGTTTGCATGCGTCCAGTGATAGGATATGAGTATTTTGCTATTAAAGTTTGGCATTTAGTATTAAAGTCCTTTCTAAACCATTTTCTTACTTACATACTTTGTGTCTTTGTCTTGTGACTTGTATCTGCTGGCTTAGTTTATTAGCCAAAAGCAGTCGAGCAAACTGTGAGTCCTGTTTTTTTTATTTCCCTATGCAGAAATTCCATTTTAATTTTTGTTTGTTTGTTCTGTTGCTGATGCTATTTCATTAAATAAAAGGAGATTTTTGTCTTTTTGTTTTGTTTTGTTTTGCATTGAAGCATTCGTTCGTGTGTTCCCCTTTCATATTGTAGAATAGAATATTTTTTTTTTTTTTTTGCTGGCGTCTATTTTGTAGTCCTTCTTATTTCATGATCCTTGTTTGTCTTGGGTGTTTTTTTTTTTTTTTTTGCTTTGTTCGCTTGCAATATTTATTGTTTTTAACTTGTTGCCTGTTGTTGTTTTTAATTTACATGGCATTTGTATAAATATTCCAACTCCAAGCAAAGCAAGCAACCACGAGCAAATGCCAGCTGCAAAATGCTATCGCGCTTTAGTGCATAGGAGAAAAAAGAAGGATACATATAAGGATATGGAATGCGTAAGGGCGAATCCATTGCTTTCGTGTTCTTGTTCTTGTCGCCGTCGACAATTTCAAAATTCGCAGAATTCCACCTCGATAAGTTTTTATCTATTTGTTTTGCTATCCTTATGAATTCCGTTTTGTTTTGTTTTTTTTTTTTTTTTTCTATTGTAAACATTCGTTGTGGTGTGTGTTCGATTCAATTAAAAAAGCAGAACTAAAACCACAACAAATTGTGGTTCTTGTTATTCTTGTTAAACAGAGTTTAGCTGCCGTGAGAGCTTGTTACTACTCCTTTCTTCAACTTCTTCTATGTAACAAAAAAAAAAAGAAATATTATATAAAATGGAATAACATATTTAGCATAATGAGAGCGAGAGCGACCACACATACTTTCATAGATATGTTGTTTCATTGTCTGTTTTCTGCTTATTTGCATTTAAGCTTTTCTTGTGTTTTGCTTTCTTTTGTTTTCTCTCTTATTTATTTTTTTTTTCCTTTAATAAAACGCATACATATGCTTTCAAAGTACTTTCTCTATGATGAGAGGGGCGAACCTGTGTTTGTTTTTCTATGTGTACATTGGAAACGTAGTTAGCTCAGCCTACAACATTGAATACTTACTTATACTATGACGATGATTCATACACAAACAATGGATACACACTCTCACACCCACACCCACAGGATAAGGATTCTGTGGCAACAACTCTCAGCTGCATCAGTGGCGACTTCAACTTCAATGGTGAAGCGACTCAAGCGACTCTAGCATAACGAAGCTGTTTGTGCTGCCCAAACCGCTGCATAATTGCGAAACCTCAAATTAGTTTTATGCAGCAAAGTCTCGTAATCATGTCTGTCTAACCTATGTCTGTATCTATATATGTATAATGTATGTGCGAGTACGAGTATACTAGTACTATATCCAAGTGCGGATGTTGTCGTCGTCGACATTTGCTGACTTAATACACCGCATCGCAACGGAGCGCATCAAAGTAGATTGTAGTAGCTTTAGCTCAGTTTGTGGGTGGTTGTGTGTTGCGCTTGTTTGTATTTGCCCCAAAGGATATTAACTACTTTGCGCTGCCTAAGCTACATGGAATGCTGTAACATTCTATGTTCAGTCCATCGTTTATTCGTTCGTTTGCTTTCTGTGTCTCTTGCCTAACTGGGCTCGTTTGGTTGTGTTTGTATTAACAATAACCTGTGTGTATTACACTCACACATCCACATACCACATTCCACACCAATACTTGCACTCACACCTGACGTTGCTCATCATCCTCATGAATGTTTGAACAGTGTTGAAGTTTGTTTTGTTGTTGTTGTTGATTCGATTTTTTATTCTATTCTTCCAAAAGCCCTATTGTTCTACAATGCAGTAGAAAGTCCTTCCCGCCTTAGTTTAGACATCGCATTCGAATTTCATTGCGTGTAGCGTAGGTAGCATGGTTAAAAAGGGTAAGTCACCTTCCCTGCCATGAGGCACAATTTCCTTGTTTTTTTTTTTTTTTTTTTGTGTATGCATATTAATTGGATTATCTAAACTGTTATCGCACACATAGAAACATATCCTCATCCATACATTAGTTATGTAGATACAAAAATACTTACGTAGATAATCTCACGGGATAACAACACAAGGCAAGGAATGCAATTGTTTAAAAGTATTTACATAATGTTTTGTTATATTTTTTCCCTCATTTCTTTTTTTTTTTTTTGTTTTTATTTACATTTTTTGGCCAATATTTTGTTGTCTTTTGTTTATTGTTACATGAAGATACTTTCATTGTGCACTTTGAAACAATTTTAACGCGTAAGCGCGTTCACTCACTCAACTCATAATGTTGAAAAATTTATGAGCATAACGAAGTGGGTTGAGCTCGGGAAATAGTATAAAATGTACAAACAAACAAACAAACAAACAAACAAGCAAAAACATTGCATGTCCTTAAACCCAAAGGATGCTAGCTTATCATGCATCCGCATATCATCTACTAGCTTTAGTTAGCTAGACCCACGAAAACCATAAAGAAAGTCTATAGCTTCTTAGCTAAGTCAAACGAAACTTTTCCAATTAGATGTAAGCGAAGGGTATCAGTTGTGACAGCGACACAACTTAGTGATATCATTAGGTAAGAATGTGAAAGTGAGTCTCTAATCCCAAAGTAAAAGTCAATGGTTTGGCTTTGGCTTCATAGACTTCATAGGCAGCGGCGTCACACGTATTAAGCAACTTTTTTATGAGGCTCCTCTCTCTCTAAGCAACTCAACTCAAAGAAAGTAGAAGGAAAATATTAGTAGATAAAAGCATATTTTCTATCATAAATGAAACCTAAAACGAAATATAAGTAACGAAAACTAAAACCTAAGCAAAATGAACGAAGCAATGTGATCCGACACAAACCCATATTGCGTATGATTAATATGCAAGTAGCATCACCAAGAGGAAATATTGATTTTTAAATAAGCAAAATATTCTATTTCAGCAAATGTTTGCAAACATAAACTGGTGAAATCACCCCAAACTTTAATAATAAAATGGTATTAAAAAAACATGAAAATTATACAATTTGCAATATAATCGGAAAACTTTAATATACATAAGCACAGATTTCGTTCTTTATCTGATTTAGTAACTTAAAATGCTATGATTGAAAGAAAACAAGATACAAGGGCGGTCTGATAAATTTCCTAATTCACCATATCTTTGTGGGTGAAAAAAAAAACATAGTGCGAAAGATGTACTTCTTGAAGAAGGGATTGGAAATCTTCAAAGCATCATTATGATCGATGAGTGCGGAGTATGAAATAAGGTGCTGATATGGTGAATATCTTAACATAATGTTAGGGACACGCATTGCACCAAAAATCTGGTATGAAAAAACTATTCGGAAATGGGTGCCGCAATTGCTTATATTAGAATATTTTGAAGATTTCGGGCTCAATAAGGTAAGATGAATCCATCAAGAAACTTTTGAGTGCAAGGAACAAAGGAAATACTGGTTAGAAGCCGATCCAATTTAGTTCTCTGAAGGAGACAAAAGTGGTTCCATTTGCCACAAGTTTTCAGTGGTTCAAAACATATTTTCCTCATCGATTAATTTGGAAAAGCAGCATTATTGGATAGAGTGATGTATGAAATCAAGAAAGGAGTACACTCTTGCAATATGTTCTTCCTTTATGACTATGCAAAGGGTGACACATCAGCTCCATCAAATACTTTATTCTTAAAATTTGTTCCTCTGCAACTAAATATTATCTGATCTAAATATTGTATGATGAAATCGCCCGCAGTTAACTGTTCAGAAGTTTTCTATAACGATATTCAATCCGAATTGCAAGACACATTAAATATCCTTGCTAATTAGTTAAGACGTTGATAGATGCAACGAAGCGCAAATAAGACTAACGCTAACTCCTTCTCCCTAATTCTACCGAACTTCAACTTTATGGTAAATGGTGAAATTATCCAATGGGAGAACAAAATTAGATTCCTACCTTGACACCTACTCTACACATCCATTCATCAACTGTGGATCTATATCAGCTATCTATCCTTCCATAGTAAATTAATAATAATTAAATTCTATCTTTGTTAGGTATATTGCTGAAACTTCTTAAGAGACTAAACCCATACCCACCAATCTAAATTACAAATCACTAAAACCAAATTTTTAAAAACGATTCTAGATTTTCTATTACCCGAAAACCCTATAATTATGGCTCCTCAGCCCACAGGAGATCATAAGGCGTATGTTAACATCATTAGAAGAGTGGACATTTTCCACTTCCGAAATTGCAAACATCTGTCGTAAGTCTCGAATGTACGAGCTGTTAATGGCGCCTGGATAAGGATAATTTCCCTCCCTACGAAGCAATGCATTGGTAGTTCCGTAGTAGTAAAAGAGATTTGGGGCGATATGGGACTTTTCTTTTAGTCGGTAGAAATCAGACATAACTTGAGGCACGGGCCATCAGTATC
The DNA here is from genome assembly GCA_037043295.1 of Amiota minor. Classification (NCBI taxonomy): domain Eukaryota; kingdom Metazoa; phylum Arthropoda; class Insecta; order Diptera; family Drosophilidae; genus Amiota; species Amiota minor. The sequence continues at coordinate 434,908 of JBAMAW010000142.1, read as the reverse complement.
TTTCGAAGATTTTTCCCTCCTTGCTCACGTAACAAACAAAAAGAAAAAAAAAAAAAAAAAATAGAAGAACTATAGCACTTCCCGAACTATGATAACCTTCCCTTAAGTATTAAAAATTTATCTGCTATGTAACTCATATAAAATACTGCATAATCTAAGTAATTTTACAAATATTCTTGCTTAAGTGACTCTTGTAAATATCTGGTTAATCAGATGAATGAATAATCTTCTTTGTTAGTTCAGAAACTTATCAGGTTAACCCAGAAGAAGAAATTACTTTTACTAAAAGTTTGAGAAGTAGGAGTCAGTGACTGTCGATGAGATTCCAGGACTACTCATATGTAAAAGTACAAAAAACAAAAAAATTGTACACTTTACAAATACGACATAAAAATACTGAATGGAAGGGAGTATAGAGTATGGTGGAATAGCTAAACGAAGCATTTCTGCAAACGAAATGACGAAAGAATGAAACAAAAATTCGAGTTTGGTGAATTGAATAAGGAAAAGTGAAGAGGACACCCAATGATTCAATGTGGTTAAGGGTAAAGTAAATTTATAGGTTAATGTGATGGGTAGATACTGGAGAAAAGCAAAGTCTAAATGCCATTGATGGCTTATTTTGTGGTTTACGACTTTATTTTGACGGTAGCTCAATGTTGCCAAAACAAGAACGAAAAGAATAACAAGCGAAACGACCATGAGTTAAGGCCTAAGAGCAACGCTTGAGTGGTTTCAGCTATTTTTACCTATTTTTATTTGTATATATTTTCTCTCCTTTATTATTGTTTTTCTTTTTCTCGTTATACTGCATGCAACATGTCGTTGTACCTAAAGCCACTCTGCCACTCTGTCTATCAGTTAGACAGACAAACAGACCAAAAAACCAGACAGACAGACAGACACATAGTCATAGAATTTTGTTTATTGTCAACATATTTTTTTCATGATTTTACTTCTCGTATTTCCATCTTTTTGTTGTTGCATACATCAACTAAGTTTGAGTGGCATTGGCTGCCTGGCGGCTTTATGGCCTTGCTGCCTTCCCACTTTCCTGCCATTCTGCCTGTCAATCTGCCTTTATAACTTCAGTGCTCCATCAGTTTGTAAGTCATATGCATATGTGTTTTTTTTTTTTTTTTTGTTAGGCGTACACCATCGTCTGGTTACTCGTCTGTCTGTCTGTTTGTCTTTCTGTCTGGCAGTTAGTCCATTTTGTCTATCGCTTTTAGCATTAAGTAAATAAAAAAAATGTTTAATAAAATAAAAAAAAGTATATGTATAATGGGGGAGTTCTGCCATTTTACCATCTGTCGATTAAGTTTGCCCATGCAACCAATTGGTCCCTTTTGGTTTGATCAAATTCAGTCTGGTATGTGTCTGTGTGTATTGGCCATGCATTATGATATTCTTTAGCAACACGTGCATGGAGATACTATTAGCAAAGAAAGAAAGATAGCAAAGAAATTTCATATTCAAGTCGACGACCTTTTCCGTTGTCATCTTCTATCGGAAAACATTAATATTGATGTAAAATATATCGATAAAACTCCAACAATGATCTCTCGCTCTATTACATTTTATTGAAGTTTTGTTTTCCAACTCCACCTGCTCACCATCATCATATCTTACCTTCTCTTTTTTACTCTTCTCTTCACTTCCAATCCACTTTTCATTTTCTCCTTTGCTTCATTCAAAACTAATCTATAATATTTCATGTTTTCCCCCATTTTGCTTGCCAGTTTTATAACATTTTCAATATTTTTACATATTCAAGTTTTCGAGTGTATTTTTGAGGGACCGACAAGCGACACGCGGCAAATGCATTTTATGTGCAACATGTTTTATTCAAAACTTTATAAAATAGCAAAACATGCGGTGGCATCACCTGCCTACACCAATCACTAACACTTAAATGCAAAGTATACTCACAGATACATTTGCTATATGTACATACTAAAGTGGATCATTAAAACGCGAAAGCAACAACCGAGCGACTACGGAAATGTAATGGCAAGTATCTACAAATGCAAATATGCGAGTAAAAGCGCAAAATCTTTTGCAACATATGCAATTTTTATAAGCTCAAATGATAAAACGACGTAGATTTATGCAAAACAACGTTCGTTCACAACGAACACAACATGAAAAGGACGAAGGAAGATATGCCAACACCAAATCGCCAAATAATGGAACGAAGGAGCGAGCGAACTCGTATCAGGCTTTCATGCCTAAGCACTGTAAAATTAAAATTTAATTTAAGCCTAAGCTCAATTTAGAGGCACAATCCCAAATGAAATCCCAAGATACATACAACAATATCAGCAGCAGTAGCAGCAGCATCATCAGCTACTATGTAGATACTTTCGTGTATCTTCTATTCTATTTACTTATGTATATCATACTGTATGAACTCAGCTGCTGCTTCATGTTTTGACAACGTAAATTATGTTATAAAGTTTATTTAATTTTGTTCTATACATACAAAGAGACTTCCATCCAAACACAGTCATTTACACACTCACACATAGAATGGAGGAGGACACTGCACCCTTAACCCTTGTTATTGGGAATATCATCCCCACTAACATCTTCTGAGAAACCCTGAGAATAGTGTAGTATGCAAAGACAAACATAACCGACATATTTGCCAAGACTTAACGCATTTCTTGCGCATCCTTTTCATTACTTTGGTTCACGTTTTTGACCTTCTTTTCATACTCTCTTCATCCTGCTTTTGACTTTCCTTCCATCTTTTGGCAACCCCTAAAACGGTTGCAGGACATGTGAAGCGCGTTCATACTTGCGCGTGCACACTTCGCATATTTACCTTGCGATACAGATACGTTTACACTAAGAAACAGTTAAAGCAAAGGATATAACAGTTGGATACCTGGACAGGGTTCGAATATCCCATCCAAATAGCAGTAGTTATGAGTATGTCGTATACTTTTTACTTTTGTCATTCGTGCCTTAGTCGAAAGCTCTCTAGCGAATTGTGCTCAGAGACCATTGTGACAGACACAGAACGGTTTTCAAGGCACAGACAATTGCGTGCATGAAAAACATTCAATTTCGACGATGTCCAGCAAAGGAATGGAAGTACATATTTATAAGAAAAACTCTCAGTTTCACTGAAAATCAAATAAGCTTCATCATATATATAGTAGTTATCTGATATGATCAATGAGTAACTTCTTATACATGTAGAACGATTGAATGAATCACTTGCAAAGAGTGTAGAAAATATTAGTTTAGTTAATTTAAATAACCATAAAAGAAAAAAAAATACATCTTCTCGTTCAACAATCGAAGTAAATATTACATAAAAAAAACGAACAATATAGACCATATTTTATAAAGTCGGGAGCCCCAAAGAAACCCAATTTTTCTTGAGAAGGCATTTTAATTTATGAAAGTAAAAAATTGTACACACAATACGATGACGTTTACTCATATTTTAAAATTTTTGAAGTGAACCTTGTTGAGCGAAAGGGAGTAAATCTAAAAAAATATGAAAATGTAATGTGACGAAAATCAAAATTTGATGATGTTATTATTATAATGGAGCTATTCAGGCAAATACAATATGGCAGTGAAACATCTAAAGTAGATGGTCAAGTCATAATATAGATTATTGAAATATTATATTGTTTCAAAACAAAAGAGCTATTTTAATTTTCGGTCATTCATTCATCAGTAAAGCATTTTTTATCTTTATTTTACTAAGCATTCATTCTCTACGCTGCAGACAAGCCCGCACAAGACAATGCACATTGTTTTGTACTTCTTCCCACAACGTCTCTGAAGAATCATCGCATTTTGATTTTCGTCACATTTCATTTTCTAAGATTTGGATTTGCCTCCCTTCGCTAAAGAAGTTTCATTTCCATATTCTGCTTATGAGGGTGAGGCACAGTACTTAAATTTTTTATTCGTAAAAATAACTAAGTGGAAAGCTATACCTGATCTCCGGGATCATTTCTAAATAAGTGGCGTCTTACGGTGAGCACCATATCTCCGGAGAGGATCAACAAAATACGAAAAAATATATAAAATGAATGAATATATAGAATGATTGAATGAATGAATAAAGAACATAATATCTCTTGAGAAAATCGCAGCTTTTAATAGGAGAAAATACCGATTTTGACAAAAATTTAGGACTATTTAGTTTAAAAGATGGAAAGATGGATGTGAATGATCACTTACTAAAAAAAATATACAATATTTAAAAACCTTGCGTTGAAATTTGAGACTGTTAGGTTTTGTTGGTTTCGATGAATCTTGCTCACCTTCTTTAAAAACATAGTTTTAAGAAGAACGCGTTAAAACTTTAAAAGCACTTTACATATAAAGCGTGCTCAATTTTGAAGTATTGTACCTTTTTAAAATCTAAATAAAAACATAAATTGTATGAAATCTTTATTTATTTTTATTGAAGATATAAGTACATTGATTCCGGTTGATAATGAAATAAAATGTTGATCAAAAGGCCTCCTCTGCTTGCTCGGCAAGTTGTTCATATTTTACCAAAATTTTGTATACGATAACTTAAGAAACGCTTTGCGACGTCATTATAAATGTTTGTGTACAGTCGAAAATATTCACCGGATTGACACGAAATTCTATATGTGCATTACAAAACCAACATAGGAATTTCTGACAACAAGACAGAAAACAGTTCCTCTATCAATTCGAGGACGAGGAGTCTTCAAAATCTCCTTTCATGTGTTACAAATCTCATATGAATGTTATTAAATCATTGACAATAAATGCAAAGGTCATAAAAAGAAGGTAAGCAAAAATATTTTGGCTGGACAAATAGTAGTTCAAATGAATTGCCTGAAAGGATTCTTTATACATACAAATACCAACATACATACAGACATACATGCGTATGTGTTATTCACTCCTTTCATCTGTACGATTTCTCTTTAAAGTTCGCAGTCTGATGTCACCAAATGTGAAAAATAACTTATACCTACTACCAAGAAATGCTGGACATCAATAATTCAGTATCAATGACACTTGAACATAAATCATGCATATTGAATTCTTGGTAAGCGAACTTATCGTCATCTTTCCATGCATCCTTCCATTCTTGGTCATCTTCAGAAGTTCACTAATGCAGAACAGTAATTATGTTTGTTATATTAATGGCAGACTACGAATGATTTCCACATGGAGACAACAATTTGGACTTTGGTCTGGAAGCAGCAGTAGTTCGAGTAATAATATTATTGTTAGTAGTAGCAGTCAACGTGTTTAAGGAAATTAGAGAATGGGTGTTGGATGCCCAGTACGGTAATAAAACTGTCAAATGAGGCTATTTTATTAGGCAACTCTGCTCTTAAATTTCTACACCCTTCTTTCGCCCATTCCGTTCTCTGTTTATGTTAGTTACAAAACGCCTGCAATTGCTTTCAATTTGCAAATGAATTACTCCAACGACTATCAAAAACAACAACGAAAGCAACAAAAATTACAACATGACAGTTGTTTTCAACACATACATACAGGAAGGAAGAAGGACATAAGGTCCTTTGGTGACTCACATAAACGCGCGCCTGCACATACACACGTGTGAATGCTACGAAAATTAATAAAATGGCAACACTTTGTTAACCCTTTGTACAAATTTAAAGGGTCTACAATACTCGTAGGATTGTCGAAAAAGCAAGCAAATAAACAAAAACATAGAAGAGAGAGAGAGAGAGAGAAAGTTGGTTGTTTGGCATAATTTAAGGTTTTTATAACAATTGCCACCCAGCAGCGCTGACGTCATCATCAATTGTTGCATATGAATTTATAACAATCTACAACATACTTTGGTGGATACACCACATAAACATAAATAGTATCTACACAAGCCTAGAACCGTGTGTTGTTATTACTTTAGAACATTGTTTCCGTATGATTGTCGTCTCCAACGTCATCATGCTAGTCAAAGCCAATGTTAAGCGCAGCATTCCTAACAACAAGATATGTGTTCAGGCTCATTGTTGTTGGTGTTGTTGGCTTTGTAGTTGTATGCAGATACATTTTATTGTAGTATGTAGTAAGGTATTCTTTAGTGTTGTCGACACAATGTCAAATACAACGACAATGGTGACGACGTCTGCAACAATTTTCTTCTGCGGCTTGTCGTCGTCACCATCATCATCATCATCATCATCATCATCATCATCATCATCCTAACTGTCATTGTTGTCAGACCGACAGACAGTCAGATAGATAGATAGAAGTAAGAGAAGAAAGCCGGCAACAGAGTCTTATGATGATGCCGTGTGCACCGTGCGCCGCCAGCAATGCATGCATAAAATATGTTGCATACTTTGGGGAGCCGGCATTGCTTCAGGATGTTAATTATTATTATAGACGTGTGTCTTGTGTCAGCACCAACAAATAACAATAAGACTACAACACGAACACATATAGGTAAATAAAACATAAAGAGAACAAGCAAGGAAATTCCATATAACATGCATGTGATACAAGAACATTTGTGTCTGCATGAAATAAAAAAGCACTTAACCGTCTGCCTGCCCATAGACTTTGGCGCTTTTACACAAGGGAATGAAGGCGGCGAATACTTTGGTTAAATTGTTTTTGTTGCAGACAACAAACCAAATGGACAATGTCAACGCTAAGTCGGCAGTAGTACAAAGCAATGATGATGATGATTATGATGATGGTAGAGATAAAGATAATGCCCCTAGTAATATATTGTCGCCAAGGTAACCATGGCAAAATATAATATATATATATATATTATACTTTGCGGTGACATAGACAGATCTGACAAGACTTTGGTTTTGACTGTAACCTTTCATGAACAGCAATAAGAACCTTCATCTTTATTCTATTGTGGCTATTTCTATTGGTCACATGTCAGTTCAGCTCAACGTTTCGTATATGCCACAAGGCAATGATGTATATACTTTTAGTTTCATGACTGAAGGACATAACAGTGTCTCCCCTTATTTTAAGTTTAATTGTTGCTTTCAATATTCGTTCCCTCTTTTTCGTTTTGTTTCACTTTTATTAGTTGTTTGGCAACTTGACTTCTCATAAATAAATAAATAGCAAAAATTATTAGATTGGCTTATGGGCCCTCCACTCCCTTAAGCATTGGGAAATGTCACTCAAGGGACCTATAAAGTAATTGAAATTTATCTTATTTTTAGCTGATTGATTACAGTACTAAAGGTCTAACATTAAAGCCCATTTGTCGACTCTTTAATCATGACGCTAAGCAATAGCTAAGTATTGAATACTTACGTTAAAGAAAAAATGAACAATTATTTTTAAGATATTCAACCTATGTATGTGTATGTGTATGTACTTGTGGATAAATCGTAGGCTAAACTAAGATAAAAAGTATCCAATGTTTGCTTCTTGCTTACCGTTATAACTATACCCATGGATTATGCACCAACCAGAAGACCATGAAACCAACAATAATAACAACGACGACAACATTTTTATGGCGCCACGAAACTGGCGCTAATTAGTTAACACTTTGACTTCGAGCTTCGACGCGGCTGTCACTAAATTAAGACTTATTTATTTTCCAAACAAACTTTCAGTCAGTTTCATTGCAATCTGCCTTGCTCCAAGAACAAAAGTAATATCTAGATACACTTTAACTACAGTTAAATTGTTGGTCTCTCCGCTCTCTTGTGCTGATTATTTAAGCGTTTCGCGAACATATAAATTATTTGTTGGAAAAACTGTGTTCCAATTGCGCCACATAAAGTTATTGCCACGTGGCATTGTTCTTGCTACAGCAACATCACGACTGAAGTCATCGTCATCAGCATCAGCATCACCATCACCATAACCATTACCATTAGCTCCATCATTGGCAGTGGCAGTAGTAGCTACAATATAGTTAACAGATGAGTTTGAGACAGTAGCAGCAGCCAAAAGTGCAGAGAATGCGTTAAAACTTTTTTGTTGTTTATCAGAAAATTTTAATTTTCATTTTTGAATTCAGTTCGGAGTGTTATTTTTAATTCCATTAAAAGCGCCGTATACGCAGCATGCAACAAAATATAGAACAGTTAATTATAAAATTACTTACCAAAAAAAAAAACACATATATAGAACAAAAAAATAAATTAAAATAAAGAAGAAATGAATTTCGTTGCAATTTAATTGCAACACTAAAAACAACAACAACAGACGCAGCTACAACAAGAAAATATATATTAAACTTTTAATTAATGGAGACATGAAAAATTGTCCGAGCAAATTAAACAACAACAACAACAACAACAACAACTAGAGAAAAACAATAAAAAAATGCAAAATGGAAAAAAGTTGATAAATGAAATTAAATTTACTTTTTCTTTCTCTTATCTTTTTTTTGTTTAACTACAAACGCATAAAAATTATATTCGAAATTGCAAAGCACTAAAAACTAAACAGAATTTTATTGTAAGTGAAGAACACAAAATTATGTATAAAAACAAAGCAGCTGCTAGAGTGCAGGCGTCTCGTGCTGTCAATATTTTGCACTTAACTATTCTTCTTTGTGCTCGGGCACTTCCCAATAAAGTTCATCCTGATGTTGCTCATCCTTCTGAAGCTTACGGAAATTAGTATACTTAAAGACAGTACCTAAAAGTGGATAGTAGTGGTTATAGGAGATCATTTCATTTATTGAATTTTTAATGAAGGAAAGTAACTCACCCGTTAAAATGCCACCCACTATGGCAACAAGCACAGTCATAGCAATACCAAAGAGTTGATAGCCAGCCTGTGACTGAGCGGTACGTCCAAATCCCTAGAAAATAAAGCAAAGTTAGCTTTGAATAGATGCGAGCAGATTTGAGAAGATTTTTAAATTCAATTTGATTGGAATACATTTATCCAGACTTTAGTAAATTTCTGTATATTTTTTTATATGAAATATTGATAAAAGTGAGTAATAAGTGAATGATTTAAGATTTCAGATTCTGTTAACTTCTAGTTTTAACTTTAGGTTAGCATTATATAAATAAATAAATAAGATTTCAGATAAGTGATTTTTAGAAGACTTATTCTACTAAGTAGATATATCAAAATCAAAGAAATTATAATAAATTTAAACAGATTTTGAAATATTTTACTACATTTGTGCATAAAGCATCTTTATAAGTGTTCTTACATGTATTTTGCAAGTAAAAGTAAAAAACTAGAAAGAACGTTACCTTCTTCGACTTTGCCGAAGATGAAATACTCTTCACGGGACGCAGTGAATGTTTCATTGTAGTATTCAAATTGGTGGTTTGTATGGGAGGCACCCCCTCTAGTGTTGCACCTTTTTTGGAAACTGATAGTGTCCAAGTTTCAGTTCGGTAGGAGAAAAATCAAAATAGTTTTTCTAATAAGAACATGAATTCAAATGGGTGGTTTGTATGGGAGGTACCCCCTCTAGTAGTCCGATTGAGCTGGTTCCAACAAATGTGTTGCACCTTTTTTGGAAACTGATAGTGTCCAAGTTTTAGTTCATAGGAAAAAAAAACCAAAAAAGTTTTTCTAATAAGAACATGAATTCAAATGGGTGGTTTGTATGGGAGGTACCCCCCTAGTAGTCCGATTGGGCTGGTTCCAACAAATGTCCTGCGCCTGTCTTCGAAACTGATAGTGTCCAAGTTTCAGTTCGATAGGACAAAAATCAAAAAAATGTTTCTAATAAATCCCCTAGTGGTCCCTCCTCGGGTGGTACTGCTGTGGTGATACGACAAATGTACTGCGTATGGTAAAAAGAGAAGTTCGTTCAAAATTTCAGCTCTCTAGCTCAAAAACTGAGGGACTAGTTTGCATACATACAGACGGACAGAAGGACAGACATACATGGTTTAATAAATTTGTCTAATCGAACTGATCAAGAATATATATACCTAATGTGATTTTTTTTTTGTCCCCTTCTGCCTGTTACAAACTTCATGACAAACTTATAATACTATTCACTTCCATGAAGAGTATAAAAAGTATTATTTGCTCTCATATATTTTATTCCATTAAGGTACTCGTACATTGCTCTTCAAATATTACATATATGTTATTTTACTTAAAAAAGACTGACAACACAACTCTTTAGCAAGAGGAAACTCCAAACCGATATACTTATAATAAGGGTCAAGGGTCGACTGTACTTGCATTTTCAAAATTTTTAAGAAAGATTTGACAAAGTACGTAATGTTTCAGTAGATTTCAATCCAACAAATCTAAGTTGATGAAATTACTATTTAAAAGATTGATAAGAATTCATTTTGAATATTGCAATGAAATGATTGAATTATTATTAATTATTGTATTCACTTACTCCCATTATAATTGTTGTTTCATTTCCTTTATTATTCAACATTGCTGGGAAAATATCTCCAAGATCACCCTGATATTGTTCCTTGGTTACCAATGAAGCCCAAATGGCTGAGGCAAGTGCTGATAGAACTGCTGGCATACCATGCAAATTGTGCACACCACAAGTATCATGTAGACGTAGATTGGCCAACAACCAGGGCTGAATAGAAGAAGGAAAAATAAACGATGGGATGGAGAAAGAGTAAATTATAAATTTATGAAAATTGCATACTTCAGTTATTTCAAGGATATTTTAAAAATGTTTATTAAACTTGTTGCTGTTTGACTAATTTTCACATATTCACATATTTCTAATTAGTTTGCACTCTAAACGAGAGCGAGAATAGCTTTTTGACCCTTGTTTGATGATGACAATATCGTTTCACTTTCGTTCCCTTGCCATTAGTCATTAACTTTAACAATCACCCCCGAAATTGGAATGATGATGATGACGGTGATGTGGATTGATAGGGAAATGTTTGTATTGTGCCAAAAGGGGGCATATTTGTAAAATTGAATATCAAGCAAAAATGTGTGAAGAGAGAGGGATATATGTACATATGTGTGAGTGTGTGTGTGTGTGTGTTTATTTTAAAACTTTGAAAAAGTCAAAGCGAAGCGAAAACGCTTTTGCTATCTTTTGAAGCGAACGGGCCCAAGTGCTCTTCAGTGACTAATTTGCATTTTATATTAAATTTAATAAAATCACATGCAATAAAAAGAGAATAAGTAAAAATGAGTTCAGAGTATCTGTGTATTTGTATGTGTATGAGTGAGTGTGTGCGTAAGTGAGTGGGAACATATTTTAAAAATAAAGCAAACACACACTCCACCTAACCTCCCTTCCCCTTCCTCCATCATGCAAGCATGCGTGCGTGTGAAATGAGACAAGTGCAGCAATCACAGTTCACTGAATACATTTTATATCGCATGCGATAAATTTTTTTATCTTTTAAAGCTTTTTAACGTAATGAACAAAACTGAAGTGGCCGGTCGTCGCAATGAAAGGAATGAAGCGTGTCAGCAGAATAAGAAGAAGGCGAACAAAATTTGAAATTGAATAATGTGCAATAACAACAACTACAACAAAAAAAATCATTTTTCGTGTAGGATGATAAAAAAAAAAACAAAAATATGAAAAATGGAAAAGAAAACTTCAAACTTTACTCATTAGCAGCAAAATGTGCCTTCTGCATCTGTCGGTGTTCGGTGCGCTCACTAATTAAGCGGCAACAACAGCAAAACAGAAACTAGTTTCGATAGAAGTAGTGGCAGCTTTATTAGTGTTCCTCATTCACCCAATGATTCATTCATTTTAAGTTGCATTAAATTCACTACTATACAACGAGCCAGCCACATACTGAATGCAATATACCACCACAGATACACATGCCACATTGAAATTTCAAGTTAGTCCTTCTTAATATTTTTACCTGTTCACTGTATTCATGGTAGTCGCAGGAGTAATAGTAGTAGAGCTGCTTCTAGTTGTTATAAATGATGGTGATGGAGATGGTGATGCTGATGTTTATGATGATGATGATGATGATGGTGATGGTGATGATAGTTCGAGTTTAGTCCTAATGTTAGTTGTTGTAGTTGTAGTTGTTGATGTTGTTTTAGTCCTATTTTGAATCGTCCTGAATGTTGAATATGTACATCCTACTTACAGATAGATAACGATAGCCAAGCACCGAAACAACGCCAGCGATAATGCCAATTAAGACGGCTCCATGTGATCCGAGCAGCAAATTGCAAACGGTGCCCACGGCAACGCCACCCGCAAGTGTTGAGTTCTGCACGTGCACCATATCCAGTTTGTTCTCATGACTGACGATAGCCGACAACACGAAGGTGGTGACTGTGAATGAAGCGGAAAGCAAAAGAAAAAAAAAAAGAAACAGAATAGTAAAAGGAGTTTCAATTCATGATAGATACAATGTATAATGTAAACAAAGGAAAAGAAATCCTAGTTAAAGTCTTACTAATAAACAAAGTACCCTTTTCAGGGCATAAAAAGATTTCTATAATCATACAATCATTCTTATCTCAACATATTTTTATAACATTGTTGTATCAAAACAAATATGGAAAACTTACTTTACGTTGGACTAAAAATATAACAGGAAGCTATTTCCTTTGACTGAACCAAATTTTTTAAATTCTTTGGCTAAGCAAATCGCTAAAACATTCGACATTTATGTGATGCTCACATAACGAAATTTATTTTGTATATACGAGTAGATCATAAAAACCTTCTGACAGCAATACTTCACAATTTGAGGCACTTTCCATCCAAAAGGGGAACATCTATGCCATGATGACTGAACTCATAATTTTTGGATAAGTACCAAGGGTTCTTAAATACAAGTAAATCTTTCATTACGAAGGGTATATAGAGTAATAAAGGAATAATACACAAAAGCTTAAATAAAAAATAAGCCACCACAAATTCCAATGTGTATATAAATGCAATTATACATAGATACAATGTTCAAATGAAACGCTACAACAGTAGATTCGGCTATAATTAAAAAATATTGTATGTTTTTTCGCATTAATTAGCTGAATAAAAACATGAATTTTGACAATGCCGAACATTTCCAAATAAACAAAAAGGGGAGTTCTGCAACCTTATAAAAACAAAAATTATATTGTTAGATTCATCATAATTGGGTAGAAAAGCAACTCAAGCGGAGATTCATTTCCTAGGGTTATAAAGTTTGTAAATTTAATAATCAAATCGATGAGTTGATTTCTTAAGGACTTTAACTATACCTCTTATAACATTTTAATACCCTTCATGCAGTGAATTATATTTTAAGTTTGTTATAAAGTTGATAAAACACAGAAGGAGGCATCGGAGACCCAAGAAAGTGTATATATAATTTTTTTATATTATTTCGCCATGTTGGTCTGTCCACCTGTATACATGTCTTTTTGTTTTTGTTTTTTGAAGTGAAACTTCTTTACCTAAGTAAATCCAAAAAATATGAAAATTAAATGTGACGAAAATCAAAATTTGACAATATTATTATTATACTGAAGGTAGGCAAATACAATTGAAATGTCCCCGCGGCGTAGTGATTAATGTGTAGGACTTGCAAACCGAGGGCGTGGGGTTCGAGTCCTGCACTGGGAATATTTTTAAATTTTTTTTTTTAAATGACAGAATATTCTAGTGTTATATTGTTTCAGTACAGAAGAGTTATTTTTTTGTTCGGTTATTCGGCCACCTATTGGCACATTCTTTGCGTTTTGAGTTTCGTCACAATTCATTTTCTAATTTTTGGATTTACCTCCCTTTGCGAAAGAAGTTTCACTTCCATATTGTGGTTGTGAGAGTGAGGCACACTACTTAATTTTTTTTTTTGTTTAGGTAAACACAAGGAGGGGTACTTCCCATACAAACCCAAATTTAAATTCATGTTCTTATAAGAACAACTTTTTTGTTTTTGTTATGATTGAATTGAAATTTAGAAAAAATAAAATTCTGACTTATATCTACCAACTATGTACATTTCAATATCCTAAGACTACTCGATAGTATAGCTCCCATATAAAATCCGATTCAAATTCGTGTTCTTATTAGAAAAACATTTTTGTTTTTTGCATTATCGAACCATATTCACTAACGTTATAAATTTTAAGACCCTATGATAACTGGATCACATAGCTCGCATATAAATATTGTATTTTGGTCTCAATGTTCAAATGCAATATGAATTCTGACTCTAAGTCAAATCAATAATGTTATATTTCTATATGGTCAATCACAGGAGCATAAGCAACAATCTGAAATGTGTAGAGTGTTACAGCTTCGGCTTAGCAGAAAATAACCATTTTTGTCTCGTTTTTTCTTTGTGATTCCTTTACTGAAAAGTGAATAACATTTGCCAAGACCATCAAAAAAATGTAATAAAAATCTAAAATCAAAGCTTAAGAACATGAAATATCATATTAAATATTTATTATTATTTTTTTTTTTTGCAACTGCATTGCAATAAAAACAACTCAATATAATAAAATTTAACTCCTTCTTCACATTCAACATTTTGAATTTCTTGTTCAAACTTTATGGTCAAAACATATGTTACAGCAATAATAATTTGCATAAATTAGTTGCAAAAAACCAACGCATTAAGGACAACAAACCAAACGAGCTGTTCAGAAGTTGTGGAGTGGGTGGTGCGTAGGATGCATAGGCAACTTACACGATGATTGAGCTTGGTGCCATCCCATTGGACGGTGAGATGGGAGAAAAATCACAACATGAAAAGTATTTCTGTGCAACAAATAACAGCAAAAAAAAAAAAAAACCGCAACAATTTCAAACAGCTTTGACTAGTATGTCCTGTTTTGGTTTGGTCTGGTCTTTAGTTCAATGTTTGTATCCTGTTTAGTCACAGTTGGTCAATAGTTACAAACACCAAATGCAATAAGAGTCGGAAAATTACGAGCATCAAATATATTAAGACCTTTATGTATTTGGTTGTTGTTGCCTTTGTTGTTACTGTTGTTTAAGTCAGTTGAAATGTCCTGTAAGGATAACAAAATGTTGTTGGCTTAAAAATCAATTAAACAATATTTTTAAATGCCGAAGACCCTGAACAAATGAACGAACGAACGAAAGCAGGCCAACAAAGTATTGTAACCAGGGAAAATCTCAGTAACATGCGAATATGGCTAAAAGTCCTTGTTGTCCTTTGCGTTATTGTTACTCCTCTTGTTGCTGTTGCTGTTGTTGTACTTGTTGTTGCTATTGTTTGGTATTAAACAATTTAAATTAACGCCATTGGTGTCACTTTCAACTATAAAATTTATATTTTGGTCTGCTTACCACCATCGCAGGACAAGTTACCTCCTCCCAACCCAGCCCATTACAACCCCACTAAATTACAATTTCTATTTGGCGTGAAAACAATGATTGGGGCGTATTACATTGTGTCCTGTGTGAACACCAAATGACATTATCAAACGCCCCCAATATGCCAAGCTAACCCACTGACCAACGTCCCACGAAACATAGGACAATGAACGGTGAAGCATAAAGAATGAAAAGAGGAAACTATTGGATGTTGTTGTTGTTGTTGTTGTTAGCACCGATGCCGCCACCATCATCACCACCACCACCACCACTACCACCATTGTCAGCCACTTTTGGCCTAATGCAATGTTTCTAATTTTCAACTAAAATCCAGCTTTAGTTTAATTACGACATCTATGGGTAGGCAACTATGCCACTGTCTACATCCATGCCCTTACCCATGCGACTAATCATGTCCTTACTTCTTGCTTCGTCTGCTCCTGTTCAGAATGCGCTTAATGCGCTTGTAGGTGTTATTTCCGGTGTTACATTAAGGTTTTAATGCTTCGTCTCATGTCGTCTCGACTTGCACCATGGTGACTCGTGCCACATAGTCGAGTCCGAGTCATAGCATATGTACATACGCTAGTCCCACACAGCAGCCCGCGCTTGTGTCCGATTTAAGGTAGTTACCACAATGTAGTCAGGCCCTTTGGTCAGCTTGTGTCCTGCTTGATGTTGGCTTATCTCAGGCTTCTACTAACTATTCTATATGCACGTATATTTTCGTTAGTTTTTGTTGTTGTTGCTGATAGTAATGGTGGTGGTTAGGGTAGTGGTGACGCTGGTGTTGGTCCTTGTGTTGTGTTGTGTTGCGTTGTGTTTTGCTGTTGCTATTCAGTTCTCCTGTATACATTTAATTTGTGTTTTGTTATTTACATTAACCGAGCGAGCAAGTGGCGTGTGGCCTCGACTGTGTGTCTGAGTTTGTATCTCTCTCCCTCTTTACTTATGGTCTTGGTCTTGGTCGGTCGGTCGGTCGGTTATATTCCCTTATGTCCAGCATATTGTTGTTGTTTTTGCTTTTTAGTAGTAGTAGTAGTAGTAGTAGTAGTAGTTTACTTTTCGTTTTTTGCGCTTTAACAAACATATAACCCGAACAACGAATACATGAGTATATTCTACTATATTCTTGGATACTTCTATATTCTTCTCTATGCATAGCCTACTTCGTCTGTTCACCCACTTTTTATGTTCGTTACGTGTTCAAAATAAATTTTCAAATGTGTTAACGAAACTATTTGACATTTAATTAGTTTGTGAGTCGCATACATAAAGAGCTCACTTTGGAACTGAACCCAAACCGAGTTCAAATGGTTTGATTTGAGTTGAATTGAAAGTTATCATCTGCCTTCATAGATTCACTTCATATATCAATTGGATGGAATGTTGGGTTTCTATCATTTTTTTTTTTTTATTTTGTTGTACTTATGTATTGTATATTCAATTTTCAATCAATTTACAATAAAATGTAAACGGAAGTTAAGTCACAAGATAAAAAACCAATACGAGCTAAGCAATAAAAGGTGGCTGGCAATAATCTAAAGTGGCTTAGTTCATAATTACTAAAGCAATTAACAACATGGTAATTAGTAGTTATTTATGAAAATTTCTTCACTCACTCACAATATCTTTCAGCCACTTGGATTCTATTTATCTTGACTGCCTAACTGACTAACTACTTATAAATATTTACTAGTAAACGTTTGTGAACTTATGCTTTAAGTTAAGGAGAAGTTAACTGAACAACAAGAATAATGTAGACGATGGCCTATATAGAGTTCCTGCAAAAATATTTCTCTTGTCGAAGAGAAAGAAAGGAAATGCTATGCAATGTCATGCATTCATGTATGTAAAGCCTCCCAGAGGGTATACTAAACGAACGAGTACAATAAGGTGCAACACATGTCGTTTAATTTGGATTTGACCAATGAAGACAAGCTGCCAACTTAAGTACACACATACACAAACAGAGAGTACAGACAGATTTCTATTGATACACACACACACACACACAGTTGTACTATGTACATGCGTGTTTCAAAGTTAATGTGCTTTTCAGCTTTCAGCATTTAGCCTCGAACGTGTTTACCTGTTGCAGCGGCTAATGATAGAAACGTGTTCAGAATGGCACGTTCTTGTCCAGCGCCATCGGCGAGCACTGAATTAAAGCTTGGCCAGTAGACCCATAGGAATGTTGTGCCGATCATTGCAAATATATCCGATGTATAATTGGCGCCTTCGTACTTCCCAGCTTCATTTTGATCCTTTGAAGGACGCAACATAATGCTGACGGCGAGACCAAAGTAAGCACCAAAGGCATGCACAGTAATTGAGCCACCACAATCGCAAATCTATAAAAAAAGATATAAATAATAATATTAACTAACTCCAGGCTCATTCTCAATTACTTCTTACACTGAGTATATTAAGAGCCACATATTCATTAAGTGCAAACAAGGTAATCTCAAAGAGAGCCATAAACAACAAATGTATGGGTGTTGTACGTCCGAGCAAGGCACCCATGCTAATCAAGGGAACAGCAGCAGCAATATCAGCATCGATAATACTTTCCAAATCCAGACTGTCAAAAAAAAGAGAATTATTTATAGTTTTTTTTTTGGAAAAAACATGTCACTAAATTAATTTATACAATACAAAATTCATTTCATTGCGGAACTTGAATTTGTAGTAAAAGGAAAAATCTTGTGATAAATGAATATTTATCTCTCTAAGTTCCTTTCTTTTTGTAACCTTTGATACTCGTAGTATCTTTGTCCTTGTCACTATATCTTTGTCAATGTTATTTCATTTAAAATAATTGCTTGAATACATTTTCCACCTTTTCATTTATATTTTTCTTAATTTACTTAAACTTATACATTTATAAGTCTTCGCCTCATTTTTTCTCATCTAGATTCAGCAAAATCATGCCTAGTTCTTTGGGATAAATTACGAGAATTCTTGTGATGATAGCATTTGTTTGTGCTTTCAGAACTCATTATGTCCTCTGACTGCCTTTGTTGCTTTAACTGCTGATTCTTTAACATGCGTTCTCCTTTTGTTGTTTCTTTTCTCTGTGTGTGTGTGTGTGTATGTGTGTGTCTGTGTGTGTATGTGTTCTTTGCTTATTTGTTTTTGTTTTATATTGCCATCTAAAATGCAATTAATTAATTGCCATGAAGCAATTATTTATATTGACATACACAATATTTCATGCTCCTTTTAATGTTATTGCCATCATTGTTATTTGATCCTTGTTCTTGTTGTTTGTGATTTACTTTCTCATTTTTATATTATTAGAAGATTCGCCTTGAGTGATGAATTTCATTGCCTCAAGGCGAACCAAAAATTCAATCTTAAAATGATAGATATTTCTAAACTTAAATATGGAAAAATAAAATCTATAAAAAATCTAAAGAAAACGTATTTCTCTATAATATTGTTTTACATTGCGTATACTTGTTATATACAATAGTTCTTACCTAATGACACCCTTCTCCATATGTAAGAACCCCTTCATCAACACAGCCCATTGAACAACAAGGGCACCCAAGAAGAGTGTGAATCCTGTAGCACTATAACCATATTTGCGCAAAAAGGTCATCAGAAAACCAAAGCCAATAAAGATCATGACTTGAATATCTTGGAAATCTGTTCAAGAAAAGACAAAAAACCACATTAAATAAAATAAATAATCAAATTGTATAAATCATGATTAGAAACAAACAAAACAGGACTCATTTCACATACGAAGAGTTTGTTGTTTATTTTGCTTGACTTAAGCTTCAAAATTTAGCGAGAGGAAAAAGCTTTTGGGATTAATTAAAAATGGCAATAAATTTCTTAATCATTTGCTAATTGGTGTTTATGTATGCATGCATACACAATGTATCTACAAGCATGTATCTATGTATTATTAGATGAAGGTTTATATATATGTGTGTATGTGTGTATGTGTGTGTGTGTGGGTAGCTTATTTATAATAATGTTGTTTGCTTAGTATGTGAACGCTTATTAATTGAGTCAAGTCGTTTCAATTAGATGCACAATTGTACTGCCAAAAGTCAATTGCATTGAGATTGATGTCACCATAGAGTCACTAGACACACACACACACACAAATACCATAAATGCACAATGTAGTATCTATATGTAAATGCTTGTACCTACATACATGTATGTGTGTGCAATTAGTGTGAAATATTGTTGAATTTATTTATTATGAATTGCAACAAGTTGTTTACAGACGCATTTGCATAAATTGAAATTAATGACTTTAATTATTCATTTCGTTTACTCTTTCGCTCCTTTGCTTTTCCAATCTTCCCTTTGTTTAGGTTACAATATACCCCACTAGATATTGGTTCGATATCCAACAGTAAGATATTTTACTTACTACTACAACTGACTTTTTGTATTTTATGAGAAAAGTAATTATTGAAATTGGTGCCACGAGACAAACAAATCTAAAACAAACAAATGTGTATCTATATAACGAGGTTGAGGTTGCTGCTTAAGATGTTTATATATGAATTTATTGTTTCATTTGTGCCATTTTTAATAATCTAAAAAGTTCTGAAAGTGGCAAAGAGGCAATAAAATCTTTTTGTTTTCTTCATAGTTTCAAGGCACAAGAAGTGTGCCATATTTTATGTATTCATTAATTTCAACTAACCTTCATTCCCATAAAGATATTTTAAATGTATGATGGTAAAAGAGTTTTAAAAGATTCAATTCTTTTAATTTTTGTTAATTAGTGAAGAAGAACCTTGTCAGAACTCCATGTTGGTCATATTATATGATTCCATTAGGCAAGACTATAATTTTGACAGAAAACATCAGTTCGAGTAATGACAGCAGAATTTTAAAGCATCAGTCTGAGGAGATTTATATTGTGGAGCATTCACACCAATCGCATGTTCATTCAAAATAATGAAAATTCTAAGTGCGTCGAGAAAGAAAAAATAAAGTGAAAAATACACCATCAAAGAACAAAATGAAGCGTTTGCATGGAAGTTTTTGTCTTTTGGTATTGTCACGAAGCGTCCAAATAAAAAGCGACCGAGACGATCCTATAGAAATATGGTTCACGACCTTCTGCGCAATTAGGCATCCCTCGAACCACTTTACGACGCACAATCCGGTAAAATTTAAAGCTATTCCCGCACAAAATTCAATTGCATTAGCAACTGTTGCCAATCGATAAGCTTGGTTGCTTGGAATATACGAATTTTGTGCCAAAAAATAGAAGGATTTTTCGCAAACAAGGCGCCTTTCACATTAAACGAAACCGTAAACAAACAAAACTTGTTAAATGAAAACTCGCAAAATTTTTAAAGAGCAACCTCTCTATAACCCAAATGTGACAGTGTGGTCATTGATCATCGGACCCTTCTTTTTCGAAAACGACTGTGAAAACACAGCAACTGTAAATCGAGAGCGTTATTGGGCTATGATAACCGATTTTGTGATGCCAATTCTTCATGAAAATATTATGGAGCACTTCTTGGTTCCAAAAATATGGCGCAACATCTCACACAGCCCATGCCTTTATCGATTTTTGAAGACATTTTCCCTCCAAACTATTCCCTGTGGGGCTACTTAACGTCACAGGTGCTTATATCAAAAAACCAAAAACCTTAGATGAACTTACGGCCAACATCCGTTAGGAAATAGCAACCATATCATTCGAAACCATGGTACACAGAAGAACATTCGAGCGTGAAATCATCTTAAACAAGTAATGTCATCTCTCCTCTTAAACCAAATTAAATAATCTTTCAGTTAAAGAGAAAAAATGTGTTTTTGTCATGTTTGTAAATAATATGACCAACCTGATATATTGAAGTATGTTTTAAGAAAATTTAAATCGAATTGTTTGTTTTCTTTAGTTGATTAAATTTCAACTCTTGTCATATTCTTAAATTACTTTAGTTAGTTTTACTGCTGATCACTATATGCCATTTGTCAATTATCAATTTTCTTCTATATTTTGATTAGTCAAAAATACTAGAAAAGCAGCTGTACGAGTATTCATTTCTTAATCTGTTTTGGTGGAACAGAATTGTGAATCATAATGAGAATATCAATTCACTTTAATAGAAATATCAGCAATAACTTCCCCACCAAAACAACAACAATGAGAAGCTCTGAACAGCAACAACCAACTTAATTATAGCAACAGTAAACAATAAAAAGTGTAAATCAACTCATTAAACATATAATTACAATTTTGCAAATATGAAATATACATATTCAAATATACTAACAACTCGTGTTCCAATTTGCAAATTTTCCCAACAATTTGATCTCAATTGGAAATTGTAGTGCTACACAAAATTGTTTTGTATCAAAAACATTAAATTATCTATTCTCATAAAATACAAAAACTTTGCTTAAAATTTCAATATGAGAAATTTTAAATTTGATAATTAATAATAATAATAATAATAAATAAATATTAAATATATAAGTTTCCAAATTTCCTCTCCTTTAAAAACAAAATTCTTTCATTTACAATTTCTGTATATCGACCACTGGTCGCACAGACATTATGTTGAGCCAATTGAGCTTGTCAATCATTGGATTCCCGCGGACTTTTCTTACGTGTGCAAGCTAATGTACAATACAATGTTTAGTCTGTGGTTTAGTTTATTTGTTTATAATAAATGGAGTGTCATATATATTTTCATGCTTATTCTTGAACATTCCGTCGGTGGCCTGACAAACTGATCTGAATAACGCGTCGTCGTCGTCTTTGAATAAAAGTGAACAGCAGGGGACTTTGGTTTCATGTTTTGATAGAATCAAAACTAATAAACAAGATGATTAAACAAATCGTCAATTTACCTTTCATAGATTGTTGCTTGGTGTTCCAAATTCATTTTTAACACGAATCTCATTACTGATAATGGTATGAACTATCACAAAAATGTGTGTTATTTGTGACCAGAATTATTAGAGACCAGCAACGAATATTGATCCTTATCTATAGAATAATATTTATTCATAATAGAAAACATGTTGTTTCTTTGTTTTTGTTTTTAAAGAAATTGAAAATAAATTAAATATATGTTTATATTTATTTAACAAAAATCAAGACACAACCAAAACTGTTTCTGTTTAATATGAAGAGTAAGAAAAAGACTCAAATTATGAGTTAATTTTTTGACGAGTTTATTATCATGTCATGTTTAGTCGTAGATCAACTTGACTGAATACGTAAATCATTTTGTTTATAATCAAAAACATTCTGATGTTTAGAGGCTTAGATAAGAGGTGCCAAATTTCATCTTAACTTCAACTTTAGAATGATGATTCATTTGTTGATTTGAATTTATTTTGTGATAAACAAAATATATGAAATCCTCTTCACTAGAAACTTTCTTGAACTACGCTTATGGCAAGTTTTTTCTTTTTAAAAGAATTATAAATTTTGATTTTTATTTTAACAAGTTTTCTGATTTATTTATGGTTTATGAAAAAATGCGCGTGATATTTCTTAAAACTCAACTCAATAATTTATAACACAAATAATGAATTAAATTTAAATTTCACGATAATTAAAGTTTGGAAAATCAAAGTAGAATCATAAGACTGAAAAACTCTAAACACTTAACTGGATTCAATCTTTCCTTAGTTTTAGTTTAAATTACGATAGTTTCTAATACTCAAACTCAATTACTTTAAGTACAAAGACAGAGATTGCAACAAAACTTATAATAAATGAAACAACAACAAAACAAGGAAATGGAAAATGGAGAATTGAGAAAGGAGAAAGGAAAATAAATAGAAAATATCTAAAGTGCATGGTTAGAAGTAAAATTCCGATTACTCACGCGGATATTTTGAAACGTGTTCGGCTGCTGATCCAACGTCTTCGACGTCATCATGAAGTGGCAATGGCTGTGCTCCTTTGCCATAACGCACGAATAACCAGAATAGTAACAGGAATATTATTTGCACAATCATCAGGACAACGAATCCTGACACTTTAGAAGCTGGCGAATGCATCTTGACAGTGTTAGAGGTGGTAACGATGAACGATGATGGTTATACTCGGGAGTAGTATTGGCAAATAGATACACACAGAAGAAGAAGAAGAAGAAAGAGATATAACGATGCCGACGATGGAGTAAAAATTAAACTTAAATGGCAACGTTCGAGTTGAATTCTGTTTAGTTCAGTTCAGCAGAGTTGAGTGTAGTGGAGTGGAGTAGAGTTAAGTTGAGTCGAAGTTCAAGCGGCTTCAAGAGTTATTTAAGTAGTTCGAGTTGTGCTCGTTGTTGCTATTATTGCTGATATCCTTTTTTTTTTTTTTTTGTTGTTAGTGTTGAGGTTAAATCCTTATACGAGACGCTACAGCACGCATGGATACCAAAAAGGAATTATCAAGCATAAGTGGCTGTTTGTGAGCGCTTTTAACGAGACAAAGTTCCTGTTATCCTTGCTGCTGACTGCACTGATGGCTTCCCAACTAAACTGCACTCTTGCCTCCGTTCGTCTAATATTTTTTGAAGCTGCTCGTTACAGGATGTGTAAATATTTGCGCGCTTTTTAGTTGCTCACTCACTGACATACAGATTCTCTATAACACAAATGTGTAGGTTTATATAGACCATACACACATACAAACAAACACACATACACTATTATACGAACGTATGTTATTTGCAACGTTCTAATGGTGAACCGACGACGAGACGATTTTGATTCTGTGATTCCGATTCCGATTCTCGATTCCGGTTGGGATGAGTGTCGCACGCTAACTGATAGTTGAATCGCATTGGGGCGATCGATTTAGGCAAAGCAGAGCTGACTGTGCTGACTGTGCTGACTGTGTTGACTGCATCGTGCTGCCTTGCAAAGCGCGTTCGCTTTAAGCGATCAACGAGGCGTATGTGTGATATTAGGCACGACAAACCTACATACGAATGAATGGATGGACAAATGTATCTACGGTTTGTACTAGTAGAGTATAGTATAGTACGAGTATTTCGTTCTTTTTACATTTGTTCTTGTTTGCAAGCGAGATAAGTTGCGCCCTGTGTGCGATTTATTCGCATGATATAACTATTTGATTTAATTTGTAGCCGCACACACACACACACACACAAATACACATGGATAACTACTAGATACTACTAGTACTATGTACATTCACAGATACATTTGTTTCTCTGGTTATATTGGCTTTCGGTCTCTTGTGGTTGTTGAATTATTTACGATTTGAAATAGACACGCCACACACACACACAGATATTCGCACTCACATAGACACACATGCATCTAACCAAGCATTTATTCATTCATTCATTCAGTATTTCGTCTATGGTTTAGTGTATCTTTGTATCTTTCTCTATAGTATAGTTGTTTTTTTTTTTATTTATTTATATGTTCAAATATTGTATCGTTTGAAGGGGGTGTTGACTGCATTAAGCATTTCGATTTATTTAAATTGTTTTGTTTTACTTCAATTCAATTGCAATTTCAAATCGTTTTCTCTACAGTTTTCTACTTTGATTGTTGCTACTCCTCACTCTCCTTCGCCATCATTCCTCTTATTATTCCATTGTTCAGTTGGGTTCTTTTACGTTATTCCATCATTTGCTTTTGTGTGTAGCCACGCGCTTATTGGTTACTTCTTATAGCACTTAACTTGGATTGTTGCTTTGTTTATTGTTCTGCTACTACTTTGTTACACACTATGTTGATTTTCCTTCTACTTCTACTTCTAATTCTTCTTCCCCGCTTTTTTCATTCTCTATTATTGCCATTATTGTTGTTATTTGTTGATGTTGTTGATGTTGTTGTTGTTGTTGTTGGTCAATTGATTGGTAATTCGTTACAAATTTATGCTAAAGAGCGTAACGCAAAACAACAAATTAACTCAGTTGAACTCAACTTAATTCAACCGAAGTCGAATCGAAGAATCAGCAGCAGTCAGCAGGACAAATGCAGCTTAAGAAGCAATCGATTGTTATAATGATAAGGATGGGAAGAAGGAGGAAATAAGTATTATATGGTAAGTATGAGAGGGTGCAGGATTTCTGCATTTTGCATAAGCTTTAAATGACATTGAGTTGTTTTTACTTTACTTTATTTGATTTTTTTTTTTTCTTTGTTTCTATCTTTTCGGCTCGTTTCACTTTGGTTCAATGCCGGTTTCAATTGCAATTTAAATCGTGTTATCTGCTTAAAGTTTTCTCTGTATACAAAATAGTATGAGTATATCCTTCTTAGTATTTGATTGTTGTAGTTTTATAATATTATTGGTTTTGTTGTTGTTGTTATTGGAGTTGTTAAACATGTTAAGACCTTGTTTGACATTTGCACTTTGATATTGCAGCTTAGTATATTCATGCATGTGTACATTTATAAGAAGTAAATGAATTGTTGTTGGGGCTTTGATTTCGGATAAATTACCTTAAAGCCTTTCTAAATTGTGTCATAACAATTAGAACGCAAATAAAGACAGAAATTCAATTCAATTATAGTAAATTAAAAAGTGAAAACTGAAATAACATTTTATTCTTGAGTTTGAAACCGAAACTATATTCTACTAGTTAAATTGAATGCATAGTAACGTACTTTGGAAGAAGATACTTACAGGCGACGCAAATGAACGGAAATACAGAATAAATAAATAAATAAACCAATAATCGAATTAGAATTATCAATTTATATGGTTACCGTGCATTTTATTCACATCTATACAACTTCTATGAGGTGCACAGGTTATTTTGTTTGTGCATAACTGGATCTCTACAATCAACCCACACCAGCAGCGCTGAGTGTCATTCTCAATCTAGGACCGATGGGCACTAGCAGTTGCTGATATTTGCAGATCTTTACAAGACATCATCCTTTCAGGACTGGAAGCGAATAACAAGGAGCTAACTGTTAACACTTTAATTGAAAGAGAAATTCAGATGATGCCTGGAGTTCTTACAGGGCATTGCACTATCGGGTTGTTGGCTTAAAGAATGCACGTTCCACATTAAAATTTCCGTCGCAACTGTGACAATGAGGAAGGAATCAGAGAGCTTTGAACACCTCCTATGTGAATGCCCTGCTCTGCTTACTTAACGAACCCATCTTCTCAGGAAACCGTTCATTGATATTCTGTACAGTTTAGCAAAAGTGCTACTAGGGGACCTGGCTTTGTTCGTGGATCCTTTAGGTTGGTTTTAGAGGGTGAAGGAGACCTCTCAGACCAAATAATTATAGGTTTTGATTAACATAATCCCAGTACCCCGCACTTTCCTATACTTAGTCATCACAATGTGTCGTAAGGCTTCTAGGTATATTCGCGTAAACTAGCGAGCTGCCTGTTTAAGCTAACCTAACCTAAGCATTTTATTAATTAAATCATTACAATTATGTCAAATGGTTTATATATAAATACATTGTACACATTTAGTTACAATTTCATTTCAAAACTTACTAAATTGTGGCACGTACCCCCGCGGTTCTATAACACGATCTCGTATGCGCCAAACTATACATTACAAATATCATATTAAAGTGATGATACACTTTATTCATTAATCTTATGAAGTGTACAAATGAAATGAAAGTAATTGTAAATAAAGTGTTTAATGTTTTTATCAAGAAATTATTCGATTTCTCTAGAAGCCAATTGAAATATGAATTGTTCACCTAAGATAGGCACTTGATCTACAATATTTGTATTAAATGTCATTCGAAGCGGTCAAAACGATGAGGTCTTTTTATCAAAGAGCGTGCAAATTAAAGTCAATAAAATGCAGTTGATTCTCTATTGATAATATTAAGTTATCTATATAAATGTAAATCAGTTACTGTATGTATGAAAGTTCATCACTTGAAAGTTCATCACTTTCAATTTGGGTTGATTTCAATCCACCGGTTTACTGTTAATGAAACTGACGAAGTATAGCAACCATAGAAATAACGAACTTCTCAAATAATAATACAAACATGTGCCGAGCTACATTCACCTAAACTTGAGGATGCACTTTTAGGAAAAGTATTACAGAAATAGAATCTTATAGAATGATTTCTCGATGGTTTGGATCGATCAATGCAAGACCCATTTCATGGAAATAGTAGACCATTTGGGAACGCAGTAATAAGCCGTCGGTCGATACTAATAAACCAAATAAAATCCTGCTTGTGTAGCTCGAAAACCATCGATATTCTGATATCATTTGCTGGAAATTGAAAAAAAAAACTGACTCTTGTTCTGATCTTTGTCTTATAACTTTTGTTATTTAGTGATATCAAAAAAAGAATTGATTGTAAATTCTTTTTTAAATATTAAAAAAATTACAATTGGTTAAGTAAACTAGCTCGAGAAAAGGAACTTGACAATAATATTCTGTCTAATATTCAAAGTGAGGAAGTAACATGCAAGTCCGTCGACAATGTTATGGAAGCAGATGAAGGCTATCAATTACCCAATTCACTCGATCTACCAGGAATGCCACAGCAGCATGTGATGGGACACTGCTAGTATCTAGTATACAGATATAGAAATACGAATGTTTGGAATCAATGTCCCAGATGAAACCACTGTTTAGAGTTTTAGTCTATCAATCAATCAATATAACTTTCAAGTGGAATGAGCCCTTCAAGGTTTTCTTATAATTGTATCATAAAATTTGCTGGCTATCTTAATCACATAACAAATTCATTTTCATAAAGCAGGAAAACTTTCAAAAAATATATATAAAATAAATCGCAAATAAGCAAATTATTGGACAACAAAAATGAAAACGAATTCAACTTGCTTTTACTGTTGGTTTCAACTCAAAACTTATTTAACAAAAATTCACATCGGTATTATGTGAATTCTTTCTCCACCCCCTCGAACCTGAGATTATTGTATTTACAGTTTACAACTATTTATTAACAGTATTTAGTGTTTAAGTGCGAAGTTCGTGCAAAATTTTAAAATCGTTTATTTTATTCAATCGTTTGTTCTTTCGGTTGCTTGTTTGTTTGTTTGATCATTTATACTACATTATTTGTTAATAAAATACTATAGAATAAAAAACAAAAATTATTTAAAATGAAATAAAATTGAGAAAAATAAATAAAATTTGTATGAAGCACTTGAAGAGTAAACAATAAAAATCAATGAAGGTAACATTTATTGGCGCAAATCAAATGTGATTTTTATTTATTTATTTTTATTTATTTTTTAATGTTTTCCTTTCCTCTTTGTTGTTTTTTTGTTCTACAATAAATTGGGTTAGCAACGCTTCAGAGCAGAAGTAATAGCACCTGTTGCTACAGTTGTTATATGTACATATCAGCAGAGATACATTTTCAGTGAGCAGGGATGTTGAGTGAGGTTCAGTTGTTGACGATTGAGATATTTAAATAAAAAAGAATAAACCACAAAAACTTCAAAATTTGCAGGCGCAAGCAAAGTTGTCAACGAAAACCAAAAACAGAAATATAAGAAAAGCAAACAAATAGATATTGAAAACATTTGGATTTTGTTTGTTTCCTTTTTCTTCGTTTTATGTTTCTTTTTTATCCTTGCATCCGCAATCACTTTAAATGTTTCCGTATGAATAAGCAAATAACTTGATTTGAGATTTTTATTTCCCTTTTTTTTTTTTCTTTATTTTTGTTGTTCTGAATGTAAAGTGAAGTGTTGTAAATAAATATGTAAACAGATACAAGTAAGCAAATAAATGGGAAATTTGAATATAGATAAAAAGATACAAGGCATTTCCATAGAATTATTTGGGTTATTGAAGAAGAAAGACGCCACTGACCAGACCAGATCAGACCAGACCAGACCATACAAGAGTAACACATATCACTTGTGGAATTATGTATGTATGTATGTATGATAAAAATAAAATGAGGGGAAAAGTAAATATTTATACCCAAATGACCGCTTTATGCAACTCTAATAAGAATATGGTACATGGTACAGACACACATAGAGATGTCTGAAAGGGAACAATATGTTGTGTTGATAAACTTTAATGTACACAAAAGCAATGATACCAAAACAACAACAACAACAACAACAACAACTAACACAACAATGTTACACAAAAACTGTATAAAGTGAAGCGCATAGCGAGTAAACTGAACTCACTCAACTACAACTACAAAGTTTTGCGGCGACTTGCTCCTTCTTTGTATTCTTTGGCTTCAACTTTGGCATCTTTATGCATCTTCAGTGGCTGCTGTTGCAGCTAACTTTACAATCATTCTTTGCTAAAACGCTTTTCACTCTTTACTGGCTTTGCAACTGAAGCAGCAACAACACAACAACTTTGTTGTCAGTCGCGTGAGTGCACACACTCAAGCTAAGATAGAAGATATATACAAACAAATACACTTACAAGTATTTACTATTGTATATAGATACAGAAAAAGATACTACAAAGCAATACAAAGTATCCATATCCTTAACTGTAGCGTGTAGCCTTTCGTCTTCTACTTATATTGTTTTTGTTGTTGCTGTTGCTGTTGCTATTGTCATTGTTACTGTTACTGTTACTGTTATTATTGTTGTTGTTGTTGTTGTAGTTGAGCAGAGCTTTAGTGGCATTTTGGCGTGGCGTATATTTTGCAAGGATATGCACAAATTTTAGCCACAAAACACACTCATGACAACAAATATACAGGAGCACGCAAACATACTCTCACTCACAAACATAGATACTCAAACACGCCCACTTAGAGACACTTGAAGTGCTCTCAAGTACGCTACTCATGGGATTCGCAATGAATTCGTTTGATTGTATTGTATCTATGTATCCATGAGATTGTGTGCGTGTATAAACGCCTAAACGTTTGCTGCTTTACTCAGCGTTCGCTTGCTTTGTCAGTTTTGTGTCAATTCTAAATCCGCTTTGGTTATGCCAGACAACAATGAGCTTGCTTTGTGGGTAAAAGGATAAAAAGGCAACAACAAAAGAAGAAGACCCTATAAGATACACACATATGTATATACACACACTCCATACACATAGATACATAGATATACGTATGTACGTATGTGTGATATTGGAACTTCCTTGCATTGCTTTGGCATTTTTCAATTGCGTTTATAATAAATTTCGATTTGTCAGCTTGTCGCATGAAACTATTTTCAAGTGCAACACAAGAGAGCAAAGCACTCTTCAACTTAAGTGCTTCTTCTATAAGTGCAGCGAAATATTGAATGTTGTTGCTTCTACAATGTTATTATCATATTGCATGACATGCAACCAGCAAAAAAAAAAAAAAAAACTTTAATTTTCAATATTCAATAAAAATATTTTTGCCATTATGGACAATAAATAAGTATTCTAACGGTTGAGCCATCTAAATGTCTGCTTTTATTTTGATCATTTAATAGACAAAAGTTAAGTTTATTTCCAATGAATTTTATTTAATTTGATAGAATGATTCTTCCGTTAAAGTATGAGAAATTGTATCATTCAAATGTTGGCAAGGTGATGCTGTATAACTATGTTATTAAACCAATTTGGACTTATGGTTCTGAATTGTGGGGTACCGCGAGCGCGAGTAACATTGAAGTTATACAAAGAGCACAATCCAAGATACTTAGAACAATCACGGGAGCGCCATGGTATATCAGGAATGAAGACATTCACAAGGACCTGGAAGTACCACCTGTCAAAGATGAATGTTCCAAGCGTAAAGCTATTTACATGGATAAATTAGTTCGGCATGTTAATCCCCTAGCCAGAGTCCTTGTCCATACAAGGAACTCATCTCGACTGATCCGTAATGATCGTGCTGCCCTTTTGATTAATTAGAGGCTCGTAGTGCCAAGTGAACTCCTTCCTCTTCATTGTAGGAGGAGGACACATGTGTATTAGTTTTATAAGATTTGTACTATTGTTAGTCCTATGTATGTATGTCGCATTACATTAAAAATGGGCCAAGTGCGAGTCAGTCACGTACACGATTCCGTACCATATTGTTGTTTATATGGGAGGTAATGCCCCTCGTGATCCGATTTGACCGATTCCAAGAAATGTACAGCGCCTATATGAGAAACTTATAGTGTCTAAATTTCAGTTCAATAGTAAAAACAACAAAATATTATCAAATACGAACCTAAATTTTAATGGTTGTTTGTATGGGTGGTACCCTCCCTAGTATTCCGACAATATAAGTTTCTCATGTAAAATCACCAACCTTCCAAATTTCAAGTTCGTGGGATTATTAGATCGTATAGCTGCCATACAAACCAAAATTTTTCTTGTATGGGGACTCCTTTAAGTTTTTGAAAATATTTTAGTTTTAGTATTATTTGCTCATGCCCGGATAGAACTACATATTCTGTGAAAATTTCAATTCTCTAGCTATTGTTGTTTGGGAGATATGACCCGTGACGTAGACGGACGAACGGCCAACGAAGTCTTTCTTTCCTTTTGGTACCCTTTGGTTCCGGAACTCTTAAAATTTGAATTAAATAATTCATTAAGTAAAATAATAATTTGTTTGCCTGAAAGTATGCAAGAAAATTACATGAAAAACCCTAAAGGTAGACTTTTAATTTAAAGCTGATTGTTCCAGCTTCAACAACTTAAAGTCCCGCCATCTTTTCACACTTTGGTCATGTTTGGTCAATTTCGCGTATTTCCGTAAAATAGAGAAACGGGTTACGTAGTATTACAACAGTTTTCATATTGTTGTTGTAAAATTTATTTCTTTTAAAATTGTCGATAAAAATTAATGAGATCATGACTGACAAACATGACCAAATTCCAATTATTTCCTCTAAGTCCCACAATTCGCTTGAAACATATAACGCGATTGGGTAATTAAAATCAATGTGCCGTTCATCTAAATTTTTTCAGGTTTTTTTTTTGCGTATATGTATTTTCTTTATGGTTCCAAATTGGTTAATTTCATCATTTTATCCCGTCTTTTGACAAATTAATCTATTATTTATTGTTATCTAATGATGATAATCAAGTCAAAATATTAATATAACAAAAGATTTCAGATTCGTTCTTTCTAATGCTGCACACACGACGAATATCAATATATAAACCTTCATATCAAATGAGATTCACGCATTCATCAAATGTATTTTATTTAAATTTTAAACTTATTAAACAAACAAAAGACCAATCAATCGATTCGAATTCGTTTTATATTTTATTCGATGTTTCTATTATTACAAAAAGAAAAGAAAAAAACAAATAAATATAATATAAATTTCAATGAACTTTAGCAAGACAAATAAATGGAATTAAATCAGTATATTTATAGAATAGAGAACATTTTGTAAAACAAAGTTTTATTTTTATTTTTAGTATTAAGTTTTAAAGTTACTCGTTGGTCATAATTATGCAATATTTGTAACTTGTGCTGTTGGCACTGGTGATGATGATGCCGTCTCATGCTGTGGTGCTGGTATATATGTAGATGATTGTTCAGGATCTTTACTCAATATAACTTTGTACAAGATAAAGTAGAGCGCTGCACCAAGAAGTAACTCTGCAATGGCTACGCACAGTATGAGTGCCCAGCCGGGTATAGCCAAACCAGCTGCGGAAATCAAGAAAAATTATTAGTTCATTGAATGTCTAATATATTTCATTAACAATTAAATAGTATTCTTAATTAATCTATCTGAATTAACTACAATAGCAAAATACACAGTTAATTTCTATATAAATAAAATTTTAATTAGTAATTTAAAACTAATTATTATAGTATTTCGAGATTAGATAAATAAATCAATAATAAATATTATTATAAATATTTTTGCAATACCAAACACTTTGCTTTGTAGAAAAAAACTTACTATTTCTTTGGCAAGGAGATAAAAGATGCCGTGTATCAAGAATTTCTGTCAATTATTTTATAAGTTCACCTGCTTTTTGTGGTAATAGCTAATATTTTTTTAATAAACTCCACTTTTTGTTAAATGGAATATTGTATATTTCATTTAAAGCTATCAAATTATTGAATGATATAGACTCCTTATAAAATATGTATAAGAATGTATTTAAGGCAAATTAAACATGATATAGAGACCTGAAATTGAATACTTTTTATTCAGATTCATATATTTCAACCCATGTTTTATTGATTATAGGATGAAGACTCTATAAGTAAATAGGAAAATCAATATAGCCAAGTTTCTACGCACGATAAAAAGGAGATAAAGAGATGAGTTTTACTAGAAATTTCATTCCATTAAAAGTTGCAAAACAAATAATGCCCTACATGATCCTTTTTTTAGTTTTATGCATTTTTATAATAAGTTCTATTCTCTCTCGCCTGAGACCTCTCATTCTGAACTTAATATTATCGTAATTCGCTGCCTTCAGCTATCGGAACACAATGCTGGCTAAATGAACTGGACGTCACTTATTGATTCACCCATCCCGACTGTCTTTATTCAATTGCACCAGTTTCGATTATGTATGTTGGAACACACATGGCTGTGAGTAGCGGCATACCTAGCTAATTTGCAAATAAATTTTCCCCACCGCATCAGAGATGGATTCAATTAATATAAATTTCTTTTCGGTTGACAGTAATTTCTTATAAACTAAATAAATAAATAAAAAATATCAGCGGAAGTTCTATGATTACTAGAAGTTATAATTATTCGGACATTTAAGTATAAAATTTTATCGAAACAATATAAAAAATTAACCTGAACAAATACAATATAAATATTGTATATCAGACCAATATATTCCTTAAGCTGCCAAATGAACCGAACATTTAACACAGATCTCAACATAACCCATTAAAATGCAAAATTAAAATTAATTTACATATCTTTTCATTGTATAAAGTGTATTTAATCTTCATTGTAAGCAAAGTTTATTTGTTTTTTTTTTTTTTTTTTGTTTTCATTTCATTGTTCTTATAAAATAATAAAAGAAACCTCATTAACAACTTACAAAAGTATCTGCGAGTCAATGTGCGTCTGCCCCGGTTAACGCGACGTGTTGCTTCTGTTTCCTGCATGCAGCAAGCGCAAAGCACTGTAAATATATATGTAAGGAAAAAAGAGATACAATGTAATTAAACATAATCGAATAAAATTAAAAATCAATATTTTAACAGTATAGAACTCAATGTTTAACTCATAAGTTCAAGTAGCAGAAATCAACTCAACAGAAATCATAAGAAAAGTATGCAAAAGACAAATGATAAATAAACATGTTTAATATAACGGAACAAATTGATATAGACAAAGATAAAGATAAATAGATACAACAGAAAACATGTTATACATCATCGGCATAATAGCAGCAAAAGCAGCATCATGTTGCTTAAAAATATGAACAATTAATTATCTTAAATTATTAATATTTAATAAGAGAATCATAAATAATAAAAAACAAAAAAATGAATTTGTTTAAAGTGACCGTTGAATCTTTGATAAACGTTTCAATTTGTTGTTATTCTGGTTGTTGTTGATGCTGTCAGTGTTGTAAAGCATTACAGTTAGTTAATTAATCTTGTTGCTATTGTTGATTTGGATGATGTTGGTATTGTTGTTGTTAATGCACGTCAGTAGCATTTGTTTAATTTTCAAAGCAAATTTAACTCATCAGGCTGATAGCCATTGTTACAGATCACAAATAATGAAGTGTTTTGTAAATATTTTATAGATACATAGATACAGTTTAATGTATGATTATTAATGCATTTTTAATTAATAATCAATTTTTTGTTGATTGCAAATTGTTGTAATTTTTTTCATTTATTAAACACCCTACAATTTAATTAAGAATATTCGATTGAAATAAATTTGAAAATAAGAAAGAAAAATGAATAAAATATTTCTTTTTACATTGACTAGAAGTCTTTTAAAACACAAGATAGTAGTGCATTGAGATGCTAAGAGGCACATCAAGGCTTTTTGAATATCCCCACTCCTTGAGGAAATGTGGTTTATTTGTGTTTCTTGGATCCACATGTTTGTTAAATTTATGACATGCGATTAGGTTTTCAGAAGTGGAACTTTGTTTCATCTCTTCAAATCTCGAAATTTCACAGATGACTTTATATTAGTAAAATATTGTAACTAGCCTTTATTGCTCTTGTCAATTTTATGTCCTTTGTTCTTCTAAATACTCGTATCACGCCACCATTGTAGCCTCCATATGTAGACACAATAACCGACTCAATTCATACAATTATGTCAAACAATACAATTTATTATTATTATTATTATGATTATTTTCAAATAAATAATGTTGCTATTGATGATGATGATGATGATATGAAAACAACCACTATACGCAGCCAACCACTTCCGGTAAACACAGAGAATTTTTGTGAAATTAGAACAATGAGTTCATAATGAATTCATTAAATTTATTCAATAAATTTACTCAGGGACAAAATGGTCATAAAATTTTTTTTGAGTTTTCATTATTTAAAAAGTAAACTATTGTATGATAAAATATTTTCATGTTAATATTGATACATGGAATTACTTAATATTTTGGGGGCAATGATATTTCTGAATAAAGTTATAAAGAAACTTAGGCGACGCGAAAATCTTGATTAAATCAACATCATTGATTCATAAAAAAACAAAAACAAACATTTACGATGAGTAAACCCAACAAAGACTGATAAGCGTACATTTTTGTAGAGTTTTTCATGGTGTAGAAAAAAGCTATTAGTACTTTGAGTAAAGATAGAGAGAGATAAACTGAAAAAAGTATGACGCATAATAAAGAGATATTTCAGAATATACAGATAGAGAAGGAGAGACCTTTTCATTCTAAGTATATTTCTTCACTTATAATCTGCATTACTAATACGAAACTAAAAAAACATACTAATTAATATAATTCATTAACTTCAAGTTTTATTTAATGCATTTCTCTAGCTTTCAAATTGTTTTTCAAGTTATTTGTAGAACTATTTGCTTTTCAGATATTATATCTAGATAATTTTAATGTGCATTTTGTTGAACTGTTTATATGCTTGCTTGCTTGCTTGCTGGCATTCAACATTCTTTGCCACTTTATACACATAATTACTTATTTAGTAAATATTTTACCAAGGAAGATCACCAGATAGGCACTATAATTCTTCATTAACTTCATTTTGTTTGCTATTTTGCTTTGTTCGTTCGTTTCTAAAGGTAATTTGCAGCGCGCTCGGTTTCGTGTTAAAAACTAAACTGAATTTTGTTTTTACTATAGAATAAGTTTGAGTTCACACCCAAAGAACTTGGCGTAACGCAACAAGTGCGTGTATCTTATCGAGACATGCGTTTAGATAAGATAAGCGAGGCATACACAGGGCCATGCAATGAAGCAATAGGTGACTAACAGAAGAAGCTTTTTTTTTTTATAAAAAATACAATTTGTAAAAAGGCAATGAAAGAATGAAAGCTTTTTTTTATAAAATTATTTTATTTTTTGTACTCGGATTATTCGTAATCGTTTTTTTTTTTTTTGCCTATCACACTCAACCTTAAATTATTCATTATGAGATATTTTCTTTGCGGCTTTGTCAATTTCCATAACACTGCGGTGGTTATTGCTTAATGGCGACGGAGCTTAAGACGACGGACGGTTTTGTAACGGTAGCCATCATCGGCTAAGACGGTCTCAGGGGCAGCTGGCACATCAATGACTTGAGAAGCAGCCTCTTCAACTGGGGGCAAGTATTCGTTGGAGAGTTCTGAGACATCACGACGGCGACGGATCTTCAAACGACGGACAGTCTTGTAACGGTAGCCATCATCGGCTAAGATGGTCTCAGGGGCAGCTGGCACATCAATGACTTCAGAAGCAGCCTCTTCAACTGGAGGCAAGTATTCGCTGGAGAGCTCTGAGACATCACGACGACGACGGTGTCTTAGACGACGGACGGTCTTGTAACGGTAACCATCATCAGCAAGAACGGCACCTTCTTCAGCGGGAACTTCTTGGACAACTGAAGCAGCTTCTTCTACTGGAGGCAAGTATTCGCTGGAGAGCTCTGAGACATCACGACGACGACGGTGTCTTAGACGACGAACGGTCTTGTAACGGTAACCATCATCAGCAAGAACGGCTCCTTCTTCAGCGGGAACTTCATAGGAGACTGAAGCAGCTGCTTCTACTGGAGGCAAGTATTCATTGGAGAGTTCAGAGACATCACGACGACGACGGTGTCTTAGACGACGGACGGTCTTGTAACGGTAACCATCATCAGCAAGAACGGCACCTTCTTCAGCGGGAACTTCTTGGACAACTGAAGCAGCTTCTTCTACTGGAGGCAAGTATTCGCTGGAGAGCTCTGAGACATCGCGACGACGACGGTGTCTTAGACGACGAACGGTCTTGTAACGGTAACCATCATCAGCAAGAACGGCTCCTTCTTCAGCGGGAACTTCATAGGAGACTGAAGCAGCTGCTTCTACTGGAGGCAAGTATTCATTGGCGAGCTCTGAGACATCACGACGACGACGGTGTCTTAGACGACGAACGGTCTTGTAACGGTAACCATCATCAGCAAGAACGGCACCTTCTTCAGCGGGAACTTCTTGGACAACTGATGCAGCCTCCTCTACTGGAGGCAAGTATTCGTTGGCGAGCTCTGAGACATCACGACGGTGACGGAGTTTCAAGCGACGGACGGTCTTGTACCGATAACCATCATCGGCCAAGACACCCTGTTCCACAGGCAGAGATTCTACGACTTCGGTAGCCTCTAGGTTGTTGTCTACTGGTGGCAAGTATTCATTGGCAATAGAAGCAGCCGAAGCAGCTGCGATCACAGCGAAGGCAATGACAAAAAATTTCTAGAAAAGAAAAAGATAATCCAATTTAGTTCCATTAAATCAGGACGAATGATTGCTTAGATTGATGTCCAGTTGCTAGTCAGTAAAATGAACTAACCATTTTGAGACGAGTTGATCCAATTGAATTAACACTACTGTTGATGAGATTCTGATTTGATAGCCGCCCTCTCTACACTATTTATACCCGAAAAAATACGCAAGCGAAAAGTTCTTGCGGTCTTGCTGATGTCGACGACAGCAGCGACTATTCCAGCGACAACAACAACAAAAACATTAACATTAACTAGAAGATGAGCTCGATTTGGCAGATCTGCTTAAAGGTCCGTCAGCCAATCGATCCATTCACTTTAAGCCGCAACAATGAAACCGGTTACCTCGCGGCAACGGCGACAGCAAACTACCGCATCGATAACGACGCTTCTTTTTCATCTAATTCTTAAGTTCATAGCTATAGTATCTCTTTATTGAATCGACCTGAACTTAACTCAAACGGCACAAGTGAGTTTCGTTTGAAAGAAGCTATTGTCTAATACAAAAACCAACAAAAATAAAAAACACAAGCCCAATCATCAATTGTTTCTTTATTGGAATTTTTATCTGTGTATCTACTGTTTACCATAAACGATATAATATTTTATTTAATACAATTATTGATGATAACAATACTACTACAATAGTATACTATGTACATATTTTAAAAGCAACTCAACTCTAAACAAAGCGAAAGTCTAACAGAAATGGATAAAAATATAATGATATCAATATAATGTAGGCAGCACGAACAATGGCCACCGATCGAAGCGAAGGTATCATCTTTGAATTTGGTTATTGAGATTTTGTTAATTTGTATCATTTTTTTTTTTTTTTTTTTCATTTTTATATTAATGAATGATTATTTGAATGATGTCTTGTATAATATTTTCTGTCAATGGTAATTGCAAGCGGAAGCATTTGTTTTTTAAAATATGTATTTCATTTTTGGCAAAATTCAATGTTTCGATTGAAGCCGAGCGACGGCGCTTAAGTGCGCACACACGTTAAGGCCAAGTTCATAAAGCTCTTTGTTTATTATGAGATCAGACCAAAAATTATGTAAACAAGGGGGGAAAAATGTTACTTTATCTATTCAATGTGTGTGTGTATCTATTTTTGGCAACAATTTATATTGTTATTACTCGTAGTATTAATAGATGATGATTGTTTCAACACAATTTTGAATTGGAATTGGATTTTTTTAGTTTTTTGAATGATGCTTCAATTGTTAAAAAAAAAAAATTCTATAAAATTGTATAGTCTTTGCCTAAGTTTAAATACACTTCAAATACGCTTTTTTAAAAATATTTCAATTATTAAAAATGCTTTATTTTCATTGCCAAGAATCTGTGAAGTCTTAGGAAATGTTAACCAATCTGAACGAATTTTCGAAGTTTAAAATAATAGTTTGCAATTAAAGAAGTTTTTTTTTTTTTACAAAAATGCATGTTGATTTCTGATAAGCTTGGGAAATTATTTAAATACTAACAGATTGATCCAAATAATATTGTAAATAAAACTTCCATAACTATGCTGTTCATTTCGGGTTCGAATCAAGCAATTTGTTTGACTTCAATTTGAAAAATTTCATCTCATTATCTCCTATACTATATATACTTCGAAGCAAACATCAGCAAACAAATAATAATACACTTAATCTTATTATTCTTTCGACAAGTGAAGTAGTATAAATTTGTAAGAAAACATCAACAGGAACTCAAAGTAATTATTTTAATTTTATCTAGACATCTTAGAGGTGCTTAACATCATCAAATGTGGGCGTTCTTTCATGTCTAGAGATTCTTAAGAATTTACTACGCATTATTAAAATTGCTGCTTAAGAACTACATTCTAATAAAATGCTATAATAAGAAACTTCGAATTAAGAATAATCGAACATAATCAACATGATCATCTATCATTTGAATTAAAAAACCATATAAAAATAGTTTGTATTTTCGGGCTCTTATACAACATAAATAATATAGTACATATTTCCTGTATTCATTCCAGATTCGGGATTTATTTCTATTCGCTTTTTACTATTTGATTAAATTTGTTATTGTTGTTATTGTTGTTGTTGTTGCGTTGGTTGGTTAAGCTAATTTAATTAAATCACGCTTTCTATGCAAAATTTGAAACTGAAACCGGCAAGAAATATAAAGTATCTCCATAAATCAAATGTCATACAAATTAATTGCGCTAAAAAGCAAAATGTTAATGTCAATATCCAAAAAGAACAAACGCGATTGTCAGTAGATAGTTGATTTTAGTAAATGATTTATAATAAAATAAAATGCTGTTCACTCAATCACAATAATAATTTTTTATTTATTCATTTGTAAATGATTTCACATAAAAAAATATACTTTAAAGATATATATTATTTATAACGGTCTATCAACAGTATTACATATATTCGTGTATCCATCTACCTTTGAACTCCTTTGGGTTAACACAATAATTTCCAGAAAAAGGTGTCACAAAACAGTGAAAAGCATCAATATATAAAATATAAATGCTCTGTTCCTCTTGTTGAAAGACTTGTACAGAAAACATGGTAACATGAAGAAGAAAAAAAAAAAAAACAATAATTTAAAAGCTCCCCTTAACAAAGCATCCAACAACGATCCATGAAAGGAATTGTGTTTCTGTTGTCGCTTGCATTGATGAGTGTCCACGCGTTAATCGTCCAACTGACAGAGACACGCAGTACCACGATTAATCCAATGCATCGGTGTTTTTGAGCAAGGCAGTTGCATATACATCACGAAATTAGTCGAGTGTCCTGTGGTGGAAAGTACACCACGTCGTTCGCTTGTCTTGTACACCGGACATTGGTAGATTTCTATCACCTCAGGGGGTGGCGGTTCCTCATCCTTTGTTGGAGCTGCCGCACCGCCACTCGAACGCGGCGCATCCAATTGCTTAAGTATGGGTCGTAGATACAGCACAGGCAAAGTATCGAAAAGAATTTTCGAAAAGGATTCATCCAATAGTCGTATTGTGCGATTCCAGCGAGCACCTTCAATGAAAATACCCTAATAAAGAGAAAGAATAACAAGAGCATGAGTATTGCAGGATTGAAATGCGTTTTTATTTAATTGAATTAAAGAAGTTGCATTTTTTTATACAAAAGTATTTGTAGTTTTTATTGTTTGTAGTGCTTGATTAAAGTGACGTATAAGGATGTGCATGATGGTGATGATGATTATGAAATGTATATTCTTACTTGTATAAATTTTGTCTCATCATTGATGGACTTTTGTTCCTGCAGTGTATTGTGGAGAGTAAAGTGTATAGAGAAGTTTATGTTGTTTATGTTTAAATTGTCGACTGGCACTCAATATTTTTTTTTATATCTATAAACTTACTCGTATATAAGCTCCAACAGCAGGTGTTTGATTAGTTTCAACTTCAAATTTAGTGACCGCAAATTCAATGTCAACCATATCGATTTGGAATCGATTCTTACGCGAATAATTTTGTAGGACACCAGTGATAAAAGACTGTGTAAAGTAGAATCCAGATATCCAATAAACTTGAGGTTCTCCATTGTCGATCCATGATTGAAAGAACTGAAGTCTAACATACAAAACAAAAAAAAAAAACAAAATTATATAAAAATGGGCCGTACCAAATTTGGGTTTGTGTGGGAGGTACTCCCCCTACTGGTCCGATTTAACTGATTCCAACAAATGTACCGCGCCCATATCAGAAACTTATAGTGTCTACATTTCAGCTCAAGTCCAAAAACAAAAACAAAAAATTCGAATAAAAACCTGAATTTTAATGGTGTCTTTATATGGGAGGTACCCCTTCTAGTTGGCTGATTTGGCTGATTCCAACAAATGTACCGCGCCCATATCAGAAACTTATAGTGTCTAAATTTCAGTTTGATAGAACTAAAAACAAAACAGTTTTTCTAATAAGAACCTGAAATTTAATGGGGGTTTGTATGGGAGGTACCCTCCCTAGCAATCGGATCAAACCGAAAATTCGACAATATAATTTTCTAATGAATAGCCACCAAATTTCCAAATTTCAAGATCGTGGAATTACTGGATCGTATAGCTGTCATACAAACCAAAATGTTTCTTGTATGGGGAAAAAGTTTTTGAAAATATTTTACTCTTAGTATTTGTTGCTGATGCCCGGATAGAAGTACACATTCTGTGATTTCAACCCTCTACCTATTGCGGTTTATGACCCGAGGAAGGACGGACGGACGGACAACAAAGTCTCTGCAATAGGATTCCTATTGGTACCCTTTGGTTCCGGAACCCTAAAAAGTATGTCCAAGATTTATATTGAGTATTTAAAGATTTAATGAAATTTGTTGACATAAAACCCAAAGGATTTCCTTTTGTTGTTGCATATGAATTTCAAAGCAAAATCCAAAGCTAACAAATCTCATTTCTTCATCAAAGCACGCCCCTTTATACAAATACTCTTACTATTGAAAGAAGACTAAGGCAAACACAGCAAGCACGCAATAACAACACAGAATATGAATGTCCTTTGACATTGTCAACAAGGAAAACGAGAATTCTCGCAATGTCTGCAGCACAATGACTAATGGAATATAATAGACTTTTATATAAAAAGTTGAAGCAATAAAAATGCAGACAAAGCAACATCGACACCAACAAAAAGAAACATAACTCATAATAGAAGAAATTGATATAAAGGAAACTTCCTTACCGTAATAGAAAATCATTGATGTAGCTGCCTATAGGCTTCAGAGATGGATAACTCTTCTTAAGCCAATCCGCTGGTAGCTTGCCAATGACCATCGAGGCATGCGTACGCTCTAATTCCGGTATCATAGCGATTTGTCCCACCACCGCTTTACGAACATTTACCAAACTCTTGCGTATGTAGCTTAATAGACGATTGAAGCGTATAAGCTCTTGACGTAATACAGTGTTCATGGAATTGGTATAAATAACCGGATAAACTTTAGAAACCTCATCCAAATCGAATTCTTCAGGTAAACGTGCAAGTATCTCTTTGCATATAGCAATGGCAGGATCCTCTTTTGCACCAGCTGCTGAGCTGGCCTTCACGGAAGCCATGAGTTCCGTTTGTGTAAGTAAAACACCACCGATGAGCTAAAAGCACAATACATATATTTAAATATATATATTTTTGAATAATCTTAAATTAATTATTCAATAAATACCGCATTTGTCTCCTTAACATTACGACTGATATCAGCATTTTCATGTAAACCATAAACCTCGGGATGAGGACTTAATGGGAACGTCATAATGTACTCAATGGCATTCAGACGTGTGGGATTCAAAGGTATACAATAATTGCCCGATTGTGACAAAGCATAGCTTAGATTTAAAGAT
This sequence comes from Amiota minor, assembly GCA_037043295.1. Lineage (NCBI taxonomy): Eukaryota > Metazoa > Arthropoda > Insecta > Diptera > Drosophilidae > Amiota > Amiota minor. The sequence goes on along the minus strand of JBAMAW010000142.1, from coordinate 391,533 downwards.
AAATTTATATTTAAAAACAGTATCTAAAAAGGAGCTAACATACTATAGTACTTACTTTTCAATATCAATTGTTCTTGGATTATAGATCATGTTCAATAGTGAAAGTATTAAACGACGATCCTTATCATCTGTTACACGGCCACCGTAGTTGCACTCACCTGTCAAATAGACATGACCACGGAAGGGTATCGAATAACTCTGTGCAATGAACATCTTTAATTGAAGCAATGAAATTCTATAGGAAGAAAAGTTAATCGAAAATTGTAATGTTAATCAAATGAACTCAATAGAATGAATCAATGAACACCACTTAAAACGCACTTCAAATCCGAATCGTTGAACTCATATGGAATATTCCAACCCAACGGTCCAAATTCACGTCTTTCCTGTACGACGGCATGGAAGAAGACCAAAGCAAAAACGCCGCGCAGCCAACATTTATTGGCACTATCGGAGAAGAGGAATGCATTCGTAAAGAACTTATCACGCATGAGTGGATCCGATGTAAATGAACGATGCATATTTGCACGCAATCCCTTCGGTGGCTCATTGGTCATCTTAACGGAGTTTTGCAAAACTGATACGGGAAACACTGAACTTGGATATGAAGTACACCAAAGACGATAGTCGGCATGTGCAGACTCTGTAAGCGAAGTATCATTGCAAATTCGCTCCAGATCTCCCATCCAACTGAAGGCAACATGACAATTCTGAAGCACAACCCATTGACCATGTCGAACGGCATCAATAATCATTTTCTCAGCTCGCGGACCTTGCCCCTGACCCAAGGATATAGTTTTTAATCTATAATGAGACATGATAGAAAGGAAAAATTCTATTTATCCAAAATAAATTATTAATTGAACAACACTAACAAATAAAACAAAAGAAAATTGAAAATAAAAAAACAACAATGACCATCCATGTTGCCTTTATCCAAACATCCAATCCATTCAATGACATAACACGATATCTCAACGAAAACATCATTAAACCATCAACTAACTAACAAATAGATGATTCCATTCAATGAATGAATGAAAGCATGAACGAACGATGTAATAACGAACGATGGACTAACGAGGGACCAAACAATTTGACAGCTCGAAGGTTGGGTTAACCACCCAGTTTGAATGTCAGCGGTAGTAACAAAATCTAACTTGGTCATCATAGAAATATGAGAAACGCACACTGTTAATTAACTTACTTGTCATACATGCTGCGTTGTTTGGCGAACATGAATAGACTAGCCATTGGGTCAGAGCCAGGTGATAGTAAAAATACTAAAGGTATCCTTGGTGAACTATCAGCAAACGAAGCACCTAAATCAAAAGGTGGTGGTTCCACAAATGAACGATCCAAATTACGTGTAATGAAAGCCTATTATGTATAGAAAATGAATATTAAAAAATAACAAAATTTTCAGAAATGAACTGAATATTACTTACGCGAACAGCTGGCACTAGTTTATCTGGACGCAAACTCTTAAGGATGACAAGATATAACATTTCATTGATTTTACTATATGGATCTGGAAGTGGTTCACGATCGGGATCCGAAAGATCATAGAAAGCCTTCCAAGCTGGTAGATTATTTACAAATTCTTTAGTAAAGTTTTCCAATCTAGAAAAACAAAGAGAAACTTTATTAAGAATTTGAAAGATATGATTTGCTTAAATTATCTAATTCAGACCCTTTCAATTCACTAGCTCGGAAGATATTCAACCAAGCCTTATCAGGTAGCCAATCAGCGTTCGGTTTTGGTGGCGCTGCTTTGAAACCAATGCCACCCGTTAAAAAGAACAATAGATGTTCATTTTCCACTTTGCCCTAAAGATGATAATAATCATGATGATGATGATAATGATGAATATAAATTGAAAATCAATTAAAAATGAATGATGTGATGTGTTGTTGTCATACACACCCGCGACACTAATATGCCGAGACACATCACCAACGATATAACAAGCTTATCCTTCTCGAACAATGAACGGCAGACATTCGTGTAGATGGATTTCGTGAAGTAATCATTCAAATTATTCAAACGTTCAGCAAGCACATTCGACTTATTCGCCTTGAGTATCGCATTTACGAACAAATTGAGAAACCATGCCAACGAATACTGATACATTGGATCAACGTTCGCCAATTCGCTGATGCAGAAGAACAGTATAGCTGAGTGTTTGGATACGGGAATGTATTGTTGTCGTGCTGCATCGATTTCCGCCTCAGTAGTAACAGCAATTACTTGTTTCTCTTGTATCTCCTCCGACAAGATTTTACTCGACGAAAGAATGTTGATGGCATTTTCATCCTCGAGTACATTACCTTCGGAGGTAGAAAGAACCTACAAAACGAAAAAAAAAAACCAATATAAGCAACAAGAATGAAAATTCTCGTAAGTAGAAGAGATTTTATACAATATTAAACTACAATCATTGCACTGCATTTTTAAATAGTGTAAAGCAAAGAAATCTTAGCTATAAATTTAAAATTTTCTTCCAAGTAATTGAATTGTCAATAGCAGCCACTTTTGTCGCAATTGCACAAAGCATAAATTGCATGTTTAATTGAATTTGCAAAATCAACGAAGGAGAATTAAAATAAAAATCAACAAATAAAAATACTCTATTCAAAATCCATTCTACATTCTTTATAACATTTTGTGGTAACATCGAACTATGTATAATATGAAAAATATAAAGGAAAGGAAGGAAAAATATAAAGGAAGTAAAGATACTTGACCCACCCAATGATTAATAAATTCAGCCCAAGTCTTATTTGGCATATTTTTCTAAAATTGGAGTGTCATTAAATGGGATTAAATCTATGTAGCTTATCAATTATCATTTAACCAGATCCGATGAAGAAATCTTTTTTATTTCCTATATGACATTGCCTCAATAAAAGAAGGAGACTTTGCTATCTTGGTGGACCAATTCTTAGTGATCTCAGTCAATAAAATTGATTCGTTTTTCAAGGATCGAATTAGTTTCCTCGGTACTCCATAGAGCTCTGATTCTTGGCCCTAACTTAAATTCAGTGAAGATGTTAAGACATCAAAAGTACCAAATATAAGTAATAAGACAAATTCTAAAGGTTTTGCATCCTTTTTGGTCAATTTTCTTTGCTTTTACAATTCATATGTGTATTGCAATGCAACATGTCGTTTTCTCATTTTGTTTGCTTACTTACCTCAAGAATTTTCGATTCAATGGTATACAAGGCATCACGATTCCTAGCGGATTCAATAATCAATTGCTCCTTTTTCTCTTGCAAATCGGGTCGTTCGTTTGCCACCACAATCGCCAGCAATTGTTCGCGTAATCCTTGTTCGGTTATCATGAAATTTAATACTGTTACCTAAACAAAATGAAACGGAGAAGAAGAACAGGAAAGAAAAGCATTAAAAAATAAAGGACATTGTGAATGGCAAAATAAACACACGACACCCAACCAACTGGTTGACTAAGGAACACAATAAGAACTTTAACAAAAAACTGCTGACAACACGCTTTAGTAGCTAAAGCAGGACCAGCAGCCATGATTGGGAGCGTGGTGAAAGGCGACGACAAACATTGAAGGATATAAAGAAATGTTGCCGGAAAATGCGAAAAAAAAGAATAGAATAAAAAATTCTATAAACACACAATGTGAAATGGTCGTTATCCTTGCTAGTTATATTGCCGGGCGACACATTCACATTCTCTTCATCCTGTCCATGTTCATCATCATCATCATCAGTGTAGTCATTGGAAATTTGCATATTTTCTTTGTGTGTGAGTATATAGCAAGTGCTTCATTGTATCTTTTTATCTGAGCCATATACTATTTTGTGTTCATCGTCGACGTCGGCATCATCATCATCATCATCATCGGAGTTGTCATACTCGCTTCAAACAAACGTCAATTTAAGTTTTCCTTTATTATAATACAACTAACGTCATTATCTCATTGTTTGAAATTTATTCTCAAAATACTCATGTTTCTTGGGTGTCCCTATGTATTTATTGTATTATATTTTAGTTTAGTTAAGTAAGTTCTTGTTGTTATTGTTGTGGGTGTCTGGGCATCAGTCTGTTCAAACTTACCATACCATAACTTCCGGTGGATAATGCGGATTACGCAGACATGTCGTTATATAAAGCCGGAACTCTGGATTATATTCTATCATCTGATCGCCGCTTTTGATAAAAAGCCCACCCTTAAACTTAATAATGTTCTTCTCTAGAATAGGCGTTAAATTCGAATCGAGTTTCTCGCCTGAAATGTGAAATAAAAATGGAAGAGAAAATTTGTTAAACTGTCTGCCATATGCTGACTTGGCGGATTTGTTTTTTCAATTTCTTCTTTTTTTTTTTTTGTTTTTTTTTTTTTTTCAAAATTTATACAAAATTGTATCTATCGACTGGAGAAGATTTTGTTACGTATACGCTAATCTGTCGCTTCAAGCAAAACTCATTATGTTCAATCATTTTCGCTTCGTTTGTTCGCAACGCCATTAATCTATCTATCAAGTGTGTATGGTAAGTACAAGTACTGTATCATTTTGTACAAGGCATAGTATCAGAGAAAAAGCTTGTGGCATGCCACATTATGTGTACTCGTATGTGTGTTTGGATACTTACCAACATTCTCTATGAGCACAGGCGTGCCATAAGTTATGGCAAGTTCTAGTACTTGCATATAATTGCTGTCGCTTTGTTTAACCACCTTTAGACCATTCTTTTTTTCCATATTCTTAATCCATTTATTAGCTTGCACTAAAAGTATAATAAGGAAAAGTAAAGGAACTTATAGAATATATTTATTGTACATCATATAGAATGCGCTTAAACAATTTTTGAAAGGACTTCAAAAACAGTATGGTAAGACAAAAGGAAAGGCGGATGCAATGAGAGAGAGAGAGAGGGAGAGAGAGTTGAATGAATCCAGATTATTAGAGAAGAATATCTGTCTTCAATAGATTCGTTTCTAATTGTTTTACAAACGATCAGCATTATTGCTATCTAAGGAGAGCAAAGATGAGAACAACAGCAAGATTAAGAGAACTTAAACTTTAATAGGACGTACCGGGACATAGGTATTGCCTTAAACAGTCTTTCTTTACATAAGTATTATGCGCATCTCCTACAATGATAGATATACTATTTGATTGTACTTACCCTGTGGATCAATGAGCAAGGAATAACGACTTGAATTTGTTACAATGATGCCATTCTCTACAGAGAAATTATCAGCTGGTAAACCAGCTAAACTCCAGGCTCGTATTGTCATCGGATGTCCAAGTGTTGAGGCCAGCAAGAATGTCTCAGAGCAGGGTACATTTCGACGCAGACACAGAGCATTCCAATCATCCAAAACATTAACACGATACTGATGCCGACGAATTGATGTCACAGTAATGAAGCGCAACGAGAGGAAGAAGAATATGAACAACAATTTAGAATATTGAGTGAGATTTGTCAGAATATTTATTTCTAGATTTTTTTGAATTCGCAAAAAAAACAAATATATTATTCTATATGAACATACACATTAGCGGCTATGGCGGAGGTGGTGTTGACATTTAAATGTGTCACGTCAAGCGTAAAAAAGGACAACGAAGTACAATGTAGAAGTGTAGCAAAGCGCGAAAAATGAAATGAAAAATCAATGCAACGTGCTCATGCATATTAAAATACTTTATAGAATAAAGCACTCGAATAACAACAACAACAGAAAACACAAGCAAAACCAACTTAACAAAAAATCCATGCCATTAGTTTTTTAAACTAAAGCAAAAATAAAAACAAAATAAATAAACATTAAAAATAACATGGTAAAATGCCAGTCAACGAAGAAGAGCATCACAGGAACAACGGCAGCAGCATCAAATGCATCAACAAGGATAAAAGGAAAAACATTGTGGACAACATATGCAAATTTAATAATAAAAAATACCAGAAAATATACATATAACAAAGCGTAAAACGTGTAGGTGTGTTCATGAAATAAACTACTCTACTACACATCCGGACGTAGACTTTGGACTCACCTCAGTTGTGAAAAATCCCAGGTATGCAGTGCAGCCACCAGCAAGGAGCACATCACCGACAATGTTGCTAATAGATTTGTGTAAATTGTGTGCAGTTTCAGACCAACGTGTCTTTTCCCCACCCAAGCCACCAAGCAACTTTTCAGCACGATTCAATTTCTTCTCGCAATTATCGATCTCATCCTCCAAACGTTTCTTTTCACGTGATTTCTCCGCAAAGAAATCATTGAGCTTCTGCAATTTATCCAGGATCACTTGCAGTTCAGCACGTTTTGCATTCAATTTTTCCATTTGACTGGAAAGATCTCCCTCAGCTTCGGCAAGTGCCGCCTTTTTTGGCATCACAATGCGTGCCACTTTATCATAGACATCCATGGCACGCACCCATCGACAAATGCCCTCACAAGCCATGGAAGCGGCCTTGATTTTTTCCGGCACGAAATCACGATCCGATATATATTTATCACGAACTTTTTTGATAATTGCTGCTGGTATATTGTCCTTATCAAATGTTTTTAAAGATTCCAAAAACTTCATGTCACTCAGCATGCGCATCGAAGTTCCCCAGTAATCTTCAACCATATGTCCACCAGCATCTGGTTTACGATCTGGTTTAAGACCTTTTAGAACACAGACAGCCTCGAGTGTCAACTTAACACCATAAGGTGGATTCTTCATGGATTTCACTATTTGAATATCAGCCGGTTTTAGGGTGTTAAGAGCTTCTAGCGCTGCCTCCATTGCCGGAATTGCTTCAGCTAGATCCGTTTCACAATCATCCTTAATTGCTTGAGCTGCTGCGGCTGCCTCATTAGCTGCCGCTTCATCAGCACCTACAATTTCCTTTTTCTTTTCAGCCTCAGCTGTTTCACGTTCTATGTTTACCATAATTTTATCAGCCTCCTCTGAAAGTACCTTCAATAGTGGCTGCAATTCATATAGATTTTGTTGCATTTCACCGACTTGACCAGCGGCAAAATCCAATTTATCCAAACCAGTCGTATAACGATCTCTTAAACGAGTAATCTCAAGCAATTTACGCGAATAGAACTCACGGAATGCCTTCAAGAGTTCTAAATAGGCTGATGGTGTTACATAATTACGCCGACCCAACTCAAGATAACATTTCTCACTCGCATCCACAACAGATTGATGGAAGTACTTAACACAATAAACCAAATCAAGTTCAAGTTGTGTAGGTTCACGTTCCTCTTGCACTACCTGAAGCCCCTGTTCAGTACTTGCTTTCGGAGAAATGCCAGGCGACAATGAACCTTTTTGTTCATGATCAGATTCACCACCTCCCACTTCATTAAGGCGCATTGAACCGATAAAATATGAAGCAACACGATCCAGGGCTTCATCTGGCCATTGTAAATACCAATCGATAGTGCAACAATTGATTAATGATGGATACACACGTATGCGCTCCTTGAAGGATTCGCCAATGGGTGAAAATGCAAGAGCTACATGCAATTGTTCTCTGATGCGTTCAATATAAAAAGCGTAGACTTCACTTGGCAAAGAGTCAAGTTGTTTACCCTATAGAGTAGAATGGAACATTTATTTTGTTGCTGCACGGAATTACAATTTATTGCATAAATATACTTACCAGTTGCTTAGCTACATTTAACATATTCTCCATTATAGTTGCCTTATCTTCAATCTGATACAGATTAGGCAAATCACCGGTATTAAGTATGCCGTTGATATCCTCAACATAACCTTCATCAGTGGCCTAAGAAAGAAAAACATTCAACATGTAGAATATACTTATTACATTAAATTAAACACAACTAAACTATCGTAATATTAACAGAGTCTAGAGATATTTTATATAGGCTGGATGGACAAACTGGTCAATGGCCAGATGAGTGAGAAATGAAGCTCATTCCATCCAGTTTATGTATTTCATAGTCCTTGGTAGAGTTGTTACGCAGTCAATTTACCGGAAGCGGACGGAGAATGCAGGCAATGTAGGAATGTAGGCGGAAGCGGGTTAATAACAAAATTTGTTATATATAAAATGTACCTATTGGTAATCAAAATTAATAAGAGACCAATTACATTTAACAAACACGAAGGAAATAAAATCTTCAATGTTTGTAATGTACAATATTTCCAATGATGAGATTGCTACTGGTTACTCTGATGCCATATTCATCTACACTACTGTTTTTCAGCATGTTTACAAGATTAGAATAAAAACTTTGCAATGGCGGTAAAATCTGGGATCTCGTCCACTTAATACGATTCATTTCTAGATCTCTTGGCGGAAGAAACTCCGTCGTCATCAACTTCAATTGCAGCTCTTAAAAGACTGAAGTCATGCAGCGTAGGCAAATGCAATATTTCAAATTAAAAAAAAAAACTTTAATTTATACCTTGGGTCCAGGTTTGTAGCAAGCGAATACAGTGTATTCCTTGGAAGCACATAAAATCTGGAATTAGTTTTATAATATTTTTGAAATCCTGAGCTGTTCAGATTTATCATTTTCTGTTATTTTTTCAAAGGCCATTGCACACAATGTGAAAAGGTAAATACACTTCTATTAAAATTCCGTTCAAAATATGCAGAGGTACTAAGTCTTGCGGATGTTTTGTAGTTCCAGAAGCTAAGGCCAGGTTCTGTTACAACACTAGTCTTTGGTATAAAGGACAAGAAATGAAAGTAAACATTCTATTTGTCTATTATTTGCACCTTATATGCTGGTAAGACAGTGGGTGATATCGCATGCTTCCCAAGGCAGGTATCAGTGACTCGCAACCTGACCTTGTTATTTTTCTCGCCAACCTATTTGCGGCTCAAATCACCACAACTTCTTCACAAAGTGGCCCAGGCAATATTTACTTTATATCATTCTTTGAAAATTTGAATCTATTTCAAATTGTTTTCATCGAACATTTATTTTTATAACTCAAAGTGTTAGAGAGAAAATCTTTTCAAAACGACAAAATGAACGCACTCCTCCTCTTTTCTTTTTTGATTAAATTTTTGGTACACTTGTTGGTCACTATATAAAATTAATATAAAATTATAATGTCAATGGCAATCATCCTATGTCTCAGTTTGAAAACCGCTGCTGTGTTAGAATAATCAAATGATGAGAACATTAAATTGAAAAACCCCTTTTGACAACGTCACTCATCACTATATTTTAGCTTTTGTTGTTACATTCCTAATTAAATGCCTTCGCTGTCATTTTCATATAAAATACAGGGATATAGAAGCTCTTAACGAGAACATTCTAATTCTAATTAATATTAATAAACTCTACTAATAATAACTCAACAACGACGCCACTCACAATGATAGATAAACAAACATTCCGACAGGCAGTCATTCTGTCAGTCAGTCATAGTACAATATAATAGACACTGAACTCATATTTACTATCTACAATATAAAGAGGTGAAGAACTCTCTATATTTTTACATGTGTTGTTCTATATGATAAACATATGTAAGTATGTAAATTGAAATTCACATTTGAATTTGAAATTCAAGGACTAAAACTTGTTTGAAAGTGATCCGATCATTTTGTCGATTTCCAAATTCATTCATATTTACTTTTCCACAGAGCAAAACATGTCCATCCGTCCGCCCATCATGCATTTCTATTTAGCCATGCGTCGTCAGTCACTCAAAATGAATGTATGTAAAACTATTGTTAGTTGAAATTTACATTTATAATTAGGTTAATTGTTCAAGTCTATACATTCACACCGTCCATATACTATACTGAATGTATGTGTAGGTAGGTACAACATCCTATATAAAATTCCAGTCTCTTATGGAAAAAGCTTGTACTTAACTAAATATGTACAAAACTAATAGAATAGTAGGATAGAGCCCAGCAAGCAAGCAGCATCAATTGAGGAAGCTTGAAACTATTTTATTGAATTTAATTTTCATGTTTGATTTATGCTGCAAATCAAATTTGAACTAATAAATTATTATTAGAACTGGATGTACGAAGAGAAGGTGGTAGGCAGGCAGGCAGGCAGCTGTGCCATTAGTAGTAGACAATGAACTACCAGTATAGTAAGTCCACTGGTCTGCTACAAACAGAGAAATTTACATTGAAGCTACTTCAATTTGATTTAATTATGACCGAACATTAACCGAGCATGAATTATGCCATTAGGTACTTCACTGTGTTGTGTTAGAGAGAAACACACACACACACATACACACACACATTCTCACGTCGACTCACTAAATCAGTGTACAAAATATTATAATCTATGAAAGTGTGTTTGGATATTTGACATTGCAATATTGCAAATGCCTGCCAGCAAGTATTGTCGTATATTTTGATGTAGCCTAGAGTTGTCAAATTCAAAAGAAACTTGAATACAAATTACTATATTTAACAATTAAATCTTACCTGTGCATCACTAAAGAGAAATACGGTATGATTCAAATTAAAACTTGAATTCATGAGTATCTTTTTCAAATCATCACGCCAATCGGTCATTGTATAGGATTTAGTCACTTGCACTGTCATGAGGCGACAATCAGCGATGTGAGCTGCCAGACGACAAGAACTACGTCTCCCGGAACCACCCATGCCAACCATGAGTATATTACCACGTGGCATTTGTAAGACACGTGAAACGCTTAATAATTTAAAGTGAGTTTAAAAATTGCAATAGTAATTTACTCATCCAACATACCGTGAGACATGTTCAATTGCAAATCGGAACATTACTAAATCCATCGGTGTACTTGAGAATGCATTATATTCGCGTAGATAATATTGCATGAGAGCTTCAAGTTTCTCGAAACTTTCCCCTTCGTCATAGAATTTCGGTTCTGCATCCGGTTCCATGTAATTTCCGAAGAAAATGTTACGCACATCATCCTCAGTGAGTTTTGCACCGGGTTCAATGCGATCTTGGAAAGCAGAATCCAAGGAAAAGCGTAAATAATTCTTGCAAGCATCGACAGTCATATCAAGTAAGAGAGAACGATCCCTTTGATCGATGAGTCTGTTGAATTTAATGGGATTCAAGTAATAATGATAAGGACACATTTTTGAAAGAAAATTTATAAATATTTTAAGTGAATGACACCAGACACTCGTATAAAATTGATAGCAAAACAAAAAAAAAAAAAAACCCATTAAAACGTATTCCTGGCTATAAATAAACAAACACTAGCATACTTTTATGTACGTAGGTGTTGTGTGCTCAGATGAAAGGATACACTCAATGACCAGACAAACAGTTAAATACAGACACATAAATACAATCTGTATATGGGCAAACGACAGACAGACAATTTAACATAGGTACGTATGTCTGTCTATCTACCTGTGTGAGTGTCTGGTGCTGAAATTAAGTTCAGTGCCCAAGGCTATTCACTTGGGCCATCTTTTACGTACCGGTCATAAAACACGCGATAAGTTTCATGAGCCCACAGGCGTCCAAGCTTCTCCTGATCATGCAAACGTTTTGCTGGCACCATGACAATGCCCTGAAAGACGCGCGTAATGTCACGTAACGAAAATGTGTAATGAGATTTCGCTGGCGTCGGTAGGTAAACTCTTATCGCCTGACGGTAAACGCTGACCAATGCCTCGGCTAAGCCCTAAAAAGGATTTGAAATAGAATGACTGAGTGAGTGAATATTTCAGTTCAGTTGAAGTGTGGAAGTAATATATAATAAACAAAAACAAAAAACGATGTGTGCAATTTCCAGAATCAGACACGCGGTCGAAACAGAAGTTGTTAGAACAAGCAAGAATGTTCAACTTTTCAAATGGAGTTATAAAATACGCCATTTTAATTTTATTAGTTTGCACTGTTGCCGTACAGCATCCTCTTCGTTGCCGCCATTTCCTTTTTTTTTTTATGGCCACTGTTACCGATGTTTGTGCCAAAAAGCAGATACACCTACGCAAGAGTCTCCAAACAGCCCATTCGCCACCTTCCCATTCTGCATTCTGTATGCATTTTTCTGCCTTCTGGTCTCAAAGGAGCAACCAAAAATAATAATAACAACAATAATACGATTGAAGAAACGAAAGGAATGGACGAACTGTATGGCAATGGAAACTCATTGGCTTTACTCATAGTATGTATTGTTGTACGTACTCTTGCTAGCAATCCCAACTTTTCGGAATAACCCTTGGAAAAATGCCAATCACCGATTGCCGTGAATATCCTTATTATTGTGGAGTCCTCAAATGAATCGACAGCAACAACGAACATGTGCCGATAGAGACGCGGAAAGATAAAGTTGCTGCCGCCGAGTGTGCCCATGGCGCACATGAGTGTCTAAAGAGAGCAAAAAAAATAAAGGAGGAAAAATGAATGGTAATAATATCAAATGAACAACAAACGAAATGAAATGATATAGATACATCATCTTCATGTAATCATCTTACCATATCCACAAGTTCAATTTTCGTTGTATCTACCAAATCCGACCAGTAACCATGATCCAAAAAAGTCCGTAGCAATTCTAATGGCGGTTGTGAACCATAAGTATCCTTGCTCGGCATAGCTACGTCATCACAAAACACTGTACACTGAAGACGCAGACAACGAAAGATTTCAAAAAATTACTTTAAACTAAAGCAAACGTATATCAGCAATTCACCTTCTTTCCCAATGCTGGACCAAAGACACCTTTACGTCGCCTATCTAATTTAGACATAATCGTATCCTGCACCATTTGTGCTGAAGTACGCGCCGAAAAGTTTATCACATTCACCAAATTTTGGAACTTAGGCAAAGCCAGTAAATTACTTGTGACTATGGCACTCTTACCTGTGCCAGTTGGACCAACAACCAGCATGCCCATTGATTTTGATACGCATAAATCTTGCCAATATGAAATATAACCAGTTTCCTTAGTTGGCACTATCAACTCACTTATCTGTGCGTGCTCTGGGAAATTAGCGGTTAACACTGATGGATCATCACTTGATTTCTGCCATGTCCACCAGTTTTCAGCCTCATCGAAACGATAATCCATGAAGGTCTGTTTCTCTGGAAACATTTGACCGCGATTTAAAGTAAAATACTTTGGACGTGGATAAGTTTCATTTGAGCCATAAAGGACCTTACGGAGCAAAGCATCAAATGTACGTTGGCCATCACCTGTGAGTGCTGAGCAATAGGCCCAAGCGTAACAGAAAAGAAACATTTGCTGGAACCATGTCTGATTGAAGACCTTATTTTTCTCCAAGAAATGTAAAAAGAATTTCGAAAAGATTTGATATTGATAAAGATTCGACAATTCCAACATTTGTTTGCACTGTGGCAGAAACTCCAATGCTGCCGGTATCAACCATTCAACCAATTCTTCGTAAAGATTCATATAGATTTCATTAAGGCCAATCTTATTAACAAGTACATTGATAAAACTCTTATGGAAGGCACGCCAGCCCAATTGTGATGGCTCCATATAAATCATGCCACAACGTGAGACTGTCGCAGGTGAAGCTTGTTCCAAATCGGCAGGTTCAAACATCATATTCATCAGTTTTGTCATTTGCATAATTTCGCCAGACATGAGACACAACTTTTTGTTGTCATCCAGTACAGTGTTTAGATTCTCGATCCACACTGCATCCACGGGTCCATCAAATACTACCCAGGCACGCTCACTTTTGGGACCTTGTACCTGTTCACGGAAGGTCTTTGCCAGTACACCGTCAGACCATTCATGCGATATGGGATCGAAACGACCATAAAGTTGACCCATTGTTATAGCTTTAGGATTGATTATGCGGAAATTAACTGGAAATTCTTTAAGCGTCGCAGTGGGATCTTGGCTGACATCACGTAGTGTCATGGCAAGTGTCTGTCGGCATTAAGAAACGAGAAGAGTATCATTAAACACTAAAAAATGTTTACGAAGGCAATTTGGTTTGTTAATTTATTAATTCCACGCAATTTAATTGACTCGTTCGCATTATTTTGCAAAGATGCAAATGGTGGTGGTGGTCATAAAAAATTGCCTTTATGTTAACCAAAACTCACCTGATACGCTTGAGTTTTACCACCCATTGGACCACCTACAACCATGAGGCCGTGACGCACTAAGAGCATCCATAAACCTGCAATATTTTCTCTATATACCAGTCGGTGGCCTGTAGATTCTTATCCGCTAGATTTTTATATAGCCACTTGAGTATATCATCGCGTTGAGGCTGTAAACAAGTGAATGTGCATGCAAGTGAATAAAACAAATAAAAATATATAAAAATAAAATATTGGTTGTAATTGGTTGCTCAGTGGCCACGATGATTCCAAGCCACCAGCATTTTCCATTTCAGTACACGCCATTTAATTAAAGGCTTTTAAGGATTGCCACACGTTGGCTAGACCGGAGTCATAAACTAAAGCCGGCTTAAGCAAATTTAATTGGTATTGATAGCACAGTACAAATTAAAAAAAAAAAGCAAAATAATCATAATAATAATTGTCATACCATTGGCAAATCAACGCCCGGGAAAAGATCCATGTAAATGCCGATGAAAAGTGAAATATCTTGCTCCAGGAATTTCGGTAGATTAACATCAACAATAGCGCGCAGAACAATCTGTGGCTCTGGTAAGGTTTCATACAGACGTCGCAGCGAGGCAGAGGCCAAGAGAACGGATTTCACGGCTCGCATACCTGAGCAAGTGATAAACGACAGAGAACATCATAACAGGATGCAGATAGATAAGAAAAATACAAAAGAGAAGTAGCAAATTATTGTCAAATAACTGATTCACGTAAAATTTTCTAATATGGTATTTATTGTATTTCTCTAGCAACATGTTTCAGATATTCATAATAGTTTCTCTTAGGTCACCCCATACCATCACCATCATATCAAAATATCCTTGCAATATAATTTGAGAATTTTTTTCATTTACTATAAGTGAAGTTTGTTTCAAATTACATGAAGAAATCAACGCTTCATAAGAGAAAAACAAAATTGATTTTACACGTACAATGCGTATATCTTAACATCATCATGCTTCGAGATGTCCTGTGTTCTTGCCCTGCTAGTTATCCTTTCTTACTTCATTACAAGCGCATAAAAGTTTTTCGGAAAAAAAACTTCAACTGGACAACAACGAAATGTACAAATAGTTCTTTATAGTATTATTACTTGTAAAAACAACATAGAACATGAGATACACAGATACACAAACGTATGAGCGAGCAACAAGGATTCATGCATCCTTCAGTTATATGAAGGAAGCAACACCACAAAAGCATTGCAAACTCGTAAGAAAGTTTTTCAATTTAAACTCAAAATAAGATACTGATCAAATGTACTTTTCACATAAACTTATTTCCATCCCACATCCTACCCATTATCCTCTCCTACACTCACTACTACTACTACTATACAATCAAAAGACCTCTTTTCTTCCATCTATTGCAATTGAAGGCGCAATGCAACCAACGACTGAGTATCTATTGTTGGTTATTCTTCTTGTTGATGTTGATGTTGATGTTACTATTCTTCTCTTGTTATCCTCGTTGGATAGTTTGTTATGTGTAGACAAATGTCTAATATCATATGACACGTTGCGTGCTGCTTTTAAGTTTTTTATTCTTTCTTTTTCTATATCTTCCTGTTCCCTCCTTCAGCCCCTTCAAATACCAAACAAAAGAAAGAAAGAAAAGTTGGCAGTAGCAACAACAGAAAAAAGAAAATGCACACGGCATGTGTTTTTAATGGCTTTTAGTCTGTGTGTTCGTTCCTGCTTCGTTGGCAATAATAAAATTATAAATATTTTTTACGCAAGCTTTGTGGCGTTTTTCTCTTTCCTTCTCTTTATCCGTTACAAAGTTACACAAGTTGGAAATCCACGCCTTCTTTGACTTACCATAATCATAATGCGATTGCGATGAAAGCTGCTCTGAGCATAGTTTATACGCTTGAACGATCTTCTGGGCCAAATGACGCGCCTGATCGAACCCATTCGAATAGAGTGTAATCTCTCCAATCATCGCATAATCCGGTACCATCATAGCAACCGTACGGAATAGAACTTTCAAATTGTCAGGCAGCTCAGTACGGCCAGCGTAACTAAATGGGGAAAAAAAAGAACGATAGAAGTGTAAACATGTTAAAAAGTAGCAATATTAAAAAAGATTGAAAATTATTGTTTAATGAACTTTATTAAGGATATAAGGATATAGGTACGTTCAAGGAAAATGTTTGGTATACTTTCCATATTCATTTAAAATAATTTATATTAAGTTCCGTCTTCGCACGGGTGGTGTACCTATCTTCTATCTATCTATTTTCTATCTACATATCTATCTATCTATATAAATATATTGTATACAGAACCGATTTTAATAATATTTTTTTTAAACAACAAATGAATGGTGAAAAAGCAAGTTGCATATTATCTCTCCTAGTTACACGATTGATGAGCTGATTCACTTCAGCTTCAGAATTTGGATGGAAATAAATTTGAATTTCCCTATCAATTAGCAATAATGCTCCAGCGAAATGGTGAATTTGTCCTTGAATCTTTAATATAGAAATTCATTTAAAAATTTGGTACAAAAAAAAATGCCTGTATCTCAACAACAGCGCCACCTATTCGGTCCAACTGAAGCATAAACCATCTTGGTGACCCCATAAGTACAACAACAAAAAATGAACAAAATTGGTTCAGTCGTTTTCAATTTATGTGCTTTCGTACTGATTTCGACATTCATTTTTATATATAAAGAAAACCGAATTGTTCGATAGATATACCAAACTCAGCACTCTACTTCAAACACTAATGAAATGATGATTAAAGTTAGTATAATCTAAGGATTAAAAAATAGGTGATATACAGACAATAAGATCCAAGACTCAAATTTGCCAGACTGCCCAGGTGTTCAAAGAAAGGTATCTTTTGCAAGTGCAAGGCAATCACAAAAATGGTGTTAAATGTTTTCTACCTCTTCATCACCAACGCATTTGCTACAGTAGTAGTCCTGGTAGGGACCATGCTTCATAAAAACCAATGCCCAATGGCATTTCAATATCAACATATAACTCTTATTCTTTATTTTGCTGAAGAGAAGCGCTATAAGCTTCTTCTGAGTCACATCTTTATTAAGCAAATACAATTTCAAAATTCAAGAATTAATAACTTGACTACAGATGAAAAAAATATGAACTATTGGAATGTGAAATTGAGATTATGAAGCTCTGCCAGCATCAAATCAAAGACAATTTTCAATAAACTTGTTTTAAATAAACAAAACTGCTATAAATACCAAACATTTATGCACAAAACCAATCAAATTGATGAAAGCATTTTGCCTTGCAATGCATTCCGTTGCCTTTTCAACACACATACGTAGTAGTACAAAGATTGTACAATATTTGCTAAAATTTTAACTACAATAAGACTGGATGCCGATCCTGGACTCGGCATTGACTGCTAATGGCATAAAAAGCTAAAGCTAAAAACGAAACTAATAACCAACAATATGATGACTATGGCGAGCAATGAATCTTTGTTGCAATAGGGACGTGCTTGAGCGGCTTTTAAAACAAGCGCAGTCATCTACACATGACAAATTGGCAACAAAAAACCTATGAAAAAAGGGCAAGGAAAACTTAAAAAAAAAAAAAAAAACAAATACGAATATGAAAGAAAAGCATACGGAATGAACAAATTTTAGTGCTAGAGAGTTTACGCAGGAAATATTGCTGGAAAAAACTAAGGAACGATACGCACAAAACGAATATAGGAAATTAAGATACACACATACACAGAGATGCCCTTATATGTGCATAGTGTTTGTGAGTGTATGTGTATATGTGGTGCAGTTTGGTTAGTTTAGGCCTTGGCTCTGTTGCTAACATCGATCGACTCGTATGTCGGTGTTATGTATACGCACCGTTGCACTAATATGCATGTTTGTCGCAGCTGTTTCACAAGCATACCAAAGCAATAAATATTCCAATAGGGATATCTCCGATAACGCCAATAACGACCAACCAACCAATATATGAATGTTCTCCCACCCATTCTGGTGTAATCAACGTTAGCAAATACAAGCCAAAGAAAATATACTTCTACCCCGCCACTTATTTTCAATTTTAGGTATTTTTATTTCATTTTTGTTTTTTTTTTTTTTTGACTGTTGCATGTTTTCCTATGTTTTCTCTTCTCCTTCGAAAGGAAAAGAAAGGTAAAGGTAATAAAAGCGGCAAAGGCCTTTTTTTTTGTGGTTATTATCCGCCAATACTACAATTAACATTGCAACAGACAGTGGCAAACGATTTTCTTCACAAAGTAACCGAAATGCATTTGCAATCGCTACCAAAGCCTCCAATGCCAGCCATTGCTTAGTGTTTGATCAAAAAGCATCGCATCGTAAACAAAGAAAAGAGAATCTCTTTTTCCATAGAAACAAAACAAAAAAAGGCAAACATGTTCCTTGTGACCGCAGGACAAGAAAGTGTACAATATGTACATACATATGTTGTACTTACCCTGGATTCATGGTTATGAACATGGTGCAAGTTGGATCCAGACGCAACATTGTGTCCTCGAAAAAGAATTTAACCACTTTGCGTCCAATGGCACGCTGTATAGTGAGTATCTGTTGCGCCACAACGGACAATACTTCCAATTCGATTCGATTGAACTCATCGAAGCAGGCCCAAGCGCCAGATTGTGCTAAGCCCTGGAACGAAATACAAAAAAACGAAGAAACATTGAAAGCAAAAAAAATAAAAAATATTCAACTTGGTGGTAAGGTATAAATAAGAACCTTTAGAACAGAAGGCTTAGATTGCATAGCAAGCAAAGAAGCAAGGGTATAAAATACTATCGATGGAACGTAGTTCACAAACATAGAAACCAAATGGCATCGAATGTAGCAGTTTAGTACTCTAGGCTGATATTGTGGGGTTGGGGAGTTATAAAGGGAAGGCTTCATGGGTATTAAAAGACGAAACAAACACGCGCTTTGTAAAAGTACGAGTTGTTAAAGGCGTTAGGTGTATGTTGTTTTGGGGCAAAGGGTTTGTTATGAGAAGCAATAGCAGTTGTTGCATTTTGTATCTGCGAATGAGTGGGTGGCAAGTTTCTAGTTTCTACTTTCTTTTGCATTTCTTTGTTTGTTGCTATACTCGTAAATATGCTGCTTTATACCACAATAGCAACAACAACAACAGTATCAAAAAGGAATCGCATCATTTTTAGCCTACAACCATTTTGATTCTACATTCTACTCATACTTCATATTACACCAGATACTTTTGCTTGTTGCACATGCCATATACATATGTTGGTTTGCAGTAACTTTATACCCTACTCTCAAAACACGATAAATTGATAAGAAAGAACATTCATTATTTTCAAAACCATTCAATCACAATAGATGGCTTTTTTTTTTAAATTAAAACAGTTCAAAAGTGTGAATTTGATATACAAACTCTATTGACTATAATCTGAATTTAAGAACGTACGAACAAGTGGCTAAATGACCAAAAAATAAAATAACTTTTTTGTTCTCAAACATTATAACACTACAATATTCTGTATTATTGCTTGATCATCTAATTTAGAAGTTTCACTTCCATATTGTATTTGCCTAAATAGCTCCAATATAATAATAACATTGTCAAATTTTGATTTTCGTCACATTTCATTTTCATATTTTTGGAATTACTCCTCTTGGCTAAAGAAGTTTCACTTCAAAAATAAAAAAAAAAATAAAAAAAAAATCCCCAGAGCAGGACTCGAACCTCACGCCCTCGGTTTGCAAGTCCTACTCTCTAACCACTATGCCACGGAGACATTTCTATTGTATTTGCCTAAATAGCTCCAAAAAATTATAATAATAACATCGTCAAATTTTGATTTTCGTCACATATATTTTCATATTTTTGGGTTTTACTCTCCATCGCTAAAGAAATTTCATTTAAAAAAAAATTCTAAATATTATATACAATTAAATCTAATAACAACTAAAGGTCACAAGTTTTTATATTTTAGAGTTGCATATCTTTTCTATATATTGGTTTTGGAAACTTTGAAAAGGACGAAGGATGATATGTTACTGAAATGTTAATAATAATATCAGTTTGCCACTTAGTATCTATTGACTCCCTGAATGGAAAAAAGTAATAGGTCTCGAAGTTAGGACTCATTGACTAAATTTAGTTTTTCTAATCTAAAATAATTTAAATTATTTTCCAATTAACATAATTTTTAAAAACAAAAAGCTATGACTTCTAAGTTATTTGCCATCAAAAAGTATCCAAAAGTCGCATTTACCTGACATACATATATTGATGGTTCCTTATGCTATGTATAAACTCTGTTGCTTCAGTCAATTCTATATTCTTTCTTTTGTAAATAAGAGTGTATGGAACTACAACTTGTTTGTTCTTCTTATTTTTACCTGTGTAAAATTTTGGATTCTTTTCATTAAAGGAAAAAATAATAAGACACAACACAGCCAATGAAATTTTTCCATCAAAACAAAATAAAAGAAAAAAATTCTAATAAAAAACCAATCAAAACTCTGAAGTTGCAAAAATATTGTACATAGTAATAAATAGGTGATCTTATAAATTAAATTTACTTGTGGGATGCATTGAAGCAGTTTATCAGATACTCAACCATTAAAAGTTGTCCGACAACTTTTCACATTTCCAAACATTCAAACAACTTAACAAACTTCCGTCTCTCTAATCTGATGTGGATTTATTAAAATCTCCAATAAAAAGAGGTGACTTCCTCAAAATTATATGCGAAACTTAAATTTAAATAGTAATATATTGTAGTCGTCTAACTTCTTTTGAATATAATCATAAACAATTTATTCGCACACAAAATTAATATATTTAACTAAAGCAACACACAAGCAACAATGACATGAGACACGGGTTTATGACTCAACTTGTGTAGACTACTTTCTAAAAATAACAAATAGAAACAAATTACAATCAAATAAGAATAAAAGTATAAAACAAAAATTAAAAACAAATAACAAAATATAAAACGTGAATTCAAAAACATTAGATCGTCTTCAAATAAAACATATGTTGATAACATTTTCTAGCATTACAACATATTACGAAATATATATCTAAAACCCAATCTCATTGTATTTAAAGCTGTTGTAAGAAAGCGTACTGTTTTCTCAACTTAATTTCAAGCCAAGACGAATTCTCATTTCAAAGTCATTTTTATACTAATTTCATGCAAATGAAGACTTGCTCGCTGTTGCCCAGTTTATTTCAACATTATTATTTTGCATCAGCTCAGATCTCCAGTCTAGTCCAGTCCAGTCCATTCTCCACCTGTGTCTTCTCCTCAAAATTCTTCTATTATGCAATTAACATAACAATATGTTAAACACTTTAACTGCGTTAGGAACGCGCCAGAATAACAAAGTTCCATAAATTACCAAAAGAACATTCTAAATTTCAGCACCTTTCATTTAAACCGCAAAGCTATCTTAGTTGCCACGCGAACGTATAATAAAGCGTGTAATATGATTTCTGAAGAGGAACACAAGCGACAGATGCGGTTATCGACCTAAAATATGGCCAAAATCGGGAATATATAATTTGTTTTTTGCTCATTATTTTCACCAAATTGATTAATTAGTCAATCAAATACAAATGCTTCAGTTATAAAGACACCAAGATACACAGACACCCCAAAAGGCAGGCGGAAGGTGTATAAACAACACAAGAGATAGCTGCGGCGATAGTATCTACAAAACATTCTTAATGATTAAAATAATAATAATAATAACGATAATGATAATGATATAATCAAGTTGCTGCATAAATTTTAAAGACCACTTTTATTTTGAGTGGCTCCAGTGTGTCTCTTCATGATATCGCAATCTAAAAGGAGAACGAGCGTAGTGCGGTGAAGTCAGTAAGTAGAATGTTTTGGAGTGGAGCCGTTTTAGAGTTAACGTTAAAGTTAAAATCAAAGCCAAAGGCCAAAATAAAATAGCAATAATAGCAACAAGAGAAACAGCAACAATCAAGAAGAAGGTTGTTGATTAATGTCGTTGTCAACGTTTTGTAATCAATTAAATGTATTTGATTGACTGTATTATAGAAAGTCATGAACTCTGAAATGAGATTTCTTGCTAAGCTTAAATAGAATTTTGTTGGTTATTTAAGATTTTATAGAGAACAGTAAAAATAGGTAATTTTGGTTTTATGCAAACATACGCGAATATATAATACAATTTAGAAGGCTCGCTAGGATACGATGAACAAATCAACAGTTCAAAATTATGCATTAATTTTAAAGGTTGCACACAGATGGCGTTATTTACAACAGTATTGCATCTGGCAATACTGTAACTATATTCATGTCAAAGCCTCATCATTAGGCTTTGTTTACCAGTATCTGTCATTTCGCTGAAGTGTACACAACATAGTTTTTTTGTGCTCCGAGTATGTCAACTTTCGTGCCGTCAAAACGCAATTTGCGGGAAGCCTTGCTTTTTTGCTTCAATTTGAAGAAAAATACCACCCAAGCCCGTCAATTGCTGTTGGATGCCTACCCGAACCATACTCCATCGATTTCAACCTGTGAGTACTGGTTTCGACGCTTCAAAAGTGGTGTTTTTGATACCCGAGGACAAGGAGCGACCTGGCCAGCCCAAAAGGTTCGAAGACGCAGAATTTGAGGCATTGCTGGACCAAGACCCGTGCCAAACGCAAGAAGAGCTCGCCGAAACGATGGACGTTGACCAAGCAACCATTTCCAGACGTCTCAAAGCGATGGGAATTGGGTGCCATACGAGTTGAAGCCGAGAGACGTCGAACGCCGATTTTTCACGTGCGAATTGCTGCTTGAACGACTTGGCCGGAAGGGTTTTTTGCATCGTATTGTGACTGGCGACGAAAAGTGGATCCATTACGATAACCCAAAGCGTAAAATAACATATGTCAAGCCCGGCCAACCGGCGCCATCGACGTCCAAGCCGAATATTCATGGTTCGAAGCTCATGCTCTGTATTTGGTGGGATCAGAAGGGTGTGGTGTACTATGAGCTGCTCCAACCCAACGAAACCATCTCTGGGGAAGTCTACCGACGTCAATTGATGCGTTTGAGCCGAGCATTGCTTGAAAAACGGCCGGAAACGGTCGAAAGACACGACAAAAGGTTATTTTGCAGCATGACAACGCTCGGCCGCATGTTGCACAGGTCGTCAAAACATACCTTGGAACGCTCAACTGGGAAGTGCTACCCCACCCGCCGTACAGCCCAGACATTGCTCCTTCGGATTACCACTTGTTCCGCGAGATGCAACGTAAGCTGGCTGGACACCGCTTCTCTTCATATGAAGAGACCAAAAAATGGATCGATTCATTCATAGCCGCCCAGAAGCCGGAATTTTGGAGAAACGGAATCCGGAAATTGAAAGAAAGATGAGAAAAGGTTGTGGCTAGCGACGGACAGTACTTTGAATGATGTATCAATCCATTTTGAAATCGAAATAAAGCCCCATTTTTGGTGAAAAAACCTTTAAAATTAATGCATAGTCCTAATAATTATTTATTATTTATTATTATTTATTTATTTATTTATTGTATAATAAAAAACTTAATTCTAAAATACAACATTAAAGCTGAAGCAACAAAGGCCTTGAGCTTAATATAATTAATTAGACACTAGTGTTGTGACTTATATGGTGACTATAGTCTTCAAGATAAGAAACTAAATGACCGGTTATACAAATGGAAAGTTGGAAGTTTGCACTAAAGGGAACATGGTAAACCATAGCAGCAATTATGACTAAATTTTGGTTGTAGTGATCGAAACCCAAGTGATCTTCAAATTACAATGTTAAAAAGTGTTGTATTGGATTCCCTGTGGCTCACGAGAAAACAGTAGTTTTAGATACCCAGTACACCTCCGTTGGTGTGACTTGGTTCAAAAGCTGATGTCCAAATGCATCTCAACTACTTATTTTTTATTATTATTGTGAAGTCAAAATCGGCAATAAATAACTGAACTTTCAACATTATATGATAAAAATGAAATTTTTCATAACTTTAAACTTTGAAAGATGAGGAATAATTTTATCATTTGATTCCTTATTCTTATGGTAAACTTTGTTTCTACATAGTACATGATTCCTATGGGTTACAAACATCAAACTAAAGTAATAATACCCTTTACGCACTTAGTGTAGCAAAGTATATACAATCAACTTAAGGATTAAGTAAACAGAATTGTTGATTAATTCAAGAAAACTGAAATTAGCTAATGCAACGACAAGATGAAAAGTTACTTCTGCTACCAACTAAAAATCCATTAAAATAAGTATACAACTTACTACATTTAAAATTCATTCATAAATAAACATACAAAATTATGAACTTACCTTAAAGAATTTGCCCAATGCTTTATAATCCAAACCATCGGAACAATTGAAGACGACACATTTCTTGGCAACTGCTTTAGCCAAATCCTTGCAGGTTTCTGTTTTACCCGTACCGGCAGGACCTTCTGGAGCACCACCCAAGCACAATTTCAAAGCACCCATTAGGGTTCTAAAAAAAGGCAAACATCAACAATGAATTACAAAAATATTTATAAAGCGTAAATTGAAAAAATAGAAAGAGAATTTATAAAAAATAAATATATATAAATAAAGATGCATAAATCCCAAAGTAAGCAAAAATGCCCGAAAGTATGCTTTTAATATATCTATATTATTTTTGTTTATACTATAAAAATTTGCAGCTTAAAAAATTGTCATTCGTAGATACTTTTTTTGCATTTTTAGCAACTTTCATCCCGGTTTTTTTGTGTTGTTTTGCTTTTTTTTATTGTATTGTATATTTTTATCGGGTTAGTCGCGGCTGCCTCGGACGCTTGGTGAATTTCCGCCATAACGTGTTGCAGCAAAAATGTTTTGATTATTTATTTTTCATTTTTTCAACAACAATAACAACAAACTCACACAGACATACATACATAACCACACATGTCAATATGTGCAAGTGTGTGTGTGTGTTTGTGTGTGTTTGTATGTGTTTGTATGTTTCTGTGTTTGTGTTCAAAACTGTCCAACATTGATTTATTTGTTTAATATAAAAGTTTTATCGGAAACCCCATTAAAATGTCCTTTTCCAAGCCTATACTCGTTTATGTGGCTTCTTTATTATTCCTTTTTTTTTTTTTTGTGTAAAATTTAAACGAGTTTTCTTTTTATTTTTTTTTTATTTTTTTTTTTTAAGTTGACTGTGATTTTGTTTTTTCTTTTTTTCAGTTTTTCCCATTTTTGTTATAGCAGCCGCTTAAATATCAAAGGCATTTTATTATATTTTAAAATGATATAAATTTTATATGAGAAATAAAATTGCAATAAAAAACAGATGAAGAAGAAATAATAATTCGTTGAACTGGATTGACTCTTATTGACTTTGAGCGCATGAAATGAATTTAGGGGTAAATGTGAAAATATACGAAAAACAAAGGTCATAATATTATATTGAAAATACAATGAAAATATACGTAATCATTTTTTGATTAAGTCTAGTTTTATTGGGTATCTTGATTGATATTCAAGGAGATAAAATTATTGTAGTAATGCTAAATCGCATTGAACAAGTTAGCAATTATGTTTATTGTAAAATGATATCTTTAGGTAATTGTGTTATTTTGTCACAGAAATATGCCAATGTAGAAGTTTAAAATATATTTTCTCTTCCAAAGCCACTTCATTTTTTATATTAAACCCATGTGATATTCTGTAGATATTGCAGCCCGCTAAAAAAAAAAAATCCGATTTTCGGATGTTTGTTTACACGTTCTTTTCGGTGGTAAACATGACGACATTAGAGTTCAACAAAACGCATTTGTGGCACGTGCCGATTTTCTTGTTCAATGAAAAAAAAATAAAAATGGGCCAAGTGCGTGTCAAACACGTACATGGAGGGTTCCGTACCAGATTCGGGTTTGATTTGACTAATTCCAAAATATATACCGCACGTATATATATAGAAACTTAAAGTGTCTAAATTTCAGTTCAATATTCCAAAAAACAAAAAAGTTTTTCTAATAAGAACCAGAATTGTAATCGGGGTTTGTATGTGAGGTACCCTCCCTTGTGGTCCGATCAAACTGAAATTTCAACGTTATAAGTTTCTGATGTATAGCCACAAACCACCCATATTTCAAGATCGTGGAATTACTGGATCGTATAGCTGTCATACAAACCAAAATGTTTCTTGTATGGGGACCCCTTTAAGTTTTCAAAAATATTTTAGATTTAGTATTTGTTGCTGATGCCCGGATAGAAGTACACATTCTGTGAAAATTTTAACTCTCTAGCTATTGCGATTTATGAGATGTGATCCGAGGACGGACGGGCGGATGGACAACGAAGTCTCTGCAATAGGGTTCCTATTGGTATCCTTTGGGTCCGAAACCCTAAAAAAGCTTCAAATTCTTGTAAAAACTTACGGCGAGCTTGCATCAACCATCAAGACTTGTGAATTCTGGTTTCAACGATTCAAAAGTGGTGATTTTAATGCCATTGAAGAAGAACGTAAAAATCACCCAAAAAGGTTTGAAAATATCGAATTGCAAGGATTATTGGATGCAGATACAAAAATTGATGACAGAGCTAACCATTTCCGATCGCCTGAGAAACATGGAAAGGGTACAAAAGGTTGGATAATGGTTCCCACACTGTGTGCGAATTGATATTTCAACGCAACGAAAGAAATATATCTTTGAATCAGTTGCGACTGGTGATAAAAATAGATATATTGTGTAGTGGAATCATAAGGGTGTCGTATACTATGAGCTTCTCAAACCTAGTGAAACAGAGGATACCAACTGCCATCGACTGCAAATGATCAATTTGAACAATGCGTTAATCGAATGGGTCAGAAGACAAATCAAATTCATTTTGCGTGAGTGATAAGAACAAACTAGTCAAGGACACCATTTTCGCCCTTGGCTGGGAACTCTTACACCGCCACCGCCATTTTCGCCAGATTTGGCTCTTTAGATTATCATTTGTTTTCATCGTTGGGATAAATATATGTAATTCATAAAAATATGCCATACAAACCTATAACAACGATCTGTTAGCGGTGTTACGACCAAACGTGGCAGGTTACCAAGATACTCCATGCCATACTTCACATCCGTGACCACCATACTAACGCAAACATATTCTTCGCTCTCTGTGTAATCAAGCAAAGTATTAAGTATTTTTTAAGTTAGGTAGATATGTATAACTCTTACTGTCATCAGTTTTCCAATAGTAACGCAATTGTGAAATCCAATCGAAATCACTAATGCTAGCAACTTTCATGTCCACCATATACTTAACTACATCTCGTGCTGAAACAAACAAACAAAATCTTAAGATTATTTTTGTTTTGAAATTTTGAATTTGGTAACATTGAACGAACCATGCACATCCAAAACAATGAGTGCCTCAATTGCAATTCTTATATTCGCCAGTAAATCTGTACGAACCAATTGTACTAAATCACCAATTTGGACATTGGATTTTTCTAAATATTCAGGCAACTGCTTAGTTTCAATGGCTTCCTCTACCTAGAAAGTGTACAAAATATACTTACAATAAACAAACCGAAAAAAAAAAAAAAAAAAAAAAAGAAATATGGGCAAAAATATTACTTCTTTTTATAGCCAACAGCAAATAGAGAAAAAAGAAAAGCTAATCATGTGTTTGGAGATTACAAATGTGTGCTTCGCGGCCACATTTTTCACATTTTTGTTGTGCAAAGTTTTGTGGCTACAAAATTTTTGTGTAGTTTTGACGCTTGGGAAATCGCGTAAAAAAAGTTACAGCATACTTTTGAGTAGCGAGGCAATACCAAACGACAACAACAGCAGCAGTAAAAAATAATACTTTTCTAAATATTGTTCACAAACCTCATAAGTCCAGGCCATGCAAGAAATGCCCTGCACTACTTGGCCTGGCCACGAAACGACCCAAGTGATGCGTTCAGTCATTAATAAATCTTCCCAAGCATCATGCATTTGTACTAAAACGCTCTCAAGCATTACAGTCTCCACTTCCTTAAGCCAGAGTTCAACGAGTCCCTAAAGAATTCAAACAGTTATCAAATTTATTAATTCTATTTAAAGTCGTCGCTATTTTATAAACATACATTTGCCGCTTGTGGATTAATTTTCCGTACAAGTTGAACACGTTCCTCTTCTTCGGATATCATTTCAGTGACTTCCATTAAATCGTCAAATGTCAACATAGCGATCTACAATATTCAAAGTCTTATTATCACGTAGGACATTCAACACCTAAAATAAATTACTCACGCCTTCAAAACATTTCCTTAAATGTGGTTGAACACGTAATGGATCCTTTGTCTCTGACAATATTTCTAGCAATTCATCATTAGACAAAAAGAAGAAACGAGCAAAGAACAAACGTTTTTGTTCCAAATATGTGTTCAAACCTTTCTGTACGGTCTCTAGATCGTCTATGGCCTTTAATAGAATCTCCAACATATCTGGATACAATGTTGCTGCCATGACATGTTTATCCTGCATTGTGAATCTCATCATACGCCTCCAGATTTTATCAACTACTTTGAAATTACGCCCCTCCATTGGCATTTGTCGCATAATATCCTCAGAGCTGAAAATTGGCTCGAGATACATCCATGTAACTTGTACATTTGTCCATGCATCAATGATATTCTGTACAAGCAATAGACGATCCTCCCAATCATCGGCCTTCGTGCCAAGTGCCGCAATAAATGGTGAACGTTTCATTGCTTGAGTTCTCATAATATGATCGTCCAATTGAGTTTGAATATCATCAATTGAGGATAAGATATGTGTATCAGAATCACGATATTGTAAGAGCTCAAAGCAGACATCTTTCCAATCCGATTGCATATTCAGCAATGCTTGATTCAAATCATATTCTTTGCCGGCAGCATTCGCAATCTCCTCCAAGGCTGGCAATATACTCATTATGTCTGCTTCGATCATATCTTTGAGCGATGGCAACAATTGTGGATTACATTCACGTCCCAAACGCTTCGAAATAAGCTTCCAATGTCGAGCTTCAAGACCGTGTTGACATATTGCATCGAGTATGGGAAGATAAACACGGAATTTTTCAATTTTCATACGCATTTGCTCGGCGGCACGTTTTGCAACTGGATTGTAAGACAACTGGCGTGACAATTTGTACATGATCTAAATGGTTTATTGGAGAGACAATAGTAATTGGAGAATTTGTTAGACATATAAAATACTTGATTTCAAAGTGTACTGAAGCGGATAGGTAGGTAAATGATAGAAAAAAAAAAATAAAGCTTTACAAAGTCAGCAAATTAAATTCGGCAAACAGAGTAAAATGAGTAAAAGCAGTCCCAGTGCTAGTGCTAATCCAACTAAGCTCAATTCGTCTTCTTGACTCCTACAATGTTCTATGTAGTCTGTGTATTTCTGTGCAACTGTGCCGAAAAATGCAATCCTACTATTTATTTTTTGCTTTCATTCTTCCATCTGCGCCTTTGTGTTTCACTTGGCTTGACATGAGTTTCATTCTCTTTGTCTATTTTTCAATTTTTTCATTTTTGTGGCAGTTCAACTATTTTCATTGCTGCCGCTTCTTGAGGTTTCCAGCGGTCGAGAAGGATAACACAAAAAAAAAAAAAAAAGCATCTCACAGTGTCATATATAAAATCCGACAACAACTCAAACTTTGTCGCTCTTTAATGCCAAGACAACGAAACGACAACGACAACAACTAGCAATAGCAGCATTAGGATGGAATCAAGGCTAAGCAGGCAGCATGGAACTTAGCATGGCACGACTTCCGAGACTACTTACCTTGTGCATATTCTCGACTTCCTCTCTTACGCCATCCGCATTTAAGCATTCGAAACGGTCGAACATCCTGTAACGATGAAAGAAAGAATGAAATGAGAATGTAAAAAATACAAAACGAAACAAGTCACAAAATGATAGAAAAACGAAAAGAATATTCGCAATGAGAAGCCAACTTGTAAAAATGGCAGAAAAATACTAGAAGGACATACAGACCAATAGCTAAAGAAATACTCACTCGTAAGCTCACAAAGATACAATGAAAACTAGAAATACTAGTAACATAAAACAAAAAAAAAAAAAACAAAAAAATGCAGGGAAACAGATAAATCGCTGGGAGAATAGACAAATCTGGCTATTTTCCGTCAGCTTTGCATGATGCACTTCAAGCACATTTTTTTTTCCTTCTTTCTAGAGAGAAGCTACTCGACTTTTCCGCACATTTTACGCCCATTTTTCACCCATTTTTCATCATCATCATCATCATCGTCGTCATCGTCAAGTGCACTTCACTCGTTCGTTGATTTGTGCACAAAAATAATTTTATTTAAACGTTCATTCCCTGCTGGAAAGAAAAACAAAAACTCACCAAATTAGATAATCCTTCTCGAATGTATATGATGTCTTCCAAAGTTTCTCAATTGGCTCCATACGCTCGACAATTTCGGCAAGCAACGGGAATTGTGAAATATCAATCTGTAATAGACCTTCCTCAATATTGATAGCCTTTGCTTCGCGACTTAGACTCTATGGTTAATAGAAAGCAAGAGTTTGTTTTAACATTTCAATGATGTATACAAATTTTAATGAATTTAACCTCTATGGTATTGAAAAGCTCATCAACAGTTTCAACGCGTTCACGCAACTCATCCAGGGTAAGAACATCGCGTATTTCCTTAATACGAAAACCATCCATGGTGCGTTTCTCTTGTTGGATTAGTTTCTCGAACAAGGCACGGCGTTCACTAAAAGAACATTGGGATTGGGATTATTAATGAACTTAACTATGTCACATAATTGTATCTGTGAGTACATACCGTAAAGCTGCTTCTAGATTATCACGTACAACAGCCAAACGGGCTGCACTGAGATCAAGTACCTCTTCTAATTCACCAGGCAAGACAAAAGTGCGTGAGTTCAAATGTATATCAGCACCTGAAAGAACAATGCGATAAAATGCATAATGTATATATGTGTCTTTAAATTTGATGACAAATTGACTTCAACACTAATTAATCTTTAATTAGTTGGCTATGTTTGGATGAACGTATTTGTTTTATCTCATAGCAAATATCTGTATCTGATTCATTTCAGATAAAGTAATTACCACAAAATACTAAACCACCAGCAGATATCAGCATTAGGTATAACAACTCAAATTGGCAAATACCATGAATGAATGTGTATTGATCATCTTAACACCATTTACAACTTTGGTTATGTTTAGTAGGCAATGAAAGTTTCTATAAATCTCATTTCACAAGCTTCTTCGATTTTATTAACATTATTTGTAAGATTGTAAATGTGTTGGACGTGGTGTTGTGTTTGAGTGTCATACTGTCTGCAATTATTTGACATGTTATTTGGCGTGACAAATACGTAACACCGCAACATAGTAGTCAGTTCGAAATCAAACCAAAAACTTCAGTAACAATAAACAGATCTCATGATAACATAATTCAGCCCAACTCCAATCTATGTACTTTACTCAACTCTACTCAACTTAACTCAAGCAAACTCTACTCAACTCAACTCATCTCATCT
Organism: Amiota minor; assembly: GCA_037043295.1. Lineage (NCBI taxonomy): Eukaryota > Metazoa > Arthropoda > Insecta > Diptera > Drosophilidae > Amiota > Amiota minor. The sequence goes on along the minus strand of JBAMAW010000142.1, from coordinate 359,899 downwards.
CATATCAATTCAACTCAACTGACAATGACAGAGACCAAACCAAATGTTTAACTGTAGCTTTGTGAATCGTGTCAACGTCGTATGTCATTTTATCGGTATCTACATTTATGTACATCTGCATCTCCATTTCTATATCTCTATGTTCTTACATATACATATAACTATGGCAATAGATAATGCGTATGTGTGTCTGTGTGTGTGTGTGTGTGTGTGGCTATGTTCGAATCAGTGTTTGCATCTCTGCACTTGACGGTTGTCAAAGTTACTTGCACACATGCATGAATTTGTTAAGCTCATTAAGTTGCATTTTCGGGCTTTTCAACGTTTTAACAATATCATTTATATGTTCTCTTTTTACTACAATAGTAAAAGGTGTGAGTGTGTTTTTGAATGTTTGTATCTTTACCGCAAGTAATTATAAAACCAATTAGTCTACTCAGCTTGTTAGTTGAGGTTAATTATGTTAAGACCCCACGAAACCTCAAAGCTCAGAAAGACGACAACAAACACCATCACCAACAGCATAGCTTAGATAAACACATACTCGGACAATACATACATACATATGTATGTGTGGAGATAAAATCTCATTCACCGTTCAAACATGCAAGGGACAAATGACCAGGACAGGACAGTTTGGACCAATCCCTCTTACCTTTAAATAGCAAAGCAAACTAGTATTATTAAGCTACTTCTTGCACTGCTGCTGATGGTGATGGTGGTGATGGTGATGGTGGTATTGCTAAAGCAAACATTGCACCTGCACAAACAGCTCTGCATTCAATAGGATTCTAGGAACAAGAGTCAACAGCAGCAGCTAGTAACAGTAGCTAAACTTAAACTTAGTTTGAAAGGGCAATAGTTACTTACTGCTCATGTCGGCATGTGTCAGCAGGAATAAGACTCGTTTCAGCACATTCTTGATTTCATCTTTTATTGCAAATATGCGCATATCCCGACACTCAGCTATATAGTTTTGCAGGGCCACAACCTCAGGTGTTTCCTCTGGTCTCTCACCTGCCTTTAACGACATATCTTCAAGTTCCTCACAAATGCTAAAAAAAGAGAAGAAAATAAAAAAGAGAAGCATAAATACATATCATACTACGAGATATATTAAAGTATGATACAAAAAAAAAACAACAAAATTGATGAAAGAAAACTGTTAAGTCTGCAAGAAAATTGTATAACTTTGCATAAAAAATTTATTTAAAAAGTGCAAATTATTCTAATTATTCTAATATAAAAGTTACATAAGATACTTACGCACGATTCTCATTCTCATTGATGGCTTTATAAAAATCAATTATAAATTCATAGATAATATTGACATAATAACGTATGGCGGTCTTCACATGACGATTATCCAGCATAAACATATTCAGAGGTACGTAATCCCTTAGATAATAAGTACTATCAATAATTGCACGCAATTGTTTCATGATTTGTTCAACAGCCTGCAGAAAATAATAAATTTTAGATCACCTTTAATATTAAATTTTAAATTAATATTGAAATGTGATACATATTCAGACAGATACACACACACACACACACATTATTAAGGAAGGAAATGAAGGTTTTCATGTTATGAAATTTTGAAATATATTTTCATTTTACGAAAATGAAGAAAATCCATTATTACAATAATAACTAAATAATAATAATATTAACTACTTTAATGAAATACCTTTGCTTTAGTTTCATATTTCATCATCATCATCATCATTATTTCCATCTTCATAATCATTAATATTGTATTAGATTGCAAAATTTAATTAAATCCCATTCAGATGCATATCAATGATAGCAGATAGATATATTGTATATATTGTAGATATTTTGTATATATTGTAGATATTGTAGATATGAGGCATATACACAATATAAAGAAACAAACATCAACCAGACGTCAAACATCAAAGCAACTCCCCAAACATTGAATAACTACTATGAGTATCTCAAATTGGGGTTTATTACCTGCTACCTATTGCACGCAGTAGCAGCATTTGTTTATTGCAGAACAGATTACCTTAGTAACACTCTACTCGACTTGATTTTAGCTTGTTAAAAGTTTTGCTAACTTTTATGGTAGAAGTATTTCGCAGCAGCAGCAGCAGCAGCAATTGCTTGACTTGAATTACTCAATGTCTGAAGACTATACAATGATTCGCATTTTAAACGAGTATCACCGTAGATACTTAGTATAGGTACATACATACATAACTGCTGCGTATGTAAGTATCTCAGTCATATTGTCTGCATCTGCATCTGCATCTGTCAACAGTCTATTAAAATTGCATAATGAAATTTAATGTTAATTCTACGCATGATTGCGTATAATCAAATCGAAATAAATAATTAAATGTTAAATAATTTCATGGTGCCGCCGACGGCAGCCTCAAGCGAAACTCTCTGTATTGTTGTTGATTATGATGATGATGATGATGATGATGATATTGGCAATGATAATGATGTTTCCACTGATATTGTTGCTATGTATTAAAAGAGATAGCAATGACGATGGTGATGGTGATGGTGATGGTGATGGAACAACAAAAACTTTTCAATTTTCACATTTACAAAACTTTTTAGTGCCTTCGCTTGAAATTGACAGATTAGTACTTACTGTTAAATCGGGTAAAAATATATCTGTATAGATTTTCTCTACCATTGGCATGATATTATTATTAAACAATCCATAATAGTATCTATAGATAGGCAAAAGATATCTTTTTGGACCATGTAAGTTTTCTTTAACAATTTGCTCAACTTCTTTGTAAAGTGCAATCATATCCACATGATCCGTGGTTATATTATGCAAATAACCATGAGTTGAGGGATCTAGAAAGCATTTGAACAAATTATTTGATATAAACAATATGTAAACATAACGTAAAACTAACTAACCATTTGACATGACATATTCAAGTCTAGGTATGTCGTAGCCCACTTGCAGTATAGTTTTAAAAAGATTCGAAAAATATTTAGGTATATCATTCATATAAGGGTAAACATAGAACTTGTGTTCATGTTCAATAAGAAACTGTGCAACTGGATCAATATCAGGAGACTAAATGAAATCAATAATTAGTGATACGGGATAATGAGTGTCAGAAAAAGTATCCAATCCAGTATCCTTACTTACTTACCAAATCAATAAAAACATTGACAATCGCCTCTTGAAACGGATCTGGATCACCTGCTGTAAATTCATAAATATTTGGGGACGTACGTGCATCGGGTGGTAATTCAAAGGGTTCATTATCGAAATGCACACCAACTGCAGCCGCTTTAAGTGTTAGCATTGGTCGATGAAAAAGTCTTGGATCAAATGTTTGATATTTCTCAAACATATTGCCTTGCTGTTGTACAGTAAATAGTAGATAAAAATATCTAAAAGCAATTTTTATATTTAAATCATTACAAACCTCATAAGCACACACAAGCTTATAGAAATATGTTAAACTCCTGGTAATCAATTGATTCAATTGACGAGACATCAATGCATGTACACAGTTGAAAAGATACTTTGCCCGGCCGCATTGTTTACCACGCATGGGTACATAATCTTTCCAAGTCTTACGCATAATATTTAAAAGATCAGCACACCGTGGCAACCAATCATCAATAAGTAACTATAAAACAAACCATTATCAACCAAATCAATTGATCTAAAATGCATTTGACTTACATTTTTTATTTTTTGACAACTTGCTTCAACAAATTCGACTAACTCATCATATGTAAACGGGGTATCTCTGTACATTACTTTCGACAAGTCAACAATGACGAGTTCACTGTACAATTGATACCACAACAACGTAAGTGCTCGAGCAACGGGATGCGATATCATTAGAACTTGATCTATGCGATTTTTAGCCAGTTGCAAATTGCACTTCCAGGGTATAGGTGAGCGTATGTTTAGTAATGGAAAATCAGGTGGTTCAACTTCAAGTTGAAAACGCTTACGTTCTAGTGCGGATCTACAAAAGAATTTATAGATAGTACACAAGTTATTTTATAGCAAACAATTACAATTTATGTAGCTCATTAAAGCTCATGATGATGATGATGAGGATGACTCAGGACTACTCACTTAAATAAATAACGTAAAAAGGTACGTTTCACTTGATAACGAAAATCCTCTTGTAAGTCTATGAGGCAAACCATAATTAAAATAGCAATTTCCGGATGTATATCATGTTCTGGGTTAAAGAGATAATCCAAAAAAATAACTTCAGGCGGCAAATGTGGCCAGTATTTCTATGATACATAAAAAGAAATGAATTAGTTTCATACTCATATAAAAAAGGGATTAGACTATTGAACCATCTGAATGGCGATGTACAGTGTATAGGAAACATTATATATATACGTGGGTCATTCAATAAGTTTTTAGAATAATATAAAAAATAAACAATATTTCTCTTGGTTTTCCTTTCCATTATTATTATTTTTTTCCAAATTCATTAAACCGTCCAAATAGTAGTTTATGTCAAAGTCCTCAAAGTAGGAACTCTTCATTCAACCCAAATCTCTTACCATCTAGCCATTTCTTCAGGTTTTGAAACAGCAAATAGGTGTAGAGGACTAAATTTGGAGAATATACTGGATGGGTAACAGTCCGAAGCTTAATTTATTGATCTTTAGCTTGGCGATTACGAACGTGGATTGTCATGATGGAAAATCACTTTTTTCTTCACCAAATTCGGTCATTTTTGCTTTAAATCAATCTCGAATTTGTCCAAGAGCTCTGAATAATATTCGATGATGGTAATGTGATGAACCCGCTCAATTGAATGCCTACATCCTGAGCCATCTCAAGCACTTTCAGTTTCCGATTATCCAATGTTGTTCCATTGGATTTTATCGACTTGAAAGTTGGGCCTCACTTTTGCTGTACGATACAACTTTCCAAAGTTCCATTGTATTTTTATGCTTAATGAGCACACGGAATTCACCTTTCTCCATTTCTTTCCAATCACAAAAGTTAGTTGCTTCAATTGACAATAAAAATGAATGAACATACCACATGATATTCATGACTTCAACAAAATTTAGTAATGGACTAAATTAAAAAAAAAAAAAATTACTGATCCTGCGAGTGCCATCTCTTGGATTTTCTAAGGACTTATTGAACGACCCACATACCAAGTAGTATAGTAGTTAAAAGTTAACTTATTAACAGTGATTCTGTGTTTGTATGGCCACAAGTTAAGTAAACTTATAATCCAGTAAGTATATATTTTATATGCTCAACATAACACAAGCGTAGGTACAAAGTTTATTAGACAAGTTTATTTATTATGTATGTATGTGTTATATTTGATTGGACACGTGTACGAGTATCTTATGTATTTACCTTTTCCCTGGAAATGAAGACTGCAATCCCTTTAAGAAACTCATAATTAAGGTTGATTTGAAGCAAAGCTCTGTGTACAAGATGCGATGGATATGTTTCGAGTTGTATCACAGAAATCTGTAAAAATGTATATTAAATAAATTTTAATTTAATATTATTCTTATTATATAAGTGCAAAGATATTTTGAATGTATCCCAATGACAATAATGTGTTTTTATAACTAATCACGTTATTCAAAAGTTAAATTTTGATGTGTTTATACAACATGGAAAGCCACAGAATGAAAATAATAATAATAATAATATGGTAATATTTTGATGAGCGAATTATGAAGCACGTTTTATGAAAAGTATCTTTTTTTTTTTTTTGTATTGTACATAATTTCAAATTTATTTTAAGTATTTGTTGATAATGCATATTTCACTATACACAAGGACACACACTTTCCCATATTTACTCACTGACCAACTGACAGACAGACAGATAGACAGACAGACAGATGGATAGCTTTTTATTATTAACTTTATGATTATCACATTCTCATTTTTCACATAAAAAAGATACATTTTTTTTACGATTTGGTCAGAACATCGTTAAGTTTGAAATGTGTTTAAAAAATGAATTTATATATATTTTTGTGTGCTTCCCTGAAATTAGCGTGGGTCATTTGAGCTTGTGAAAATTTATTGTTACTGTGTGGCTGTTGTTGGAGGTGATGGTGGTGGTGGTGGTAATGTTGAGTGCGTATCTGTGTGTCCTTCCTGTTAGTTCATCTGGTGAGTATAATTGCATGGATGTGTGTATCTATGTGTGTTTGTGTGAATAAGATAACCTCATAAATTTGCATATATTTTTTATATTATTCTTGTTGTTTTTATTGTATGTTGTGCTATGTATTTTTCAAACGCTGACCAACCAAACCGAGTCACTAGACCGGAAGGATGTGCATGACCTATTTAGATTGGTGGTTTATTTCATACTAACAACAGTAAAAACACTAACAATAAAATCATCAGGAACAACATCAGCATCAGCATCAAACATCAGCGGTTTCAAGTGGTTTATCCCTGGCTGCATGAGAGATTAGTAAAGCTTTAGCTTTGTTGGGTTTATTAGCGAGAGATTCAACCAAATACCAAACCCTGCCACATGACACAGATTTGATAATATTCATGCTTCAATCAAATGCGGATTTTAGTCCTCTCAGTCGGAGTGGTTCGTTTGTATTAAGTTTTGTTAAAATAAATTGTCTAAAATCCATTATACAATATAAACTTACACTAAGCATTAGACTCTTGTAGCGTTTTTGTATTTTTAGTGTAAACTTTTCACTGGCCTCACGATAATCGATCTCATATTGACGCAGGATTTTAGCTTTTTGTTCTTCGGGATCGACTGGTTGTAGTCCTTCCAGATATCGGAAATTGCTAAATGAGATTCAGAATAAACAATAAAATAATAAAAGAATCATCTCTAAAAACCCACATGGCTTCCATAGTTTTAAGGCATTTGAGGAATTCTTCATCAGTTTTAAAATATGCCCGTTTAATGTGTGTCATCCTACGATTGCATCCAGGTGGATATACCTATCATGGATAGAATTATTATTGTATTGGACAACGTCTCTTAGTTTTAAAGCCGCATACCTTCTTCATTGTGGCCTCAAATGCTTTGACACAACTTGGTGCTGCAGCGTTATCACCAATTCTTCCATGTTCCGTACGCTCTTTTGCTTCCTTGATGTGTGGTTCAATAAGTTTATCAATTACTTTTCCAATGCGTATCAATTCATTACGACATTCTAAATGTATAATATGTATCATATATGTATGTTGATTAAAAGATGATTGTACTTGATGCAACTAACCTTGTGGCGTACGTAGTGTATAATGATCAGCGGGTGTGAATTTCTCAGGGTCTGGCCGTCGCGGTTTCTTTAGTGACTTGAGTCGCATGTGACGCGCTGATTGCGTGCGATAGGCACCTATAAAAAATATATATTATAAATCAAATCATTCTTCTAATTACTTTCTTTAACAAAATGAATACCAATATCATCAGAAGGCATCCCAGTTAAATGCCTTAAACGATTTGAATAAATAGAAGACCGTGTGCCTTCATCATAGTAGAAAACTCGTACGCGCCGCATGCAATACAAATGTATCATTTCATTGGTCATTTCGAAAATTTCCTTTTCACTGGGAACCACTAATAATCAACAAAAGAGATAAAACCAATTACATAATCAGTGTTTTTATTTAAACTGTTCTCTGTTAATTAAGCGCCAAAAAGGCAAACATTTAATTATATAAATTGTATTTCATTTATTCTTACTTCCAGCAAGCCAACGATCAATCCAGGGATATTGATTGCAAGCTAAAAAAAGGAAAATAAACAACAAATAAATTATTAAATATGCACACCATTTTTATGTACAATAATTTATTTAATAAAAGAAATGGAAATTTTATACAATACAACAAATATATGTAGGTATATTTAAAAGGATTTATGCACATTACATGCAAATATGCATGCAAATTCTCAAATATAAGTAGATCGAGCTGAAACGTTTGTTTACTTATTGTATAAATTGATTGAGGTTAAATTTAAATATATTTTATATTGAATTAAAATCACCAAGTAGTATGCAAACGCAACCTTATAGACCAATATACAATCCAAACTAATATGAAAATGCTGTAAATATTTAAAGAAACTAGTTAATTAAATCAAAGTTATCATAAGTTTTGGCTCTAGGACTCCGGTAACAAAAAATGCTCAAATTTGCAAATAGGCAAAGTGCGATTTCATCTAATCACTATGAGCAAGTCAAATTCAGTGGCTCAGGAGACATTGTCAAGGAATGCCGAACTCTAGAATTTGGGATTACCTCATCCTAACCATCAGCTACACATTTTTCTCCACAAGAATCTCTTGCAAGCAGCATAAAGCATTTGGCATTTGGGAAACGTTCAAAATCAAAATATAAGTATCATCATTAAAATATACTAAGCTTCATACACATTCATTTATTAAATTTAGTTATGAAATTACAAAAATGAAAATGAAAAATTTAATACAGATTATAATATTTCGTCCTTGATCCAGTGAACCGAACATTGAGTCAAAATACATTTGTAAATGAAGCTAATTTTAAAGGGAAGTAAGAATGAAGCCATGACATAATATGTACGAGTAAAATACATTTTGATGGCAATGTTTATCGATAACATGGCAATTTTGTTGTTTTTTTTTTTTTATTTTTTTTTTATTTTAATTTTATTCAAAATACACTTTTGTTACTTTATTAGCCAAAAGCCAAAACCCAAATTGAGTGATAAAGCGATAGAGAGAAGGAACGACCGTATCTTATGCTCCGCTGGCATTATGTATAAAAAAAAAAGAAAAAAAAACTATTGTACACAAATGAAATACTTTATCACACTACAAAAATAGCATATAAAAAAAATAATATGATCATTCCTCATGCCAGAAGCCATACACACCATAGCATACAGTACAGTTTTATGTTCACAGCTCCCAAAGGATATTCAAATAAATGTCATACTTATTTGTTCGTTTTTATTTTTTTTTTTTTTAGTTCCTTTTTTCATCCTTGTCAGAATGATATAAAATTTTATGTTAAAAGCATAATGTTTTTGAGTATCGTTATTTTATTATTTGTTTACAGGTGAACAAAATAATGGTGTGGCAGGGGTAGGACGAGTTTGTGGTATATAAGTATATGTAAGTATAAATATTCTTATTCAAATAAAATATCAATTTGAACTTGTTTTGTCACATTTAATAAAGTATTAAGTTTTGTATTTCGTGGCAAAATTATGTTTTTATTTTTGCTTTTTTGTTATTGCTTTTTTATTGCGATTCCCATCATTCTTTTATGCATCCAATTCAGTGTTATACAACATACGTATAACCAGAATAATATATATGTTGTTGCAATTTGTTGATGCATTTGGTGGTTTTTTTTTTTTTTTGTTTTTTTTTTTTTTTTTATATATCAATAAAGTAATTTGTTATTGCATAAAAATGTAAACTGAGAGATTTTTTCTATAGTTTTTTTAGTATATAAAAGAAATATATAGAGATACGAGTACATCAATAAATAAAATAAAAATTTATACAATATTATAAATTGAGTTTTATATTGCACTGATAAAAAGCTTAAAAAAGTGGCATTAAAGTATCATGACAAGTATAATATAAAATCAAGTTGAAGGGGGAAAATGTGTTATGGCTAAAGAATTGTTAAAACATGACTTTAACTAAGCCACTCATTTATCAGTTAAAATGTTCTATAAAATAAGAAAAAAGATATGGTACCACGACCTGCAATAATCTAGTTTGCTAAACCATATTAGTCTAAATAATGAGACTTTTAACAATAAGAATTATTATTCCATATTTTATTTGGAGGCATTATGACTTTTTCTACTATGAAGAGTATTTCCTGACTATTTGCCTTAATTTAGGTAATAATGCATACTCTGTTTTGAACATCTTATAAATGAAACCGACAGTTCCCAGTTTTTTAGAGAAATTATTTTTAGATGATACCACAATGTTCTGTCAATTTTTTTTTTTTTTTGTTTTTCCTAAAATAAAGATCTTTGTAAATTCAAGAATGAAGACCCAGGAGTATGTGGGAGAGGATAATGTAATGCAATCGCCAAAGAAACATAATCTTAATACTTATATGCTCTGTTAACACTAGGGTCTGGGCTATGCGATCCCTAGACCTGAACCATCGAAAAGTTTGCATTAAATGACACAACGGAGTCTTCTTTCGAGGGGGTAATAGATGTGTGTGAAATAGATGTGTGAATAATCGAATTTTATGGTAGTTAAATGTCTTGTTTATTGCGGAGAAAATTCCAAGTAAAAAATCAGTTTGCTTCTTTGAAAAAAACAAAAAAAAAAAAAAGCAAAGGTAATTTCTATTGATGAGTAGATCAACTGTGACAACTTGAGATTACTGATACATAATAATATACATACATTCATACATTACATTGATTTCACATGAATTACATTTATTACTTACCCCAATTATCAAAATTATATTTATGATCTTTTTCATCACGTAACATTTCAAATTTCTCCGGCATTACAACGTCAGTCAATGTCAATTCTTGTAAACTATCATCATCGCAATCGATATAAGGATCCTTCACATTTATCATATCGAATTTATGTAAATTGAATTCCTTATTACAAACATTGCCAACAATGCTATCATTTTGCAAATGTGCTACAAATAATCAAAAAGAAGCCATGAGTTACTTATGAAATGTCAAAGATTATTAACTACTCACAGATTTTTTCTTGTATATATTCTTGGATTGGATCCAATGGCAATTCGTCAAACTTATAGGTAAGTGAATAGAATGGACAATCATTCAATTGTCGTTTATTTGGATCTTTTCTTCTTTCTGGCTCAGGTGATGGCTTGCGTTTTTTGCGTCTGCGTGGTTGATTTAGTTTCGGATCGCAATACGGACGTTGTTGTATAGTTTTTGGTAATGGTGCTTTTGTTTTTTCATCTTTGTTAGGAGGCGCCATAACAATTCACAAATATGATAACAATGTTATGTATGATAAAAACGTGTTTCTATTGTGTCTTGTAAAATTCTATAATATCTTCTATCCAAGTGTTTCTTACTGAAGAAAATAAAATAAAATGCTTTTAATAACAAATATATATTTTTTTTTTGTTGTCAAATAATTTCGACGACAGAAAATAATTGAAAGTAAAGAAAGACAAGAAATGACATCTTTCTCTTACGTACATGACAAACAATATTCTCAGGATATAAAAAATACTTATGATGCAAAAATGAAGGGATATAGAAAAACTAAATAAAAAAAATTGTAGTAATGAAAGTTTTCGCCACACAAAATGGCATCCAGACCCACAAAAACACACACATAAGTAGTGAAAATATTCGATATAAACAACTCCACTGAACTGAACTGAACAGAACTGAACAAAACCAAACCAAACTGAACTGAACTGAACCGAACTGAATAGAGAACTTAGTCAACTGCAGACGACAAGCATATGGGGAACGTCAAGGATGAGAAAGCATACGCAATGTTTATAAACAATATTACAAAAAACGCCGGTGAATTCCAGGACGACAAAGGTGTCGGGTGCAGTAAGGTAGTATTAACAGCAGACAACTCTAGGCAACCAACATGTTACAACCTTTGGCGAATGATGACGATGACGATGACGATAACAACGACAACGGTTGCATTGGCAACCTGGTAAACATGTTGTTCCGTAGTCAGGTTGAACACAGGTAGTGCATGCATTGTGAAGACTAGGAGAGGTAAGTTGAAGGTAGCGACGACGGCAGTTTGAATTACAGCTACCTTTATGAATAACAACAAAAGCAATGTCGACAATAACTAAAAAATCATGAACAGGAAACAGAATATTGGTGGTGTTGGCTTAGATACAAGTACACTGCAAAAATTCAAATCTTCAACCTTCTTCTTCATATGGAATAAGATTCACAAAATTTATTATACATATTGGACAATTTCAGTACTCACACAGAATACGGCAGCACACCTATGACGCTTCTTATATCCTCAAGCTCAGTTTAATGTTGAACTTACTTAGTATAGTCTAACTTCATAGTATGTTCTTACAATTGAAGGTAAACAATTTGCCGCTTGCTAATATCATTGACAATGTTTCCTTGCTTTTTCTGTACCAGTATCCACTTGAGATTGATATTGAAGAAATTTATCCTCTGATATATGCAAATTTCCTTTGATCAATTAAATGAAAATATTACTTGGCACCCATCCTTCACTCTGATGATAAACTATACCATATTCATATCAGTTTTAAGACATTCCAGAACTTATTTTTGAAGTGAAACTTCTTTAACGGCGTTGTGCAAAAATTTATACTAAAAATTTGAGAGAAAAAATGCAAATCGTCACGTTTTTTGGATTCTGTATTTCATGAACCACAATAGGTACAGACTTGAAATTTTCACAGCATGTGTATTTCTATTTTTATATCCCCAACAAATACTAATAATAATAATTATTGGAAAATCCACTGGAAAAGTCTCAATAAATAGATAACAATTATACAACAACAACATGTAGCTTGTGTGTTATAAAAATGTTTATAACAACAACGTACAAACAACTAGACTCGTCGAGCTAATGTCGTCTCCGATGCTTCCTTTTGTGTGTTATGACGAAATTGTACAATCAAAGATTAAAAGTTTTTGATTTTTCATACAATCATGCCATGACCCTTCCCAACACATGTTGTGAGAGTCCACAAGCAAAATAAAATTGTACAATCAATCGGATAATGTGTGGCCGGCATTACAAAGTTCTTGACAAACTTATACTATTGTATGTAGTTGTATTTGTTTTGAAATGATCTCACTCTGTCTGGTTTTAAGAAGTTTCACTTCTATGACGTGTACATTGGCACACGCGCAATTGTTTTCTTCCAGTGTATTTCTTCCATTATTCATACTAACAATATGTGCCTTTCTTTTCAAGTTCATATGTATTTTATTTGGTTTTTTTTTTTTCTCTCCTGCATAGATCCTTGTTGCATGTTGCCTGTCGCCACCGCTGACTTCCCCACATATTTCCATTCACTACCCACCCATAGCTTATTCAATAATATTTGATATTTGTGCGAACGCGCACGCGAAATCTTTTCATCTTTTTACCTACAGGCAATGGTTGACTGCCAAAGAGGCAAAAGTGTTGGCTCGAATGGTATTTAAGGGGAAAGAGGAAAGCATCCATGAAACAACATTGCGCACATTTTTATATTAATAAAGATGTGCAAAGGTAACAAGAGATGTTATAGAGGAAGGACGTGGGGCCTAAAGGGAGCAACATTCATGTACTATGCGAAGCATCGATTGAAAGATCCTTTCCAGCTAGCTAACTTGGCAGTATACATATTATAGCGCGCACTCAAACCAACGCATGCCTACTTATAAAAGCATGTTACAATATTTATTATCCTATCAGACTTATTCAAGTATTGCTCAAACTACACCATCATTGAACTGATTATACATACCTCCTATGCCCTTTGTTGTTAAAGAAAGGAGTGTTCTTTCTATTTTGATGCTCGTCAATGATGCTGATGCTGATGATGATACATACTGATGATGTTGATGATGACAATAAAATGCCAGGCAAGCAGGCAGCAGACAATAAGTACATAAATGTAAGCGCATTATATGCAACAAATTTTATTAAAGAATGCGGTAAATACAATGGAGGAGCATAAAGGATCAGGAGCAGCTACTTAAGTAGGAGAACATAACTCAAATTTTTCAATCAGCAAACACAAAAAAAAATAAAGTAAAGGACAGAAAAGCAAGTCATAAATTTAAATTATTATTTATTGAAAGGCAAACAGACAAAAGGAAATCAAACGGAACCAGCTTGAATAATCATGCAGTATAATAATATTTCTTTTTTTTTATGAAGGAAAACGAAGAATCAATGGTGGGACAATTCCATAGTTGACCTCAAGTGACACACATGAATAGGTGCAATGTACATACACAGAATAACAATAAATACAGAACACAGATACAATTATCACAACAATTAATTGTGGCAAATTAATTGGAAATTTGATTAATGATCATGACATGAACAACTGTGGTTAGGAATGTATTGTACTACTATGAGCGATGGTCCGTAATTTACTTGCCTATCACCTTTGACAAACTACTGCTACTACACCCATACTTCACTTGAAAATAATATTTATGCCACAAAACTAAATATGTACAATACATTATGTACTTTCTTAGCTTCCGCATTCCACAAAAGGATACTGCCGCTGCTTGACAATGCGTGTGAAATGCACAAATTGCGAAAAATAGTAAAACTGTCAAGTATTTGCAGTTCGCATTTACACACAGATACAAATACCTCAATCAAATAGGACACGTGCCAACGACTTGCACAATACAATAGTTCAAGTTGCTTATACATAACATACAGGATACAAATGGAATTCTTAAACAGGTGGTACACGCGTGTTCGGACTAAACTGACTAAGTTCAATTTGCTCACCAAATCCATGCGTGGCAAAGACATTTATTAACTGCCTTCCAAACAGATACAGAAGTAAATAGAAATGTTACAAATGGTGTCCTTTCTTTCTACATAAAAAATAGGAAAAAAAGTCTTCTATGTACAATAAAATTAAACTGAGTCATGCATCATGTTGCAAGTAAGCGTTCCACTCTGTCTGATTGATTGGGCGTTCAATGCAACTGTCAAATAAGCAATTTTCATCCTTTTTGTCTTTCCATTATTGTCACTATGAAGGGGAATGGGAGTGAAAGTCATGATTAGCGTTTGGCATCAAGTTGCATTTCGATTTCTTAATAGAAAACATCCTTTTGTTGGCACAGTTTAGTCCTTCCTCTTGGGGAGAATGCGTGTGCCAGACACGTGGCGCATAACATCATACGTCGTAGTTCTGAGCTAAGACAACGTCATTATTCCATAACAATAGATTGGGTAATGATAATGATGACGATGATGTTGATGTGGCGTCACAAGATCTTTAGTTAAGGAGGCTTTGTCTATATCATTATTGACATTGCCGCTTGGTCATGGGTATAAAAACTAACACATTTCTTGACGTCTTTTCGTTTTGAGTGTGGGCATATTTCGAATAGAATAGAATTATATAAGAGATAAAATGTTGCCAGAGTTTTGATACATTAACAGTACTTTATAATAATCAAATTCTTTTAATTATATTATCATTTTGTAGTGTGTTAATTAGGTGATGTGATCCTAAAAGGAACTAACAAATACCGATGCTCGATAAAAATGTGTGATACTTGATTAATCAGAAAATTGCATTAAACAACCACAAGTCGAGCTAGATAACCCTGTCCAATCTTTAATCTTTCTGAAACCTGAAGTGGTGGCTGAAACCAAGAAGAATGAAGAAAACTGGAAAAATTGGAAACTGTGCTAGTAGCCGTTTTAAGACCTTCTGACCTTCTCTTAAATTTAAAATCACGATTATTGGAATTTGAAAGGAACTTTAACTTTAGGTCTAATTTTAAATCTCAAACTAAATATTAATCCTTTCCAAACCAATAAGTAGGTTTCTCATTCTTTTTTCTATATCATTTATCAATAATCTGGCAACGCTTTTGGTTCACTCAGCTATTTAGCACAACAACAACAATTATGTACGTATGTGAATGAACGCGAGCAATGGCAGCAGGCTCAGGCTTTCCAGCAGCCACCAACGCTTGATTAATGACCAGTAAAGATGTCGACTTGAAAAATTACAACAAAACCGGCCGCCAGCGCCACTATACTTAGTGAGTCTGTCTGTCATGGTAAGCGCCAGCATTCACCCAAAACTCTTATCCCATCACTATCCCTTGTTCTTCTCCCACCTCCTGTATAAGCAACAAAAACGAAGATTGGGGGCTGTACAATGCTCAATAAGCACACGTAGCATAGAAAATGCAGAACAAAAAAAAAAAAAAAAGAAAAAGAAATTTGTATACATTTCTAAAAGCTTGCCACAATGCGGTGCATGCAACAGGAGTCAGTCAGCATGCCAGCGAATTGCATGTGATTTACATACACAACACATTCATAGACTTAATACAGATGTATAAAGAAAATGAGCCAGGCGGCAGGAGTTTTGAGCAGCAACAAGGGTAAACTGGTGCACGTCTTTATACGAATTGTGGCAAATTAGGGGTTGATTGCGCTGCACTGCACTACACTACACTCCACATTGGTTGTGTTGCTTTTACTGTTGACTTGTGTTGTGTTGCCTTAGTTGCCTGTGTTGCCTCTGTTGCCTCTGTTGCTTTGCTGCTGTCAATTGAAAACGTGCCAACAATTTGCAACGACGAATAATCGTTTTGCTGCGCCAAAAGACTAACAACACCCGCTTGTCTGCAGCAGGAATCATGGTAGACCCATGGCATGGTAGAGTTGAGTCGAGACTGGAGTTAAGTCCTTTTTTGAAAACGTTGACATTTTGTTTACGACGTTACGGTAATTTTTGTCGTAACGAGAAAGAGTCTTGTCCTCTACATGGTAATTTTCATACCAATTCAATGCATGTTCCGCTCTCATTCATTTATGTCTAATTCGTATCTTTAGGTGATTATAATGCTACTGGATGTTAATTGCCAACATTCAGAATTCGCTATCACTTCATACACGGACTACTGTAATAACAACAAATCAACTCTGATAATTTTACTTTAAGCTTGCAACTTAATTAAAAACGAAAGAAGAATTCGTAAAAAAACAACAAAAAAGAAAAAAATATCACATAAAATGAAATAAAATAAAAGTGAAATCCTGTGTAAAACAACTGTTGATTTTTTAAGATACACACACACACACACAAACTCTTTACTCAATAACCACACGTACACACAATTAAAATTTAATTTTAACTTTGTGCAACAGAAACTCAAAGTATCTGCACAGAGTATATTGTTTTTGTACATACTTGTACAACGTACGCATTAAAACTTACCATCATCATTAAGAGAAGCATCATCACAAGCATCATTATCATTAAGAGTAACAAGAACAACTTGAAATAGTAGCAACATCAACTTAATAACTACTATCTTTACCATTAACATCATCAACATCAACAAAAAAACAACAACAACAGCAGCAACTTACTTTAAACTTATTGTAAATGCTTCATCTACTTGATTATCATCAATGTTGGAATGTTGCAAGTCTACTTGAGTTTTGAGTTCTTGTTTCTTTGGCAACAGATTTTCATTGAATTAAGTTTTGGTTTTTTCATTTTTGCTTTTTTCTTTTTTTTTTTGGAAACTATTTAAAGTACAATTTTCGTAATCAATCGAAACACACGCGTCCTTACTAATATAGCAGAA
The DNA here is from genome assembly GCA_037043295.1 of Amiota minor. NCBI lineage: Eukaryota > Metazoa > Arthropoda > Insecta > Diptera > Drosophilidae > Amiota > Amiota minor. The sequence goes on along the minus strand of JBAMAW010000142.1, from coordinate 342,576 downwards.
ACCATAAGAAGCTGGCAAAGAAACAAATAGATAGATAACCAAACAACAAACAAACAAACGATAGAAATCCTTATGTACCATCCTGCTTTTGGATGATGTCTTCAATTGTGAACATTTGCTTGTTTGCCTGCCTGGCTTCGATTGTTGTTTGACTTGAAGGTATTAAAAACTAATTTTTGCAACAACTACAAGTAGGACAAGGTTCAAGGATTTGAATCCTTGTTATATATATACACACACACAACATCAATCCTAGTACGCACACAAACAATATCCCACATAGTACCATTATCTGTCTGTCTAGCTATCTGTCTATCTGTCCGACTGTCTATCTGAGGTTGTGCCAAAAATACGCAAGTTCAAAACCTAACAAAACCAATTCCAACCAAAAATCCAACTTATATGTGGTACAAATAAATACATGCATACGCACACACACAGACTTTAAGATACTTTACTTTGTGTCATCTTAGTCCGACATCCTACAAGTCCTCAGCTGTTTTTTGTCTGCCTCCAACGTATCGTTCATTTCTTCAATTGTTGCCACAACTTTGGACGTATCTTTGTGGCTTAAATGTTGTCCATATTGCTATTGTTGTTGTTGTCGTTGTTGTTGTTGTTGTTGTTGTTGCCAAAGATTTAAACAGACCTAGATATTAGATAGAGAGAAAAAGATAGAAAAACAAACACCCACAGCCATTCTCAGTGGCTTGAACTATGCCAAGTTTTTATGGTTTTAACTAAATAATCTCTTGAGTAAATATTTTTTGGCATATTTTCGACACAAATACTCACATCTACATATAAAGATAGTTACTTACAAAGATATACTCATACACAACTAACAGCCATCACTTACGAGCATGTCTACGAGTATCTATAGATACACTTTGAAGTATTTATATACGAGTATGTTCATGTACAATATTTATGCAAGTATTTCTTATACAAAATAACATTATTGTTGTTGATGCGAAAATGTTACAAAAATGCGCTTTTCGCAAAATTTCCTATCTTCATCTATGCGAAAATTTATGCATGAAAATATTTGAAGTTTTTCCGTAAAATCGTTGAAGATTTCCTTTTGATTTTACTAAATTTTCTTAAATATATTTACTTATATAAACTTACTTGCACTATCTATCTAAAAGTATCGAAGTATCTAGAGTTGTTGTTATTGCCGATTTTATACACTTCACTTTTTTTTGTTAATATTCGTAGTATTATTATTTTATAATGGCGTTTGTTGGAGATAAAAAATAGTGTTCTTTTCTTGATTAAACAGTTGAAAAAGAATTTTTGGGTTCGTAAATTGAAAATCCAATCTTTAGTCTATTAAAATATTATATTCTAAATTAATTCCGAATGTCTTAAACACACTTCCATTATTTTAAGTTCTTCGATGTTATTATATTATTATATAAGGTTGCAATTTGAATTTGTATTTTGTTTTTTTTTTTTTGTTTTCTAAAGACCAAACTAATAGGACAAAATATACAATAATAAATAAATAAATAAGCATAAACATACATTACATATGTATGTTCGACTGGATTTATGCCAAACTATTTCTGCTTTTATATTAAGCAACTCTGCGACAGAACTCCTTCTCTCTCTTTCTCGCGACTTTTGTTTGTTGCAAACATGAGGCTTACGAGACGAGAACCTTTGTTTTCTTTGTCTTCTTTCACGTCGTCTTATGTAGAGTGAGGGATGTAAGAGGGAGTGAGACATATTAATATAGTTGCTTCGCGATTGTTGATAAGTAAGTGTAAGCACAAGCATGGAACATGAAAGAAGGAACAATGATAAGTGTCGCAAGAAAGTTGCTAGGTGTAAAAACGGTCTATGCAAAAAGCCGATTTCATTGATTGTATTAAGGTCTAGTGTGCCTCCATTACAATTTGATGTTCCCATAAGTGGTCGATTCTTCAATCCGGAAACACCTACCTAGGTGATATTATGTCAACCACCCAACAGAGTTGTTTTATTCCGCCTGTTTAGACCACTTTTGTCTGAGCAGTAATAATCAAAGGAATGGAGATCGCTAAGATCAATATGTGTACTATGTAATGTTAAATAAAACATAATTAAGTTCTTTAATCTTTGAGTTTATTGAATGACACTCTGCTACTCTATATAGCATAGGTTCCTAATAAAATTAACTTCACTATTGGATTCACTTGCTGAACAATTGCCAACAAGATCGGTAGCAAGTTAGCTGGACTATTTACTGAACAATATTTACATTCTTAATCTCACCTGTCTATGTCATGACTCTATTTATAATAAAATACAATCTTTATTTTGCAATCCTATAGAATTTTTGTAACAATAAATTTCTTATCATTTGCAATACGCACATTTCCCTGCGTGAAGGGTATTCAAACGAAATTGTGATAACAACGAATTGGGGCTTTACCAAAGAAATGTAAGCAAAAATATTTCTTTTATTTAAAAATTAAGAATTTATTGTTATGTTTTCATTATTATTTTAATTTAATACAATATTTTTCTTTTTGTTTTTAAAAATTTTAAAATTTTAAATTTTATGTAAATTAAATTTTTGGAATATGAAATTTAAATTAAATAATTTCAATATATGTTATCTTCACTTCCTTTTTTTTCTCCTTCCAATATATCCAGCATAAATGTACATTGATGATTGTTGACATTAATAACAAATATTGTTGAAAATGTGTGAGAATAAAAAATAAATGCATACATACACACATACATACATATTACTATATTTATTTGTATTTAAAAATCATTAAAAAGTAGTCATAATAATATTTTTTGCCTTTGTCAATGTTTAATAAATAATTTTTAAATTTTCATTTATATTAAAAAAACTCATTTATCATTGTGCAATGCGGCATAAAATTGCGTAAGTCAAATGGAAAATTAAAAACAAAAAAAAAATGTATTTAAAAACAATATATTTATATTTACGATTCTATAGAGTAAATATTAATAAACTTTCTTTTCATGACTTTAACTTGATTTGTTGTAAGCCTCAAAGCATCGAAGTTCATTAAATTCAGTCATCTACAGACTCACAACTCAATATACTCGTACACAATGATGATGATCATCATAAAATGACTGTAAAGAGTTTTTTTTTTTTCTTGTTTTTTGATTTTTTTTGTAATAAATAATAGAATTATTGTTATATAGTATTTATTTAGAATAAATTATACATAAGGGTATTTATGTTCATGAATAATTTAATGTGTAACAAAGCGCGAATAACAAAAAGCAAATATTTATTTATACAAAACTAATTCGGTAAAGGCAACTACAATAATGACAGGCGACAATGATAAGTCGAACTATTTGCATAACATTGCCAAACTATTGAAATACAAAACAAGGAAGAAAAATCTGCGATACGTAATAGACAACAACAAAAAGCAGATGAGGATGATGAACAAAAAATAATCAGGAATATGAACAAATTCGACATGTGCGAACATTTAAAGTGCCCTATAAATGTGCCTAAAATATAAAATGTATAATTCAAATAATAAAATGTAAAATCTCTAACTTCTTTCTACATACTCGTACAATATAAATTATTATTAATAAAGAAGAAAATTATGCAAATTGCTAATAAATTATGGTAGTAACAGTGAGGTAAGTGAAAACCCGGGAATCATTGTGAATAAGCAGCTGAAAGAAGTCATACAGCTCTACAATTCATTCTTTCATCTATTCTTAGTTAAATTTTCAAAATAGAGAATGAGATCGGAAACTTGCAAAAATAAAATGATGGCAAAATATAATTCATACAAAAAATAACAGAGAAACGAAGGAATAAGTTAACATTGAATTGAAATACAAATTACCATTTATTTTTTCATAACAATATGAACGATGAAGAGGGGACCAGCAATGCCATAGTATCCAGAATGGTATAACCAAGGAAGCAGAGAAGAGAAAATGGTCTCATTAAAATAATAATGCCATGAATTCACATAATAATCACATTGAGTAATATTGTTGTTAAAGAACAAGGACCAAGATGACGATATAGAAAATGTTATAGAAATGTCTGTTTATTACAGGATTTTAAATTATATAAATTAGTAGTTTCTTAAATTGATTGAATAGCAAACTATTGCAGCGTTTAATAAAGAGATTTCAAATACTTAGAATAGAAATGCAAATTAGATTAAAACAAAGAAAGCGGCAAAAAAATGTCCGGAAATCTTCATGAAATACCAAATTTTTGGATAATTTAGTTAAGGTATTTAATTTTAAAGTACAATACAATTTGAAATTACTTCTCCAATTTCTTTCGATGATCTACAAAATAATCTCAAAAATACATTTTGAAACAACAAAATGTTTGGGAAGTTAATTTTAATTGTAGTAATTTTGCTGTTACCCAAAATGAGAAAAGCGTATTTAACCATTCCAATCGCCTGAAAGATTAAGATGACAAACTAACTCATTTATTTAATGATCTACATATCACATTTTTAATGACCCAAATAATAAAATATGTAGAAAGTTTTGATAAGATTTCTACAACTTGATTTTATATTAGCCATTGATTTCTATGAACTACTTACAGTATAAAAGTTTTCCTATAAAGTGTTTCTTTGTCATTAACAAGTTTAAGGCGCCATTGGGCTTTCATTGTGCCCACGCGTATCCTATATAATTCTAAAACATTCATCCCATTATATTTTCCATCCTTACTTACTTACGTAGTTATGTAGAGAGTGAGAAACTGAATGAATGTGAAAACTTCTTGGCGAATCAAATTGACAGTAATGAAAAACTTACTTTTTGACATTTATTGTGTTTGTTTGTGTCGAAAGTTTATTTATGATTTTTCATATGCGCGAATATTATAATTTTAATGCGAAATCGAAAATGAAATCGAGACAAATTCAACTAAGGGATCATTGGACCGACTGACAAACAAACAAACGGAAAGACGAACGGATGGGATGAGATAGGAAGGCGGATCAAAACGAACGATGCGTGTATCTATTTATTTACTTATTGGATTTACATTACAATAAGCATTACAAACGTTTTTTGACAAGAAAAGTACAAGTATCTATGGTGTGTGTATGTGTGTGAATCCTTGTCACATTGTTTGTCGATGATATTGATGCTGTTGTTGTTATTATTATTGTTTGCTATGCGTATTAAATTAATGATCCTTCTAGTTCATAAAATTCAAACGAACTTATATGTGAACGGAAATGAGTGGGGCGAGTGGGAAGGTTAGAGGAAAAAGAATAAATCTGGCTGCTACACAACACACATAATCACATAAATGAATGAGCATAAAGTATGTTTTAGCGGCGTACAGTTGAGAGCAAAATATGCGACGACTCATCGGACTATTGAATTGTAACAAATTGATTGTCATAAAAAAACAGTTTATATACATTATAATGTGTCATGTGCGTAGATGCGTGCATTTCTTTGTGAGTGAGTGAGTGAGTGAGTGAGTATCTAGATACAATGACAATGAGAAAAGACAATGAGTAGATAGGCGGACAAGCAGAGCAGTCAGTTTGACGAAGCGTAGATGATGTGCTTGTGTGCTGCTTATTCTTATTTCTTGAGTTTAAGAGTGATAAAGTTCCTACTTGTGGTCCTGGCGGCATGTCAATCTGAAGAGATGGCAGCAGTTACTTATTCTTCTTCTTCTTGCGTCATTTTCGAGTGGTTTCCCGAAAAACTTTAACCAGTAAAATTTATAGCTGTTTTTGTTACAGATTGCACACATCATTTGTTTTATTTATTTCTCATATTTTTTTTTTTTTTCGTATTATTTCTCTTTTTGTTTTCTTATGTTCCCATTTTGTTTCCCTTCATCTATGATTCGTTTCCTTCCATCATCATCATCATCATCTTCAAAGTGATACAAACTCCTTTTACGCACACTTACGTTTCATATTTACACATGATTTGTGTTTTGGTTTGAGTGTCAAGCTCCAATCTTTTACCGTGTATTTGTGCATATGTCCCTGTCATCATCTTTGTTGTTTCTGGATGCTATCCTTCTATTGTTGCTGCTGCTGCTGCTGTGTTTTTATCTTGTCAAGTGAAAGTGCCATAGAGATTTTATGTCATGACATCATGCATGATTTGTGAAAAGTTTTATCTTTATTTTGGTTGATTGTTTCTTTCCTCTTGAAGTTCTTCAAACCTTTTCGCTTTTTTCATTGCTTTTCTTATGATTTTCTGTCAAGTTTCTGAAGATTTCTTTTTTGCAAAAAGTTTCTCATCTGTGTATATCCCTTACTAAGTTAACTAGACGACATATCTCAGGAGTAGCATCAGCAATATATAGTGTTATTGTTTGCCATTTTGGACAATATTCTCTTTATTATAAAATACTTTGTAAGAGTTTGAAAATTCAGGAATCCATAAAACAACTGTAATAAGCCGTGACTTTGTTTGTTTCATAGCAGCTTATGTGGACCAAATAAAGTTTAAAGAGTCTCCCATTAGTACTCACATTTGTTTGTTTCTGAGTAGTGTTCTAATCAACTTTTTAACTACAAACCAACCGGTTTTAAAGCTTCACATAATAAAAACAAGTCAGATTCTAAAAATTTCAAGAATCTATTCGATAAACTACGTCGCAATGACCTTTAATTGTAAAGTTTTTGTTCGTTCATTGAACTTCATCTTCGCTTCAAATGCGGTGGCGGTGTCTAGCCCTAACAGACATTATTTTCAATCACCTCAAGCAATTATTATTATTGTACTTGTATAATAATCGCAAGCAAATTACTACCAAATTGTTATTTCTTTTTGTACCAATCAAAACATTTTCGCATCATTCGACAGAAATCTTATAGAAATCAAGTATCTGCTCTTGACCGTGAACGACGAAACCCATCCGTAACAACAACATCATCTATAACGTAGCCAATAATAACAAACTAAGTTTTAGTTCCGCACTCTGTGTCTTGGGCTTGATTCCAATCAAACATTCAGACAGCCAAGACAACCAAAACAAACCATTTGTTAGTCCACCATGGCTTTCTTTGTTACAATAGCAACAACTACTCCGTCAATTGAGTAAGATTGTCGGGTAAGGTACTTGACGGCTTAAGTGGTTCATGTTTTTGCCATGGCTTTGTACTGAGATGTGAATGCAAATGTGTTGGTTTGATTGAATGATTGAATGAATGAATAAATGACTAGTATATTGAAGTTGGCTGTTGCCGCTTGTTGCTTTTAGTGGTTGGTATCGTGGTTGTTGTTGGCGGCAAACAAAATGTTTGTTTTATGTTTGTGCGTCGTAATAAAGTAAAACATTAAACCATATAAATATTCCAAGAAATTGCCTCTAGTAATCATTCGAAACATAGATTTCACCTCAATAACACAATTAAGCAAGGAATCTATAGCAACATGGTACGTCACTTTGCTTTGGTTTGTTTATTTTTCGCAGACTATTTTGTCAAAACAAATTTGCTTGCCTTTATAGAAATTGGGATTTGCGTTGATTTTTATTATCGCCACAACGGTTGCAGTTCTTCCAATCAATGAAGCAAGGCACCGTCGTGATGTCTCTGAAATCGTAAAGGAGTATTTGCCACCATCTGAAAGGTTAGTCGCTGAGTCACCAGTAGAAGAATACGTTGCTACGGAGGCGTCAGGGGAAGAACATGCTGATGTTAAACTGGATGCGACAATATTGGGCAATGAAGGCTACGAATACAAGACTGTGCGACGTCTCAAGCTTCGTCATCGTCGTGATGTCTCTGAAATTACCCCCGCGTATTTACCTCCAACTGAAGAAGTTGTTACTGATATTCCAATCGAGAAATCTGCTGAACTAGTACAGGATTCTTCCGTTCTCGGTGATGATGGTTATCAATACAAGACAGTTCGTCGTCTCAAACTTCGACATCGTCGTGATGTCTCTGAAATTACACCAGAATATTTGCCACCAACTGAGGAAGCCAGTATTCCAATCGAGAAATCTGCTGAACAAGTACAGGACTCTGCCATTCTCGGTGATGATGGTTATCAATATAAGACTGTTCGTCGTCTCAAGCTTCGTCATCGTCGTGATGTCTCTGAAATTACACCCGCGTATTTACCTCCAACTGAAGAAGTTGATACTGATATTCCAATCGAAAAATCTGCTGAACTAGTACAGGATTCTTCCGTTCTCGGTGATGATGGTTATCAATACAAGACAGTTCGTCGTCTCAAACTTCGACATCGTCGTGATGTCTCTGAAATTACACCAGAATATTTGCCACCAACTGAGGAAGCCAGTATTCCAATCGAGAAATCTGCTGAACAAGTACAGGACTCTGCCATTCTCGGTGATGATGGTTATCAATATAAGACTGTTCGTCGTCTCAAGCTTCGTCATCGTCGTGATGTCTCTGAAATTACACCCGCGTATTTACCTCCAACTGAAGAAGTTGATACTGATATTCCAATCGAAAAATCTGCTGAACTAGTACAAGATTCTTCCGTTCTCGGTGATGATGGTTATCAATACAAGACAGTTCGTCGTCTCAAACTTCGACATCGTCGTGATGTCTCTGAAATTACACCAGAATATTTGCCACCAACTGAGGAAGCCAGTATTCCAATCGAGAAATCTGCTGAACAAGTACAGGACTCTGCCATTCTCGGTGATGATGGTTATCAATATAAGACTGTTCGTCGTCTCAAGCTTCGTCATCGTCGTGATGTCTCTGAAATTACACCCGCGTATTTACCTCCAACTGAAGAAGTTGATACTGATATTCCAATCGAAAAATCTGCTGAACTAGTACAGGACTCTGCCGCTCTCGGTGATGATGGTTATCAATACAAGACTGTTCGCCGTCTCAAACTTCGTCATCGTCGTGATGTCTCTGAAATTACACCCGCGTATTTACCTCCAACTGAAGAAGTCGCTACTGATATTCCAATCGAGAAATCTGCTGACCTAGTACAGGATTCTGCCGTTCTCGGTGATAATGGTTATCAATACAAGACAGTTCGTCGCCTCAAACTTCGTCATCGTCGTGATGTCTCTGAAATTACACCAGAGTACTTGCCTCCAACTGAAGAAGTTGTTACTGATATTCCAATTGAGAAATCTGCCGAGCTCACACAGGATTCTGCCATCCTTGCTGACGATGGTTATCAGTATAAGACTGTTCGTCGCCTCAAGCTCCGCCATCGACGTGCTCTGTAATCTTTTGTAATTTGCTCCTTCACGATTTAGTAAAATATATCCCAATTGTTAGTTTGTAAGTTAATTTTATATTTGCCGCAAAGAAAATAATCCAAATCGAAATGAATCCATCGACATTCTTTTTCTAATATACACGTTATAGCTGTTGTCCCCATTCGTGCTACAACTTCTTCTTCAATAGCCAACCATTTCATAAATATCTTTTTTGGTTACTTATGACAGCAACAGTTAAGCTCACGGCTCAGCGCACAAGAACGCAATTATCCAAACGACTTCGATGTCCTACACTTTAACACACTTGCAAACATATATTTTTACCTTCTCCAATACCACTACCGATTCCCCATCTTCATTGAGGTGCTACTAACAAATACTTTAAGCTATGTTTTTGAAGATGTTAATCTCATGTCAAGTCCACTTTATACTCAATGTTAAGGGTTTCGTGTAGTAAGCAGCACCACACGGTTCACTAAGCGCGCACTCCACCATGCGAGTAGTACAACCCAAAAGTTGCCCATTGATTTTGACTTTTGCAAAAAGAATAAAAAAAAAAACTTGCCAAGTTAAAAGGCATTTGAACTGTTTGCACGTTGTTCACTGATTCGTAAGGACAGACATACGAAAAGGTGAGTAAACGTTTCGAAAACAGACCAAATGCTAGAGCTCTCTCTCACACTCTCTTCAGGTGGCCATTTGGTCTTAGGTTGGTCAGTTCGTATGTAACGACTTCCGTTAAACGTAAACACACACACAAACACATAGTACATATTGTATTTCTCGAGGTAAGTAATAATAATTTATCGATAACGTGGTCGAAATAGTCACATAAGGCGGACGTCGGAGCCACAAAGCTACGCTAAACTGTGGTTAAGAAGATGGCAACGTTTCTATGATTTATAGCAACTTGGGCCAATGAAGTGTGTAGGCGTTGCCAACACCAAAATCTACAAACAAAATCGAAAAAATATAACTCAAAAAGGGTGTAAAGTAAAAGCGAATACTACAAAATGGTTTTAATGTGTGGTTAAACAACTTATTTCAAAGTGGTTATCCAATTTATTCGTTCATTCTTCTCTTCCCCATTCAATTCGTTTATTTCTCTTTCAGCAAACTTATGGGAATTTTTATAAGGACATAAATCATAATGGCCGTTATTTATATCTGTTTGACTTGAGATATGCGGAAGGGTTATATTCCAATAAAAAAAAAAAAAAACATGTGCGCCTAGAAACTTTAATAGATATGTATACTATCTATCTAATCTCTAGAACAACTCAATTGGCAACTGTCACCAATATGAGTAGGAAAAATCCAATGCGATGAGGCAAGAGACAGACCAATATACCCACACTCGGAGTTCTTAAGCAATTGCTCTATAAATCTTCAAATTGTATACGAATTTCAGTTTCATTTCCGTTTTTTAACACCCCAAACAAAAAACACACAATAGAACAACATTACAATAGCACAACAGCACAAAATGATGTTGTCATTAAAACAATTATCTCAATAAATTCGTTTTATGATCTGATGATGATAACTCCATAAAAAACGACCAGCAAAAACAACTACTGTTGTGTCATTACCATGAAGAATCTATTAAAAGTTCTTTTCTTTATATTGCTGTTCGTTACGCTTGTCCAAGGATAAGAAAAAATGAACATAAAAATTTATGAATTATTTGAAATATTTTCAATTTCTCTTTTATAGTGAAGAAAATAGAATAAAAAAGAAAAAACCCAACCAAACAACCCCGTACTGTGACTCAGTAGTATTGGTTTGTCTTAAATAATGATAGACAAAACCAATTGGTAACGAGACGATGACGATGACGATACGTTGATGTTGATGTTGATGTTGATGCTGCTGATGATGTTGACTGCCTAACACAAACCACACACCAAAGTCCAAACAACACATAAAAGATTTATGGAACAATTCAAGCATGGAACATTAACACATTCTAAAGTTGTTCATGCAAAACATACAAAACGATGAAATCCAATAAGGAAAAGCCAAAAACCAAAGAAATTGAAAGTGAATGAGGAATCAGTATCCAGTAGTAGAGAAGACAATAATCATAAAAAAAAAAGAATAACAAATTTAGTTGATTAAATTCATAGTGGAAAGTTCAAAAATATCAGTTCAAAGTCATAAGTTAACATTTATGAGATCATTAAATAGAGAAAAATGAAAGAAAACTTTAACAATTTGGGTTATGGTTAGTTTGTAGTACATAATTTAGTTTTTTTCATTGAAAAGATATCTTTATGCAATTTAGATTACAAAAAAAATTTGATTTTTGGCAATTTCACAAAAGATTTATGACAAACATAGAGTCTAGACATTTTCCGAAATTCAATAATATGACCACAAAAACTGAATGAGTGAAAGTTATTTGATATTTTATTGTTATAACTATGCTAATGTCCAATTCACAGTGCGGCCAAAGTTGAATTTTAAAACAATCGTTTACAGTGCGATTTTGCTTTCTCAAACAGTCGTTTTTTGTTTTGGTTCTGAAAAATATATGATATGGGATAATTTGCAAGGTATGCACATATTTTTTGCAAATCCCTTTAATATTCTTGCTAGGGATTTTATTATTGTACTTCTTTCTTTTTGTGCCATCATCAGCTGTTTAATTATGCAGCGCAACGATTGAAGAGGAAGACGATCGAGAATGACCAAAAAAAGTAGAAAATTACCAAAAAAAAACTATGTCCCATTGCTGCAGAGTGGTCATGCGAACAGTTGCTTTTGCTTTTAAGTCCTGCTCCCACATAAAACAGAAACAGATCCGGAAAAGATTCAGAAACGTACACCAGAATTGTTTTTTGGTTCATATTCTGTATTAATTTTTTGAGGTGTTGGCGCAGGAATATTTTTTTATTTTTTGTTTTCCATATTTTTCCTTTTTTCTGATCTAAACCCCAATAATAATGAAATTTCAACAGGAAAACGAGTGTGTTACAAAGAAGAAAGATGACAAAAGGTACTTGTTTCTCGTTCTGTAACAAAAATATACTGAGTTCTGTTTAATTGGCTAATGCAACCTGGCAGCACTGATTCCTCGGTCTGTTTCTTCTCTGGTTTCAGGCGCAACTTACTGCAATCTTGATCTGTTTCTGTGTTTTATGTGGCAACGGAGGTTTAAAATCTTTTCTATTTTTTTTTTTTTTTTTTTTTTTTGCTACAACATCCACTCCTCAATATGGTAATTTTCTCTGATGTTGTAAAAAAAAAAGTTGCTTTTCAGTTGCTTTCAATTGGTATGAAATGGAATATGCTATGATATCTCAGAAAGGATAATCCATGTAGGATAAATTATTACTCAAGCTGTGTATTTAAAACATTTTTAATGGTACCAAGAATGCCTTACTGTTTCTCCAAAATGGGTAAACAGGTTTTCAGGTTGGTTTTAGCTCATATGCCAAAACTTAGAATTCCTTGATAATTTGAAGATATCACAAGAAATGTTTAAGATGTTCCTTAGTAAAGCCTAGGTAGTCTGTTGTTGTCTTTTGAGGGTGGGTAGTCATCCATTTTTCTTTTCCATTCAATTCGCCAATTGTCACAATATGATTTCAAATATCTATTATCATCTCTCTATAAGTCTTTCCAAGCTCTTTCCGAACAATTTTTGTCTAGTTTTATAATATATTTAAAATATAAAAAACCGAAAGAAAATATTTTACAATCAGTTGTCTTAAATATTTTCAAGTATTTGTTAAAATTGTGTTTCTATTTAAGGTCATTCTGAGTTTATCCATATTTATTAAGCAATCTATAAATGAAACCATACCGCTATTCAATTAATCAATAGAATTCTATTTGCAATATTCTTTCTATAACCCAGATTCGTAATGGGATTTATTTAACAAAAAAAAAATGTACTTTTTCAGCTTTTTATATTCAAAAGTCTGCGTTATCAAATCCCTTACACAAGCAACATTGAACTGCAATAAACTATCTAACTATCCATGTAGGTATGTATGTTTGTAATGGAAATGACATACAAACGTCTACATAACATTGAAAGCTAACAAAAATAATAAAATTGTATCTCAACTAATAAAACGTAACAGAGAAAACCAACAAAATGAATAGTTGTAAGACTTATTAGCGAATTCCGGTGTGCGACGACGGATATAAGCAAATCTACTCTCTCCCTTTTTATACATACGAGTATGTTCCTCAGTAGTATTATCCTTTTAGCTAGTGAACAAACAAAATAAAAAATAAAAAAAAAAGAAGAACCATCGTACGAAAGAGTTATGTATCTACGTATCCATCTCCAGTAGTAATAAGTATATTGTGTTGATCTTTTCATTCATTTTGTCATGCTATTATTTTGTTCTGTTATTTTTGTAGATATTCTTGTTGTTGTTAATGTTGTTGTTGTTGTTGTTGTTGTTGTAGTCAACATGTTGCACAACTTTATTGCCACAAAATAATTTATGCAATGTGGTTTGGTTTGACTTGACTTGGTCTAGTCGAAATGGAATGGAATGGAACTCGCAATGAAGTTGGCATCGTTTGACTCAGTTCTGTATCGTCGCGTTGCATCTCCCCATATGAAGTAGCTAGAGAACGAACGAAAACATGACAAGCAATTGACATTTCTCTCTGACTTTTGAAAACTATAAAATGTACAACAACAACAACGGCAAAACGAAAATAATGATGGCAACGACAACGGCGATGGCGATGACGACGACGACAACAACAGAAGCACGGATGGATAAAAAAGACAACAAGGCGGACATGTACGAGTACGACAAATGGCGACAACGAGCATAACAACAACAACAACAACAATAACGAGTGGAGAAAGTAAAGAAAAAGCATGAAATTCGTATATATTTTGTGTGCACAGGAATCAACTTGAGTCCTTCCTCGTCTTCATTGACAACGTCGTTGTCATCATCGTTATCATCATCAACGTATCGAAATAATAATAATAAAGTTGTGATGATTATATAAATGTCCAACTGTGTGTGGTCGCTATAAAGAAACTGTACACGAACACGAACAAACAACACCAATATGAGAGCTAAAACTAAAATTGTCAACAAAATGCTGGTACTACTAAGATCCATTCACATCCATAAGGACTTTCACTATTGGTCATGCACAGGCAGGCACCCACGCCCTCATGTCAATGTCGATGTTACTGCTTGCCTACCCTGCTTCTTTGTCACTGCCATCTCTTGTTGTCTCTAACATGTCATTTAGTGGTCGTGGTCGATGCTGATGATGGTACAAGCCATAGAACCACAGTAGTCTGTCCAGATGTTGTCGCTGTTGTTTTGTCATTGTCGTCGTCGTCGTCGTCATCGTCGTCCATCCAAGTCGTTGTGTTGATGATACAAATTGCACACTGACCGGATCCCGGATATCCTTTTTGACATGTCATTAAATTTTATATACACAATAATTTTTCACAATTTTCTTTATTGCCATTTGAAGAGTTTGTGAGTTGAATAATATTTGAACTGAACTGAATAGAACAGAACAAAACAAAACTGAATAGACACAAGGCAAATGTTGCAATGGGTGACATGAACTTCCGCTTGGCTAGCAAGAAATCAAAAAAAGAATAGATGAGAGAGAATAAGACAAATTTATTATAGTTTGAATTTTTAATTAAGTTGTTGTTATTCTAAGACATAAAACGGGGGATCCCATAAATGATTGAATGAATCTTTAGTTGAGCATGTGGATGGTGGATTGTTAAGTGGAAAATGCGTTATTCAATAATGACATCACTTTATTTGAAAAAAAAAAAATCAAACAGGTTGAAGTTCTTGGATGCAATAAGTGAACAACCAACTAAGTAAGTTAACAAAACTCAATGGCACGTGGCCAAGTCTAAAACCAACAATAAAAAAAATCGTAAAGGAACAAACTAAATCCTTTTTTGATTAAATTGAATGTTTTTGTATCCCATTTCTGTATTTCATTTTTTTTTTTATTATTTTATTTCTTCTTGTGTAAACAATTCATTTCAGTTTCTTTCTTTCATTCTTTATTTGCTTTATCTATTTCGCGTTTAACCACACACGTTGCAAATGAAATGAAAATGAAAGGAGGATAAATGTCCACTGTTCAAAAAAAAAAAAAAAAATACATAGAAAATCATTCTCAACATACAAAAAAGGACACACTAAAGTCACTTAAGTTGAAAAATAGATTGAAGTGTAATCATGGTTTTGAACTTACTTTGTTCGTTCGTTCGTTGTCGTTGTTCATACATTTAATCCCATAGAAAATGAGTGAACAAAGCGAAAATGAAATAAAACAAAAGGACACCCACCCATACGCACACACACACTCTCCTTTCCACTTGCCTTTCCTAAGGATATATGGATATGGTGGGTTACAAGATTGGCAGCGGTTTGGCTTAGACATTCGCAATCGTTTGTGATTCTCTACTTGCTCCTCGTACCATTAGTTTCTGGTTTGCTCATGAAACTCTCATGTTTCGTCCTTATTCCACATGAGTGATTGAGCTGCTTTTGTCTCATATTCTTTTTCTACTTCTTCGACTACTTCTTCTTATCTAAATTTTGTTTGAATAAACTTAAACGAATGTGTTTTTTTTTTTTTTTCTTTTTCTTCCTTTCATTTCGTTTGCCTTTTTTCCAGTTTTTTGTAAGAAGATTTCCACATTATTACCAACTACTAGTAGTTGTAGTTTCTTGGTTTTAGCTTTCTTTAGATTGATGTATGTGGGCGTGTGAGTATCCTGTGTGCGTGTGTCCTTTTTATGAAAGTGAATAAGTCTAAGTTTGAGTTGATGTTGATAGTGGTGGAGTTCAAGCTCTGATACTTGAAAGCTCTGATACTCTAATTCGACATGCAAAACGTTTGAGCAGATTGTCCTTTTTCTTGTTGTTGCTTGTTGAGGTTCAAACTCAACTCGACTCGGAGTCATGTTCCATTGCGTCTTCTTCTCCTTTTCCTTTGCCTTTATCTTTATCTTCGTCTTTATCTTCTTCTTTAACAGTGTCTATGTCTCTAATGCATGTATCATTGTCTGACTTTATTTGTCTCACACTCATAGTTCTTTCTCCTCACAATGCCCCTATGTCTGTCTATATCCCCTATATCCTATATCTGTTTTACTGTGTCGCCTATGTTTTGATGTTCACTTTGTTTTGTTCTGTTTCTGGTTAGTAGTAGATCCTTTTGGTTTGGCTTGTTGTAACTCAATCACAAGCTTACAAGCTTCTTCAGCTGCCACACTCAAGTTATGTTTAAATGTTTGTCCCTCTGTCACTCGGTCTAACTCTCTATTTGTGTTTATTATATGTTTTGCCTTTGTTCTCATTGTTGTTCTATAGACTATTATAGACTATAGCATAGCATATCCATAATGCCACATAATACCAATTCCTCTGTAAACCAATGTACTATTGTATTGTAGTAACAACAGCAGTAGCACTCAAGGAAAAATCACTGTGTATCATAATAAACTAAATAATTTTGGCAATTGTTACCGGACACGAACAAACCAAATCAAGTATGTGTATTCCGAATAAGAAAAGCAGGCTTAGTTTTGTGTCAGAACTTTGCAGGATAAAAGGACAAATGGACAACGCTGTGTATGCATGAGTTTATTCTACAACCATTTTGTATTTGTATTGAAATAATATTTAATGACCGTAAAATTATAGTTTTGTCTATATAGTACAATAAAACAAAAATATCTTGCCTTTTGATTCCTTTGATTGTTTCTACGATATGCAAAACGAAAAATTCAATTCAACAATTTTATCCTTTTTTACAACTGAATAAATCATGTCTACCTATATAAAAATTTGCTTTTGTACATTTACTCTTATTAATAACAAATAGATAAAGTATTTACTGAGTCCTAGTCTAAGTACAATAGTATGAAATAGTTAAACTTCTTAAAGTTAGAACATAAATTAATTGCTATAAATGTTAAGTAGAGTAAATATTTTTGAAATTTAGTTTCAAATATAACAAATCAAGCGAAAATCAAGATTGTAATGAATGATAAATTGAATAAAATTGAAGTTTGTTGAAAAATTGTTAAAATGAAACTTAGAGATAAACAATCTATTATATAATATACAATATTTAAACAAGAATTTCTTGTACTTAAATATTTATATACGAGTATTATTTTGCGTATCTCGATTTTCATAGTTTGAGGGAATTTTAAAACCAAATTTCTTTATCAAGTTAAAAAACGGGCCAAGTGTAATTCAGACTCGTACACGGAAGGTTCCGTACCAAATTGGGGTTTGTATGGGAGGTACCCCCCTTGTGTACCGCGCCTATATCATAAGCCTATAATGTCTAAATTTCAGTTCAATAGTTCAAAAAACAAAGAAGTTTTTCGAATAAGAACTTGAATTTTAATGGTGGGTTTGTATGGGAGGCACCCCTCCTAGTTGGCCGATTTGGCTGATTCAAACAGATGTGCAGCGCTTATATCAAAACCTTATAGTTTCTAAATTTCAGTTTGATATAATAAAAAACAGAAAAGTTTTTCTAATAAGAACCTAAATTTTAATGGGGGTTTGTATGGGAGGTACCCTCCCTAGTGTACCGATTAAATTAAAATTTTGACAATATAAGTTTCTGATGTATAGCCGCCACCCTTCCAAATTTCAAGATCGTGGAATTACTGGATCGTATAGCTGCCATACAAACCAAAAAGTTTCTTATATGAGGACCCCTTTAAGTTTTTGTAAATATTTTAGTTTTAGTATTTGTTGCTGATTCCCGGATAGAACTACACATTTTGTAAAAATTTCAACTCTCTAGCTATTACGGTTTATGAGATGGGACCAGAGAGCAGGACAACGAATTCTTAGTAATAAGGTTCCGTTTGGTACCCTTTGGGTTCAGAACCCTAAAAAAAAGGCTGGTCGATCATTAAGAAACGGTCGGTTGAGTTTCTTGTATGAAAAAGACATCTGGCTAGTTGAGCAACTTCCACTTCTTTAACTAACAATAATTGCATGTTTTTGAGAATGTCTTCATTCCTTATACAGCACGAGGTACCAGTGATTTTTCTATGGGTCTTGGATAGAGCTCTTTGTATAACTTCGTCTGTCCAAATTGGTGTAATAACAGAGTAATAAGCTAATACCTTGTACTCGAGGCTCAGACCAGATCTGGAGTTTATTAATCTGGGAAACTTTGTGATCTTAGTTTCATAAATGTTTCCGCCAGGTGAGACGTTTATCCATGTAATTGCCAAGGCAAGCTACCTCCTAAGTTTAAGGAATTGTAGCGCCGTTTAAAGTTACTGGAATGTACATTAATACATATAATGTACTTAAATTTGTGCTCATTGACTTTTATCATCCAGTTAGATAACCACTCTTAAATGATTTGAAGATGATTATTCAGGGCTTCAGTAGCTTTAAGTGGGCGACGAGAGCGGCTAATTCATCGTCAAAAGAAGAGAATTTTTTGGGACCTCAGCAGTGAATATAAATAAAATTCGAAGAAAATGCAGAAATTGTGCGTCTATTTCATGTGTGCATCCTATTTTTACCCTATGATCGTGATCACTTCTTAATGATTTACATATTTTAAACGACATCAGTTCGTGGCAAGAAAAAATTTAACAATAATTCTAGTAAATAAAAGTCGTCAAAATTTCTATTAGTATTTATTTTGAGATTTCTTGCTTCATGGATGTAGATATTTTTTCAAATTTCATATACTTTAAAAGAAATTTTAGGTAAATATATTTTGATGTCAAGTGTTTAAATACTTTCTAAATTACTTTAAACAAATTGCTTTACTTTACTCTTCACATTTATCTATCATTTCCATAGCCTTGATGTAAGAGATCCATGCAAAATTTAATACAATAAAAAAAAATGCAAAAATTAAATATTTCATACAAATTCTAACTCAGTCATTCAATGAATTCCATTTGCATCATTCATGCATCCATTGAAGCATTCATTCATTTAGTCAATCAGATAAAAATTACAACAGCAGCTTGATTAATTTGTGGGCGTTGACGACTTTAAATTTGTGGGCGTGGATATATGCAATGGCAATAGCAGCCATGTTCATTGAGCTGAGGTCGTTTCTCATCAAAATCAACAGGGAGTCAGATGTGGCTGCCATTGCAATACTACAACCAAACCAATAAATAGAAAATCATAGTAGACTAAAGCAAAAGGCAACTTTGAACAACTTCAGTTATTCAGTTAGTTCAAAATAAATGAATCGAGACCTAACAAGCGACCACCAAAAAGGACATACACATAGATTTGTATCTGTATCTACTATGTGTGCAAGTGTAGCTTTGTATATGCATAGATGACTGACTCTCTACAGATATGTGTGAAGCAACAAGGCAAAGTAGCGTTGACAAACCCATTATCAGAAAAACAAACCGGAGATTAACTTGACTGTCTGTACGTAAACACACACATACACACAGTTAAAAAGTCATCATACATACGCATCAGAACGACAGACAGCCAACCCAAAAAAAAAAAAAAAATGAAGCAACAATTTTAAGAGCACAACTCTCAGTCGAAAATCCACAACAACAAATGAACAGATGCCGAATAAAATATGAGCAGTAAACGCATACAAAAATACTTTACTTATACATGCACATTAAAGGACACAGGACATAGGCAAGGTCCTGCGTACAATATGCACATGTATTAGTAAAAAGAAAACAAAAGTGACACATGAGCGTAATAACAACTAAGACTCTGTTAAGCGTCCTCGTCAACCACTTGCTGGCTGGCTGTCCAGCACTAACACCATCAGCATCAGGAACAGCCAGCTCGACTTACCTTCTCTCACATCATCACATTTTGTTCCGGATTCCACTCAGCATGATTACAAATTATAGTGTTCCAGACACACAACGAGTAAAGGGAACAAACGCACGATTCTGCAGGATATTGCAGAGGTAGAAGGGCGCACATAAATACCGCCCATAGACGGAAATATAATTCCACAGATTTTCAAGGGTTCAAGCACAGCCCAGACACAAGTAAACATAGATACTACATACAAGTATAGACAGACGTCGCCGGCGGCGGCAGCTCGGTTATGTACACATACATACATACAAATATAAAATATTTTTTACTTAAACAACAACAAATTTGTGCATCCATTGGTGGTTGCTTGTTGAGCGCTTAACTTGGTTGGTTCAGTTGTTTGCTTGCTTTCTTGGTTAGTTAGTAAGTTAATTCTCTTCTGTAACATCCCTCTTAGTCTATTTATTCTAACTTTCACTAGTTCTGTCTTTATCTAATTCTTATTTCGATTGTCGCCTTTGCCTCCGGTTGACTAAACTTTTAGTTTCTTCCAGGAATTACAATCTAATTATAAATTTGCCTTTAATTGAGTTGAACATTTAGCGCTTAAAAGTAGACAAACATTTTTAATATCGGGACAATACAAGGAAGAATCTGTGACTTCCTCCACTAAATACCTGTTCAAGATGAGAGGATGTTGTTCACAGTGAGCAACATTCTACAGAACAATTGTTCAAAACAGTTTCAACAAATTTGAACGAAAAATGTCTTATATTCAAATATAATTCCTAGTGTTTAAATCAACAATCTCTGGAATATCTCAAATTTCATATGAGAAAAGCAAAGACAAAATGGGAATCAATTTCATTACACATACGTGACTGTTACCTTCACATATTCCTATGTTCAACTTTTGCTGATGGAAAAAAAAATTGCCTTAACAAGTAGATCCTATTCCATTAATAATTCTGAGTAAACAACTATGAAAAATATAAAAAAAAAAAAAAATGTATCCATGAGCGAGTTTTGTGAATTCTTCAATCATATTTTCAATTGAAGGAAAAAAAAAAACCTATTAAAAAGTCTTTGTTACAATTTTGAAAGGCTTAAATTACGGTATGGCAAAATGCTTAGGGGCAACAAACATGTAGAGAGCAGGTGGAGAAATCATTTAAATTTTAATTTTGTGCATCATTTGCATCGGATCAACAATAAGGCGTTTCGGTGTAGCTATGGTAACAATATTATGGATCTGGCATCGAAAGCATCAGGTTTTGTTGCTTTGCTGAATGAAGCAGCTTTCCTGGGAATGCATTCATGATGATGATGATGATGATGACAAGAGTATGAGAGATTATGTTGATGTTGTTGCTGTTGTTGGCAGCGTTAATACGCTCAATTCAATTTGCATATTCCAATCGTTCATTGAAGCACAAAGTAGAATAGAAGAAGAAAGAACAACAATAATAACAAACAAAAACAACTTCATGCATGAAAAGTGCAGCTCAACTAGTCTTGATTCGATGCGATACATAATACTGCATTCAGTGGCAACAACCAAGCAACATCAGCAGCAGCAGCTGCAAACAAAGCACTCACTCGATGGCAAACAAACCAAATTTGAAAACCTCCGGCAACAACTACGAGTATGAAGAACAACACCAACAACACCAACAACAATAGCAACACTTGAGTGAAGTGAAGTTAAGTCAAGTCAACGTAAATGTAAATGTAAACGTAACGTAAACCAAGTCAACGTCAACACATATGGCCAGGCCAAGCCAACACACACAGTGCAGCTAACAGCGTCAAGCGTTTTCATTATGCATACGGCCACGTAAACACGATTATCATCTCATGAAGAAACATAGACCAAACGAACCATTGGATGGATCAAGGACCATCAGCATCGGCATCACCTTCATCTCAACTCACCGCCAAATGCAATCTATTTGAGTTAAAAACGAAGTCTTATCGTCCTTTTCTTCGCTTTACTGCAACTTGTTTGCGCTTTGTAAAGCCATTAACTGTGCCACATTGTTGTAATCTTCTCCCAGTGTGTATGAACATAGGAACAGGACACGAAATGGCTTAAAATGATCATCATGATGATGATGATGATGATGATGACGACGATGCGCCCGCAATCTGTTTGGAGAAAAGTTGCAATTAACCTAAAGTTTTTATTACAAATTGCTTCTAAGTAGAAGTTGCAGATGTACGGAGAAGGTAGAAGAAATTGTAGACTAAAATTTAATAGATTCAGGCAAGTGTGACAAGTTAACAAAAGAAACAAACAAAACAAGTAGCAAACACTTCAGACTAATTTTTTTTTTTTAAATCTTTAAAATGATTTTCCCAAATGAAAACAAGGAACTTAGAAATGTAAAAACAAAGACAGAAATGAATCAAATTGTGTATTAAGCAAAATATACTCACTCAAATGAATAATTGAAGCAATTATTTTTCTTCAGTTTCACTGTCCCTTCAATGACCTGCATAGGTCAGAATTTAATTGTAACAAAATAAACTACCATACATGAAGAATTGAAATAAGTGAGATATTATTGGAAATTGAAAGGTAAATCGACAAGTCTTCCAAAAAATATGGACTGAAGGGTTCGTATGATTTTCACATTGGTGTCTGCTGATGTGCCTCAAAGATTGATTCCATTCCACACAGGTTTTATGATTGCCTTATACTACTTTTCTCAATGCTTGAAAAGCTTTCGACAGAGTCTGGGACCCTGGCCTCCTGTATATTAAAAAAAAAAAACTGCTGCCGGAACCATACTTCTTGTCTCCTTTACAAAGGGACCTTTGATGTCAGATGCGAAGGACAGAAGTCACAAAAAAAAAATCCGAGCTGGAGCTACTCAAAGCAGTGTGTTAAGGCCTATCCTATACACATTCTACACGTCGGACATTCCTATCTTGAGAGGCGAGAATCTCTCAATAGCGACATATACGGATGACAGTGCCCTTTTGGGAAGCTCCAGCGATTCGGTTGTAACCTAAGCTCTCCTGACAGATCACTTGGGCAACATGGAGCCTTGGCTGAAGAGGGAGAACATTTGCGTCAATGCTGTGTAAACAATACACGTTACCTTTAGCACTTGATATGCCCAGTCATTTTCAACGCCATTCCAGGAAGCTCCACTGTGAAGTATTTGGGACACATTATGACCAAAAGAAAGCGGTTAGATCTAAAACTTGGAGTAATGAATTGGCCCTTTAGGTCTAAATCGAAGCTAGGTCATACTAAAAAACCGGTATGAATTCACGCCATACACTTTTGGGGCGCTGCATACAACTCAAACCGAGAAATTCTTCAGACGTTTCAGTCCAAACTGCTTAGAAGGTTTGTTAACAGAACTTCATTACTTTGGCGGACCATGGCACTCACCTGCCAATCAACCTGTTGGACATGCAAACACGAAGCCTGAAAAGACAATACCCCCTAGATCTTCCCTTCCACATTCCGGATGAGTAGAGGAAATAAATTAAACAAAAAAAATAAATAAAATACTTGTATTAGTATGTCATAGCAGGCTTAAATAAACAAACAAACTGCACTCACTCACTCATTTTTTTTTTGTTTTTTCTTTTACTCTCACACTCATTACTACTATCAGTCTCTCTTGAGCACATTCTATGTTCTTTATTTTACTCACTTGCTAGACTTCTATCATTGCGGCTAATTGAGTAACCGCAGCTATCGCTTTCAGTTCTCTGTGTCACTTACAATCGATGACAAGCGTTGCGCTTTGAGGAATACAAAACAAATACAAAAATACAAAATACAATAAAATAGAAACGAATAAAATAAAAATTATTAAGTGCAAAATTACCTTTAATGGAAAATACTGTGAATGCATAAAAATACAAAAAATTGAAAATTGTCAAATGAAAATATGTGTGCTTAATTTCCCAAACAAAGATATAAAAGAAATGTCGGCTAAAATGTTGACAGCGTCAACGACAAAAATAATAACAAATGGAAATGTAACAATGACAACAAAAACAACAAATTTAAATGCAACAAAAACAACAACTGTTGCAGCAACAACAAATGGAACTCATAGCTCAATTAGCTCCGCAATGCAAAACCGACGAAACTTGCTTTTGACAGTTGAAAAATTGCGCATTCGAGTTCGACAAGTGCTAAAATGTGTTATTAATTTGCATATTGAATTTTTGGTAATGAACCTCACCACTCAGATACTTTTTCATTTCACATTGCCACTCTTTATCTCCTCACACTCGTTCTCTGTTTGTCCATCTACTCACTTATGAAAGAACCACAAAATAGACATAAAAATGATTTTGATTTTGAAAGAAAATAAACAAATGCAAATAAAAAGAATAATAATAATAATTAATTTTAGCAATTTCAAGTAATTGACATTTCACTTAAATTATTGGTTTGTCACTGTATCTGGATGGCAGTGTACTATGATATATACAACTCTTACCTCATACCATAACTGGCCCCTATAACCATCATATATTGTATGTATCCATGTTTCTAGTTCATTATTGCTATTTAGTATTATTATTATTATTATTTTTTTTTTTTTTTTTTTTTGTGTTTTCTGTCTTGGGCTTATCTTCTACACGCAACTTTTACGTACCTTGTTTCGATTCACATTTTCCATGTCATTCTAATCTATGCACATTGGGAAAAAATGACAAATAAAAACAAAACAAAACAAAGAGTTGTCTAATTGAATATATGTGTTATCAGTCAATGAACACTCGAGGCGCCCTACCCGCATTTGATATAGGAAAACTGGCATTTAAGAATTATCTATAAGATTGTCAGTAACGACACAATCATGTACAATACTTATTGCCACACACAAATCTCATTCATTAAACTTAACAAGATTATTTTTAACATGAAACTGCTGTTAGATAGAATCAAACTTAAGATTTTAATTTTTTACATATTATACACTTTTGAAGTAAAGTAAAATAAAGTACAGGGCTATGTGGCCCTCGAATTTGCGTATTTTGCAACTTCTTCCCCTTGGCTATGGTTTCGTTAGATGACCGAAAGGGGAGACAATTAAAATAATCTAAATCTCATGGTGCACTAAAGCACTAGATTGATAATTGTCAACCAGCGGCCCTTTAGATATATCCAATCGCATTCACATATTCCAATATTGAAGTGATGCACAATTTACCACATAATATCTTCTCTATCAAAAGACACATCTTAATCTGCCTTCTTCAATCAATGTTCTAAATTTTATGCTTATGAAATTCTTGACAGAATTTAAATATTTTTCTTTCACCATCTTATTATTGTTCTGTGTCTTAAAGTGCATCATTTGATTAATCAAAACAATAGTTTTCAATGGTATCTATTGAAATATTTTGTTAATTTTTTAGGATTCCGGACCCAAAGGGTACCAAAAAGGAACCCTATTGCAGAGACTTCGTTGTCCGTCCGTCTGTCCTTCCTCGGGTCATATCTCATGAACGGCAATAGTTACAGAGTTGAAATTCTTATCACAGAATATGTATTTCTATCCGGGCATCAGCAACAAATACTAAAACTAAAATATTTTTATAAACTTAAAGGGGTCCCCATACAAGAAACATTTTGGATTGTATGGCAGCTATTCGATCCAGTAATTTCACGATCTTAAAATTTAGATGGTTGGTGGTTATACATCAGAAACTTATATTGTCGAAATTTCATTTTGATCGGACCACTAGGATGTGTACCTCCCATACAAACCCATCATTAAAATTCAGTTTCTTATTAGAAAATTTTTTTTGTTTATTGAACTATTGAATTGAAATTTGGACACTATACATTTTTGATAAAGGGGCTATATATCTGTTGGAATCAGCCAATCAACTGGGTGGGGTACCTCCCATGCAAACCCACCATTAAAATTCAGGATCTTATTCAAAAAACTTTTTTGTTTTTTGTTCTATCGAACTGAAATTGAGACACTATAAGTTTCTGATATAGGCGCGGTACATTTGTTGGAATCAGTTAAATCGGACCACTAGGAGGAGAAGGTCCCACCCATACAAACCCCAATCTGGTACAGAACCCTCCGTGTACAAGTCTGACTCGAACTTGGCCCATTTTTATATGTTGGTGTCAAAGTAAAGTAGATATAAGTACTTATTATTTAAGGTTATGTTTCAAATTCAATAAAATCTGTACAGAGTCTATGCAAGAAAGATAATAACTTTAATTATATACATAAGAGAATTGACAAGAGTCTTGTTGAAGTCATAGAAACTTAACAAACTCAATCTGCATAGCACATACATACATACATAGTATCTCTTCACACAGCTATACCTACTTACTACACACACATACATAGATGCACAAACATACATATGTATATATTTACTTACAATTGCAAATGATTGTCTATTTGTCATTGTCTCACTATCTCTATTTCACACTTTATCATTTCACTCAATGAGCGGGAATGAAGCGTGATGACACACTCATGATGCTAACTAACAATAATGATGCCGATGCCGATGCCGATGCCGATTCCGATGCCAATGTTAATGATAATGATAATATGTAATAATGATGATGTTGAATGTTGTCGATTGTGATGATTACAAATGCAACCTAATTAGAAGGCATTGCAATCAACAATGAATGTCCAGGCATGCCAGCCAGCGAAAGCAAAAGCAAAACTCAATGGTGGACGCGGCTAACAAAACGCTGTTCTTGCGTTTATTGTATTACATTGGACAATTTGTTAATTTGCAAAATCACAAGTTTGATACTTGATGTTGTTGTGACTTGTATTGCATTGTTATAATACTAATAAACAGTGTCTTAGATAAAGGGAATCATTGTATTAGCTAACTAAAAATAAAAGTGCCCCTTCCTTCCCCCCATTATTTTGTCATGTCCAAAAACCACAAACATTCCAATGGAATTGCAGTTCATTTCGCTGTGAAAAAAACAAATCAAACGAGAACAAATGGCGTCAAATGGTTTCATTCATGCAAACCCGTCCCATCTTCTCTTCAATGATACTTTTAACCCATTCCTTTGAATGAAATCAGACCTGAAAATAATTTTATTGTCGTTACTACAGTCGAAGAAAACACAACAAAGTGATTTAAACCAACAAAGGCGCTTAGTAAGCAATTCTCAGACATTTATTCATTCATCAACTAGCTGAAGCCAATTCAATTCAATTTGTTCTTTTTTTTTTTTGTGTTTACTGATTTTTCTTTCTTTTCCTTTGTATTTTATTTTGTTACAGGTGCTTGAATCGAATGTCTCACAATTATTGGATGACGTTAGAAGTATCAATGATGAATTTGTTGAAGTGCGACGTCTGGATGCACTTATCGAAACTTTACGTGATTATGATGGACCTACGATCTGTCATGAATGGCCATATCCTTTGATATTCAAAGGAACCATAGATGAAGCAAATCTTGCACAAATCCTTAATACGAACAATGATGACAAAGAAGATTTAAAGGAAAAGCTAATATCAACTAAGAAGTATAGTAACGTCAATTATACTAATGATGATGGCAAACATAAGAATGATAATGATAAGATAAACAATAAATCAAAAACGTAGCATTGGGCAGTATAGTGTTAAGTACTTTGTCTCCCATAACAGAAGAACTGTGCATGTATTTATTGTATCTTTAAGTGTCATTTTCTATTTAAAATATAGCATTTTTTTTTACCTATTTATATATAAATATATGTATTTTAGTATATAAGTGTGTATCCCAACCTCTGTCCCTCTCTCCCTCTCTCTCTCTCTGCCTTCCTATCTTTCTATTAAAGCCAATAAATATTTGTGAAATTCTTGTTTTTGCATATATGAAACCAAGTTTTGTTTGTGGTTTTATCACTGATGCTGCTGCTGATTCTAGAGCTGCTGCTGCTGTGGTTATTTGATTGGTGTGTTGCCGTCGCCTAACAAAACCGCAAAATTGATCTTTATAATGTCCATCGATGCATGGTCAAAACATTGATGCTCTGATTAATTGAATACGTATTAGGGAGAATGTTTAAATAAAACACATTGTATCTATTGTATTTAGGAAACATAGAATGATGACATCTACATCATAGATACATAATATACTTGTATTGAAGTAATATCTTTAACTATTAAAGTGTATTTAGATTGTGATTTAGTTGAAATTAACAGGTGTGAAACAAAGATAAACCTCATAGGTATTTCTGAAATGAAGACTTAAACTGAGTTAATTATAAATGACCCCCCTACAACAAAGCATACATAATAAACACAACTCAAACAGATTTAATATGCTCGTACACAAACATTAAAAAAAATATATATCAATGTGTATGCAGGTTCATCTATATACAAGTGTATCTAAGTATGTGTTTTTTGCCATGGTTGTCTGTTTATGTGTATGTGTTTTATGTGGAATTATGTTTTCGTCGCGCCTTAAATTATTCATAAAGGATTTATCAGCTTAACAGTCGCCGACGTTGTCTGATTAAATTGCAGCGTCTGTTGTTTCTGACAAAGTCCAATTGGTCTATCATCAACTCAAAGCTCATAATGATCATATGCATGGTCACAATAATGAAGTTCATGTTTGGTGTTAATGATGTTCTTGTTATTGTTGATGATGGCAATGATGGTGATGGTGATGATAATGATGATATGCAAAAAACCAACTTTCATTTTGTTCACTTTTTTTTCTTGTGTTTCTTCTTTCCTCAGTCTCAGTCTCTTTCTCTCTCTCTCTCACTATCAATCTCTTTTATGCTTTAATTTATCAATGTGAACGTAGTCAGGGACAATTTTCATAACAACAACAACAATAAATACAAGAATGACGAAGTGCAAGAACAACAATAACAATGGACAATGTTGATTATAGAAAAAGAAACGACACGGACAATGCGAACATCAACAGAGATTATTAAAACAAGAACAATGTCAGCGGATGTGAAAGCAAAAGTAAAGTAAGTGAAAATAACAATAATATATCAACAACAACAACAAGAACAACAAGTGATCTAATTAGACGCAAGGGAAAGAATGACAGAACTGCTGCTGGTAGGAGATGCGGGATGAGAAATACTACTATATACATACATATATTCAAAGAGAGAGATAGGAGAAAATATTATACAAGTAGATACTATGTACAATATAAAGAAACAAAGTGTGAATGATAAAATTGTGTAAAGATTTATTGTGAAAAATATGTTAATATACGCATATGTTTTTTTTTTTTTTTTTTTCAATTGGTAGAAAAGCATCGAAAGCCAACCGGTTCTACAACCGAGTGCGGGACTTCAACACCGCTAAAAACTACCTCCGTGTCCTAATGTCCCCCCGGAACTGTTCTTTTATATTTCGTCGGAAGGGAAAAGGTGGAGCATCATTGCTCAAAAGTCTGTCTGTCCCATGTTTTGTGGGTCTCCTCGTGTACTGTTTGTTAGTAGGTCGTTCCTACACGTCAGCGAACTAAAGAATCAGTCCGGGACACCTAATGCCAAACGATTATTTCGTACACGCAATCGTTCAGCGGCTCTATCACGTTCCAGAGTGCGGAGAGTACTCATTATAGCAAACATAGCAGATTTCACTGTTTGCCACTTCTCCGGAGATTGACACATATGTGGTACCAAATTTCCAACTGTGGGAGGTTCGCCAAAGCACTCTTCAATGCATGCTCTCTCCATGGTAAATCGAGGGCAACAGAAAAGAACGTGGTGCGCATCTTCGGCGATACCAACGCAGACAGGACAGAAGGGGTCCTCCTCATGCTTAAAACGGTGCAGGTAGTATTTAAAGCACCCGTGTCCACTGAGCATCTGCGTCATATAGTAGTCCACTTCGCCGTGGGACCGTGATACCCATACATCCACTCGTGGAATCAAGTAGAAAGTCCATCGTCCTTTTTCAGACGAATCCCACCTTCTTTGCCATTCCTGGATGCTGCACCGACGCTCTTCATCTTTAGATGTACCAGCACCCGCGTTATATATACGTTGCCACTCACGTGCCATTATATCAATGGGCATCATGGACGCTATTACCTCTATCGCCACATCCGACACCGTGCGAAAGCCACTTGCCACACGCAGCGCACTCAGCCGGTACGTCGAACGGATACCCACTATATATGAGCTTTTTAATGTTGCGTCAGCCCATACTGGCGCTGCGTAAAGCATTATAGAGGCGATTACCCTGGCTAATAGCCTCCGCTTGTTTGCTCGGGGCCCACCTATGTTTGCCATTATGCGGGATAAGGCTCCAACAACTTTAACCGCCTTATTGCTCACACTGACCAGGTGGTAATATACGCATATGTATATGTATACGTGCGTGTGTGTGTGTGTGTGTGTGTGTAATTTTAATTTATTTAAAGCTTCTTTAAAAAACAAAAGTAAAATATTGGTCAAGCAGCCCATGGCAGTCAGCAACAGCTTGACCCAAATAAGTGCGAGTACATCGTACACCAAGTGCTTGTCAAGAGCCCATCTTCATGTTAAGTCTTTGGTGCCACAAAAATGAATGGTGGTTTTTTGTGTTTTTACTCTCGATTTTTGTTGTTGCAATATAAAATTGCAGGCAATTCGGCGGCCACTTTTGACCGCAAAAGCAATATTGCCTTGGTTTGGGTGACATGGTGAATAAATCGAATGGACGAAAAGACAGACAGACAGACAGACAGACACACAACGATGAAACGAATGAACAACAAATAACACGCACTTGTACAGTTTAAATTTTAAAGTAAACATAGTACTTAATGTTCCCACTAATGTAATGTGAATATGAGTTGAAATACTAGAGAGGATACAGGAAGCATTAGACAAAAAGTGATCCTCAATTGTATAGATGAAAATATTCTATGCTTAGCATAATATAGGCCATTTTCGTCTAAACTAAAGAAATTGAAGATAAGATTTTTTAGTATAATCGAATTCCGCACTATACTATAACATTTCTCCCCACATAAGTAAGTATTTACATCTCTGTTAGTGCTAGACAGCGTCTTACATAGGATAAGAAAACATTGAAGTTGAATTGTGACTTCAATTGCAAAAAAACACACAATGACCACATCAGATGCAAGTCATCTCGAATTTCTTTACTTGCTACAAGAAAGTCGACAAAATTGGTCACAAGTCAACGTGACTTTCTTATGAGCAGATGTAATCGATGAGTATAGACTTTCAGTAACCTACTTACATAGTTAAGACTAGTTATAGACTTCTTAAATCGCCTATCTCTTGCTTGGGCTGGGTTCTTTGCAAGTATTTACAATATATTATACAGAAGAGAATTCATTATTCTATTCTACTTTAATTTCAATGTAAGCCTACCTTGTGATCTAATTCAAATCATAAAAACATATGTTTATTCTAAAAAGTAGAAAGAAGGTGACACAGATTCATAAGCATTAATATAAAATATAATATTAAAATAAAATATTTTTTTTTTTTTGCGTTCTTTATTATTTATTGCATCACTTTGCATACAACACAAAGCCTAACAATAATTGAGAAATCTTAAAAACAAAGTAATGAAGTTTTAAAAGTTTCTATAGTGGTGAGCTAAAGAAACTTTCCAGTGTTGCGAGGTCCTCCCAGGAAAGTCATTCCGACGAAGGCGCGTGCGACAACTCATATAAGATAGTGATCGAGCTAGTGGATTAGGATGTTCCGAGAGCTTAACAAGATATTTTTGTTTTATTTGGTCCAATTAGGTTTTAATTAGTAGGACGTTAAGGTCTCTATGGATATTCGCGTTCGAAATGTACCAGGGAGCACCTGTTAAGAAACGAAGTATTTTTGATTGGGCTCTTTGGATGACTTCAACGCAACTTGGGCTTGCGTTCCCCCAAAGCTGGGAACCGTATGTCCAGATAGGCTTTATTAAGCTGTTATATAACAGCACCTTTAGATCGAGGCTTAGCCCAGATCTTGGGTTTAAGAGCCAGTGGAGGGACTGGGCTTTTAATTTCATGGACATTTTTTTGGCTTCTATATGCTTCCGTCATGTGAGTCGTCTGTCCAAATGTATATAGGTAGGTGACTTCAGTACAGTGTGGTACGGTGGTGTTGTTAAAAATGATGGACGAACATTCTCTCTTGTTTAAGGTGAATGTTACGTGCTTGCATTTATCTATTCACTTTGTTGTAAGTCCCCAGTTTTTCATAATTTCATATCTTTTTTTTATAATACGTGCCAAGCTGTATATTATTTAAAATACATAAAGCTGATTGCTATTGAACTCAGTTGCTTTCTGTTCGTTCCATTAAGCTAAGCTCAGTTTAACGGTGATCTAAAACAGTGAGGTACCAAGTGTAAAACATGAGAGAAATCATTTTCAATTAGTAATTCAAAATAAGCTTTGAAAGGAGATTTCAATATGGTGATAAATCTTGGGTATTGTGTGATCTATTTATTTATTTATTTACAGTTTTAGATTATGTATATACATTTGTAGTTACTTATAATATACTCGTATAACCTAATTTTTAAAGAGTGCTAGCTACAAAGCCATCGACTCGTCTGTCTTAAATAAAAAAGATTAGATTAAATTACTAAGGTTACAGGATTTGATGAAGGATACTATTTTGCTAATATTATCGAGGGAAGAAAATTGAATTAATGTGGACGGTAGAATGTTTCTGAAGAGTTCTGTTCTAGTGATGTGGTGATTTATGCAATCATCTAGCAGGTGTCCTATTGTCAAGTAGTCACCAATTTACCTTCGAGGAGATGTTGGTGAGAGAGTTGACTGTGCCCCGTTCTCAATCGTACCAACATGGAACAAAATTGGACGATCGCAGGTGTCAGGGAAGTGGATAGGTATTTTGGAAAGATTGGAATTTTTGTACCAGTGGTTGTATGAATCGCCAATCTCTTAGAATGCCTTTTATGTATGTCCAAATATTGTCTCTGTGTACAAAATAAAATAATCATTCAAATAAAAAATTGTTCTTTCAAAAGTGAATTTTCTTAATATTCTAGCTTAAGGCGGAAAAGCATAGGAGACTTTAATGTGATGAACATTGTTTACTTTAAGTGAGCTTAATTGTATTGTCTTTATGAACATGAAATACGAGTGTGTACATAATATGAAAGTGTTTTATGGCATATTTAAATAAAATACTTAAATATGTAAATTTCTATAAAAATTATCGAATCATCATCAATGATTAAAGTATCAGTGAACTGTACTCACCATCTTAGGCAATCTTTTAACATCATCGGTTGCTCCAAGCTAAACTACTTACTTGGTATAATTTTTTGATTGTTATGGCGTGTCATTTTGTAAACAACTACAAGAAATAGCAATAATATGAAACCACTCACATAACATACACATGTTATGTATCCTGGAGTTAATTATACAATATAAATTCCTTATGCCATTCCATTAATTTTATTCATCCCCTTATTCAACAGTTTTTGAGTTCTAATTTCACATAACAAAAATGGTAACACAAAACAAGAACAAAGTGCACAAACACAAATACATACATATGTACATAACAATCATGTTAAACTAAAGTAGTAGCGCATAAATATACATAACATATAAATAGATATATAGATACTTCTATGTATATATGTATGTAGCCTTAAATGTGTCGTGTCTATCAAATAATAAATTTTATGTTTTATTTTCGCAAGCTACCTACTAATCAAAAAACTGATGAACACAAAACTTGATAAAATGTTTTCAATGTAAACGACAGAGAATTTGATCGGTCTTTATGTTATATTTAACAACACTGTTTATAGTAAAAGACAGACGCATCCATTGAAATACCGTTAGTTTTTGTGTGTAGCGCTGCAATAGTATTGTAGTGGTATATTCACAAAAAAACATAGTAAATATGATGATACAGTAGAACCACAGATTGTAGTGAAATTCAGTAAAGATTAATATAGAAAAGTGATGAAAGTAACTACAATAAATTATATATGCATAAGTACAGAAACGAAGAGCGCAACAATAACAACAACCATATCGTTAAAAGCATTAGCTTGGTCTTGCAGTGATTTTCAAAGAACTTAATACTTAAAAATATTATATTAAAAGTTAAAAATTGAAAAAAATAAGTACGCAACTCATTTCATTAGCATTCATTTGTCATTTTAAAAAGAAATTACTAAAATCGGCTCAGTATAGTGTGCGCTAGATAAAAAAATGTTAAAGATTTGGTAAAAAAGTGCCTGTATCTCAACAACAGCGCCACCTACCGGGTCCAGCTAAAGCATAAGCCATCTTGGTGATCCCATAAGTAAAACAAAAGAAAATTTATGAAAATTGGTCTAGCCGTTTAGGATATAAAGATACCATAGACTAGCAAAACTTCGCGTTCTCATTTTTCTTACATTATACATTCTGATATGGCAATTGTGGACAACGTGTTAGTTGCCGCCCTTGCAGGTGATAGTGCCCTCCTCTTTTCTTCGCAGGTAGCTGGTGATGCATCTGAGGCCATCCAACAACAAGTTGACAATATTGAACGTTGGTTAACGAAATGGAACATAAAAGTAAATTCCAATAAACCATCACACGTCACATTCACCATGAAAAGAGGAGATTGCAACAAAACAAACAAGCTCCTACTCGTGCTGAACCCTGTGTGGATGTACGGTATCCAACTGTAGGGCACAACAAGCAATTCTAACATAAAATCCGGCAAAGATTTCAATCCAAAATCCTGCTTCAAATTCAAGAGGCTTGTTGTTAATCAAAATAGAAATTCAGAAATTTATCTGTTGCTATCTCAATGTGCTCATTATATCATATTTCATTCTGCGTGTGTAATTACCAAATGGGTTTTCACTGTACTATATGCATTTGTTTAAAATAAACAAACTAATAACAATAATCACGAAGGAATAGAACGTATCACTACGACAGGATGGAATCACATCGTTGTGTTTTGGAGAGTTGGCGGCAGATCGATGGGCTGACTATAGCAACCGCGCATATAACCCGAATAAACAAACTAATAAAACACAGAGGAAGGAACCTAGCCAAAAAAAAAAAAAAAAAAGAAAGAAAACAATGTACGAAAAATACCTCAAAAGCCTAAAAACCACGAAGACAACAAGGTGCATATAACAACAAACTACGGACGTTATCGCTAGCAGTAAAGCTAATAGATAAAAAGGGCCAACACTACGGTGACGGGCTACCATAACGCTACCGTTCGCATTCACATTGTGCGACTGTCTTGAATTCTTGCTGCTGCTGCTGCTGCTGTTGCTGTTGATGTAATGGAAAAATAAACCTAAGCACACATAAGTATTCCCAATAAATTTGGAGCTATTTTCAATTCATGAGGTAATTAATATGAAATTCTATTTGGTTTCACAAGTGAAATTTTTGTTTTGAACAATTTTTTTTTTTTTTTGTAGGGAAGCCAACGAGGCTCTCTCCTGTATTATTATGCAATTGAATGGCGTTGAATGAGAATGAATGTTACAATGTTAAAAAATATAGAAAACCAAGATTGGCATAAAATCTATTATGGAAAATAAATGTGACCAGAAAACAAGGCAAGACCACGTCGTATCAGAACGGAGGAGCTCCAGTTACTGCGGCCTATGTACGTCGCAGTGTTATGTCCAATGCAAATTATCGTGGCAAATCTGTATTAGGCCAAAATGATGAACAAACGGCATCATCAGGTGGAGGAGGCGGAGGAGCAGGTACAGCTAAAATGCTTGCAACAAAACAACTGGCAACTTCTGCACTGGAGACAACAGAACAACACATAATAAATGGAACAACAAATACAAATACAATAACAAATGCTGCTCAACATCAATATCAACAACAACAACAAACCTATTTACCTCAAACATCTTTGCTGAAAATCGAACCATTTGTTCCTAGTTTTAATCAACGTCTACGTCGGCGACACATTGGCCGTTCATATAGTACACTAAGTTCCACAGTCATACACAAACGCAATTCCAGTTCTGGTGGTGGCACCACTACTTCTGGTGGCCTAGGAAAAGTGACTCTTTTGCAACAACCACAAGCGGATCTCATTGTAAGCGGTGCCATAGATGTTAGTGTATCACCGCAACAACACTTAAAACAAACCTATGCAGCCACAGTGCAAGCAACGTCAACGATTGCCAACACGACCACGTGGCATTGTGATTAGACAA
This sequence comes from Amiota minor, assembly GCA_037043295.1. Classification (NCBI taxonomy): domain Eukaryota; kingdom Metazoa; phylum Arthropoda; class Insecta; order Diptera; family Drosophilidae; genus Amiota; species Amiota minor. The sequence continues at coordinate 306,415 of JBAMAW010000142.1, read as the reverse complement.
CGTTCCAAGTCCACCTCATCATCAGCAACCTCAAATTCATGTCGTCCGACGACGACGACGACGACGACGAATGTAACAGCACTAAATGGTAACATACTGCCAGCAAACAACAATGGTACCATATCGACGGCGACGCCTTCATTGTTGTCAACCAACAATGCTGGTGGTGCCATTGTTCAGGCACAGCCAAATGGCATATGCCGCATTACACGGACCGCTAAGGAACGTGAGGAAATGCCTGATCGCATTAATTATGATCGACGTGGATTGTCGGCTGTGCCCATTTTCGAGCAAGAAACGCATTTGCGTTTATTATCATTACAACATAATCTCATAAACATCTTTCACATACCTAAGGAACATACACAAGCGACACTTATGTCTACACCGACCAATCCCAACAAGGAGACCAAAAATGAGGACCAATTAATTCAAACAACTCATAGTGGCCACAACAACAACAACAGCATCAACAATAAACAAAATCCCATCTTCAATGGGCGCCAGAATCGAAGACATCTCTATATCAGTAGCAACAAGAACCGACTATCACTTGCTTCACCCAAATCTGGTAGTCCTACCCAAACTACTAGTCCATTAAACATGCAAACACTGGCTGTCAATGGTGGCGGTGGTGGACGACCAAAGCTGCTGAAGCGTCACAGTCTCCTACAGAAGAATTTTAACTTTAATAATGCTCAACTGCCACCGGCCACATCAACATCCCAACAACAGCAGCAGCAACAGCAAATACCTTTGTTGCAACGTTTTAGTACTTTAGAGAAATCCAAAAGTTTCGTTTCGAATTACACACGACATTTAAATTCCATAAAGCAGCAACATAACCTTAATCAAAGGCGAGCATTTCTACTGCAGGCCAGATTCCGTGACAGCAACAAACTGAAGAGCTTCGATTCGGGAGCCAGCGTTACGACCACAACAACAACAGATACCACAACATCAAGCAATTTGAACATGAGTGAAGTGTCTGAGGAACCGGAATCGCTGCTGGCATTGGAAGAACAATTATCTATTAAAAATAAACAACTCAGTTTGAGTGCCTCCTATGGTAACATCTTTCAGCATTTGGTATTTCTTGATTTGTATGATAATCAGATTGAGCGTATTGCCAATATAGATGGTTTACCCACCTTAACTGTGCTCCTACTGGGCAAGAATCGTATTACTGATATATCTGGTCTATTGTCATTGCGTCACACACTGCGCGTTCTTGACTTACATGGCAATAAGATAACAAGCATCAGTAATAAGATCAATTGCTTGCATGAGCTGAAATCCCTGAATTTGGCTGGTAATCAAATACGCCAAATCAACCCAAATGACTTCAATGGACTAACCAATCTGAAAGAGCTCAATTTGAAACGAAACAAGATCAGGCGTATCAATGGCTTTCAGCATTTAACATCACTGGAGAGACTCTGGTTGTGCCAGAATGACTTACACAAGGTGGACGATATGGCGACCATAGCCAAGGCAACACGGTTACTGGAAGTGACAATTGAAAACAATCCAGTGTCACTGGCTGGTGATTGTGTCTCCTTTTTGGTGAGTTATCTGCCTCTACTGCAAACACTCAGCCAAATGCCCATCACGGAGCAAGTGAGACGCGCAGCAATGGCTTGGCGACAGCACAAGGAACTGGCAGAGGCGCACAGCACAGCACATTCCACATCAGATGTATTTAATAGCATTCGCCGGGAGGAAGTCATCTCGAATGCGCGCACCAATTGGGAATTGTTGCGTTCACAGCAAACTGTGCACACGACTACGTTGCGACCACAACGTAGTCCGAAAAAACTTACGAGTGAGTTGGGCAAGATAAGCGAGTCAAATGAAAATATCGCTTGTGCAGCAACTAGCAATGTAGAAGGCACCAGCAGCAGTAGCGTGCTGGAAGAACTTCAGGCGCTAATCAAATTGCCACCCATTGAGCAGCAACAACAACAACAACAGCAGCAGCAGCAGCAGCATAGACATCATCATCAACAACAACAACAACAACCACAACTAATGAAAAAGGAAAGAAAAGATGATGATGGGAATGGGGATGGGGATGTTGATGACGAGAATTCGTCTGATGGCTCAAGTTTAGGTCCAAATGTTGACTCTTGCTCTAGTTGCTATAGTACGGACAATGAGGAAAAAACCAACGCTGCGGGCTGCAAACGGGCAGTACACAAACAAACTGAGTCAGATCAAGCTACCCCCACTGCTGGCGTCATTGATGAGAATTCAAACAAATTGTTGTCGTCGTCGGATGGTCAGGCGGCGTCCACTAAACGCAATGAAGCGGACAAAGGCCAGACGAAAGGCTCGCCACAGTCGACTGTATCAACGGCGAACAATAACTTAACTAATAGTAGTGGAACAGGAGGAGGTTATATAGCTACTACTACGACAACCATCCAGTTGCCTTTGCCACCACATGGCAATGGGATCGATAGACCGACAAGCAGCAGGCAACGTTCAGGTGTGAGTGGTGGGTCAACACGTACGCCCACAACGACAATTAACAGCAATGTTAGCAGCAATCAGGGGTTGCTCAATAATAAGTTGAGTACAACAACAAATGTTGGTCATGGAACTGTCGCTGCGATGACTACGTCGGTGGCGAACAGTACATGCAGACGCTACATGCAGGGAAGCTTAATGAGGGCCCAAACCGTAGCATGTAACTCTGGAGGTGGAGTTGGTCGGGTATCCTGTTCTGCAAACAGAGCCGCAAACCAAAATGCGCACACAAACAGCCATCAAACAACGACTGTGACTCCAACAACAACGAATACGACGAATATCGTCTCAATTATTGAGCCGGAATCACCATCCTTAAACACCAATGGAAACGAAACTTCAGCAACAACAACAACAACAGCAGCAACTTCAGCAGCCCCATTATCAACCACATCACCAACAACAACGACAACATCTTCAACATCCTCATCACTTGGCGTCTCTGTAACAATCACCAAACCAACAGCAACAGAGCGTGAACGCGAACAAGGTGGCGACTACCTAATCGAGATTTGCGGACGTTATTTAAACATTTATGGACAAGGCGCACTCAAATTCATCGACAAACAATGGAATCCGGCAAAGGCCAACGACGTGCACACGCTCAACTTTAGTTACATTAACTTTAACAATATAACCACCATTCTTGGACGAATCAAAGTACGTTTTCCGAATGCTGAGAATTTTGTCTTTCGCGAAACGAACATCAGTTGCCTGGGACAATTGAATGCCCTTGGTGAGTTGCAAGGCATAACGACACTATACATCGACGCGGAGGGCAATGCCATAACAACTAAAGACTTATGGCGTTCTTATACTATCTATCGACTCTCGCATTGGGGTCTCAAGCAACTAAACGGCATTGAGGTCACCGAAGCAGAGGTGGAGGCCGCGAATGGTATGTATTCAGGTCTATCGGATTTAGGTGTTATGGTCGATGCCGGATGTCATGTTGCAACCGTTGTTAGCACGTCTACGTTTGGATGAAACGTGCACAGCAAGCAAAATGTCACCGAAGGAATGGTTATTACGGACAGACAATAAATCGTTGCGTCTGGTTGTTGGTAAAGAGGCCTTGCAATGGAAGAAGACAGTAGCCAGTACAGGTGGTGGTAGCACAGTAGACCCAAACTCAGCATCAAACCCTGCTTTTAGTACACGTGAACGTGGTCGTCAGCATTTTGCACTTATGATGGAACACACCTGCAATGCTGTTGAAAAGTTACATAAATTGGAGACGCTATGGCCAAGTATGTTGCTAGATATAGTGCGTAACACACTGTTTGACTATGCGCAATTGGATGTTTATTTGCGCAACGAAATGAGCGAGCTCATGAAGTGATCTAGTCATAAGTTTGAGTTGCATCAATCTTCTCATCCTTTAATATTCTAAAACAATAACAGTAATCTATATAGTCCAATTTTTATATATAATAACAAAATAAATAGCAAACCTTATTTAACAAAAGAATCAACCTCGATAGCATAATGGTTAGTACACCCGCCACTCAGGCAGATGTGATCTGGGTTCGAATGCCAGTCGAAGCCTTCCCCCTTCCCCAATTGTGAATGCTGTTGAATGAGAAAATTTAACAAGAAGCATTGTGTGTACGTACATTAAACTAAATCTTAAATACTTTTTTAAAATTAGCAATTATTTCTCTACAACATGCTTATTCTCATCTAGGACTTTGACAGATTTCGAAGTCCTCAATTTATCCACATAGATATTGAGTATAGCTTCAATTCCGGGATACAACAAAAAATTCGTATTTCGGATTTTCTTATCAATCAAATAGGAAGTCACTGATTCTGTGTTAAAGGCTATGTCCAGTGCATCACTATGTGTAATTTTGTCCAAACGCATGCGAGGCACTTTGATAGCACAATTCTCGAAACCATTGACTTTTATGCATAAATCTAATTTGTATGTTGCATCGATATCTGGCCAACGCTGTTGTAGAACATCTGCTTCCCATTGTAGTTCAGCGCTTTCGATATTCAATCGTCCCGGTATAGCAACAAACTTAGACCACAGTTCGGAAGCAAAATGTGGAGCCATTGGTGCCAGCATAATTATTTGACTAGCAAGTGCACGCTCATATTGACTACCATGACGCATCACATGCTTAGGCGTTCGCTAAACCAAATAAATGGAAATTGTAAACAAAAATTGAAGGCCAAGAAATCTCATGCTAGCTTACGCGTAGTGAATTCGTCAGTCCTTGCATTTTGGAAATGGCCACACTGAGTTGATGAGCATGGCGATAATTAAATGTGGCCCCCTTTACATAAAAGTTACGAGCATCAAAGAGTTTCTCATCTTCAGCAACAAATTCGGAGCTTTGCGTATTCATGGGCTCTGCATCGGATGCGGTGCGTGCTTCATAAAAATCTTGCAATGTCAGCCAGAGTCGTTTCTGCCAATTGAGTATGCCGGGAAAGGCTGCAAAAAAAGAAAAGAGAAATAAGTTCGGGATCATCATTATGTAGATCTCCATTGTGACCTACTTGCATTTGACCAATTCCGATGTGACGTTGGAGCCACATCTGCTAGGATTATCAGTCTTGTTGTATCTGTTCCATAATCTCGAAACATGTCAGTGGGATCAACGCCATTTAACTTGGATTTGGACATTTTTTCCCAACTCATAACCACAGGTTCTTTAGTATCCTTAAGTACTGCTTGATTCTTCTTAGCATTGACAATATCAACTTCATGCTCCTGCACGTATTTGCCACTGCCTTTCACCCGAAAGGATCTGCCCATAACCATGCCTTGCACGAGTAACCGTGAAAATGGTTCTGTACTGTTTGTCAATCCACAACTGTGCAGAAAGTGATTCATGAAGCGAGCATAATACAAATGCAACACGGCATGCTCCTTGCCACCAATATAGAGATCTACCGGCATGCATTTCTTGATTAGAGATTCATCAAACATCTTTTCTTTGTTGTTTGCATCTAGGAATCGCAAATAATACCAAGAACTGTCCACAAATGTATCCATTGTGTCCGTTTCACGTTCTGCATTTGGATTACCACATGCAGGACATTCGCAACGTAGTGCCGCCTCACGATCTGTGGCCAATTCCTCTTTGGTGGGTAACACTACCGGAAGTTGTTCCTTAGGTACAGGTAGAGCACCACATTTCTCACAGTGTATAATGGGTATGGGTGTTCCCCAGTAGCGTTGCCGCGAAATTAACCAATCCTGTAGTTTGGAAGACACTGGATAACCTCCAATATTTAGACGCCTCGCTGTTTTCAGTACGTCCTTACGTAAGAGTTCCTTATTTGAATCAGTAAAGTTCAAATCACTTTGCGTGAAAAAGGACATGCCAAAAGATTGTAACATATCCCGGTCAACTGATGTGAAACTAGGTGCCGCCAAATAAACATCGGAATGTTCCGGGAACTGAGGTTCATCACTAAACACGAGGGGCATTGTGCTCCCTGCAAAAGGATTCTCTATTGTTAACCTTTCGGCATCTTTTGATTTCGACAAGTAATGTTTCGATCGGAGTACAACGAAAGCATTTGGATCTTTAAAATGCTCCGGATTTGCAGTCCAAATGCGTAACAAATTTGGTGCTGAGGTAAGTAGTTGAAACGCATAGCCATTACATTCACCAATCCAATGCCGCTGTAAATTGATTATATCACGCCAATCACGTAGCCTTGGATCCTCCAAACCTTCGAGCAACTGCTTCGCAAATGATGTTGTCCTTATGAACCACTGCTTGAGAAGTTTCTTCTCCACTTTGGCTCCGGAGCGCCATGAACACCCATTAGCATCTACTTGCTCGTCGGCCAGTACAGTTTTATCTACAGGATCCCAATTGACTAGAGCCTCATTTTGATATGCCAGACCATGCTTGTGTAGCAATAGAAATATATGCTGAGTCCATTTGTAGTATTCAGGAGAACATGTGGACAACTCATGCGGCCAATCGAATGAACAACTTAATGCCTCCAGTTGTGATTTCATTTGTGCAATATTCTGTTGCGTCCAGTCCGCCGGTTCAACACCCCTAGATATGGCAGCATTTTCTGCTGGAAGACCAAAGGCATCCCAGCCAATTGGTTGGAAGACATTCTTGCCACACATGCGTTGGAAACGCGCTACTGCATCACTTATTGTATACACGCGCACGTGTCCCATATGCAGATTACCTGAAGGGTAGGGAAACATGGATAGTACATAGTATTTGTGTTCCACTTGTTGTGGATCGAATTGTCCTTGGGACAGTTGTGAACGCCAATGAGACTCTATTTTATGTTTTACATCGTTGGTTAAGTCGGTTTCCTGTAGAAATGCAAACCATTTATATCTAATAAAATTATTAATGAATGATCAATTCACCTCAATGGTTGTGCAAGACTGTGTAATCCAACGTCTCGTCCAAGCACTTGTGACCCTTTGAAATAAAGGAGCTTGTCTTAAAATTATCATTTTTTTTTTTTGTTTTAATTAATTCTAAATTATTAAATAACAAAACGCATTTATTATTGATTGCCGCGACATGCAGCTGCTTTTAGTTGTAGACAATCAGCTGTTCATTCGGCTGTGAGCCACAGGGCTGCAGAGACACATGTTTGATAAATGAATTAATTCAACATAGTTCCAGTTCATAATAAATACACAGTGGTGGACAAAACTATTCACTAAAATTTTAAAAAGTTATTCATTATGTTTATATAAACAACAAAGGAGGACTAAACATAAATTTATTTAAATTTAATAATATTTCACTAATTAAACTTGAACCACTCCAAATTTATTTGCAAAACAGTGTGATGGGTTTTTATATGATTGGACAATTTCTGTAGAATCATGTTGTTATTTACATAAGCAATATACATACTTGTAATACAAAAAGATATGTGTTTTGACATCACCACTCCAAATAGGGTTTAACTAAAGTTTGCATATAAAACTTGGTCGCAATCTTTAAGATAAATGGAGTCGTTTGTGACATTCACATCCGTTTAATGGTATTAAGATTTTAAATATATATTCATTCTTCTTGCAGAGATATATTGTAGATATTACAGAGCAATTTATTATGAAGTTAAATAAAGGGGAAAAGTGAAAGACACATTATGATACAGAAACAGGAATCAGCTAGCCATTTATACATAAAATCCTAAAACTTGGAGGAAATTCTTGTACACTGCTCGAAATTTATGGGTTTAATTTATTGTGCCTTCTGACAGGTTTTAATCCCAAAGAAATCGAAATTGGCCAACAAATATGTTGTAGATGACCACAGGCATTGTGAGCTTCATTGCAGACTAATTTTCTATTTGAAAAAGCTAAATGTTTCTTCAAACTCTAATGCAGATTCTGCATGACAATGATGAAACCTCACTACTCCTGATAATGGAATGTAGAGCGCTAATGCAAAAAAGATTCAAATGACATCAGGCACGCAGAGAATGCTCGTCTATCGTTGCCCATATAAGGAAACTCCGTTTATGCGAATATGATAAGATTTATTATCACTTTACAGTCATCAACTGGAATTGCTTAGTCGCTGCCCAATTTGCTGGTTCCTTCGCATATTCAAAACCAAAACTAACTTAAAACCTTTGTAAATAGTGTTCCTATGCAATATTGATAAGTAGAAAAACAAAATATAGCAAAAGGCTTTTGTTATTTTAGTGTAACATAACTCAAGTGCCAAATATGCCTAATTTTTTTTGGCGTCTTTTCGTGGCATATTTTATAGTTTTTCTTAGTTTTGTGTAATATAACGGAACATTTTCGAATACATTTAAACGATAATCAACCAATCAATAATTAAAACTGCATCAAAATGTTCGTAAAATTTGCTAGAAAGAGGCTTTTTATGGCACATTTTGCCAAATTTGTTTCATCTGCTCAAACTTTTTATAACATACAATATTTGTTTACTCATACATAAAAAGGAAATACAGAAATAACTAAATAGATAAATATTGTATAAAATGACAATGGCAAAAGTTCAAACAATATAAAATTGATTTAATAGCTAAAAAGTAAAACAAATGAAATTATGAAATGCATTAAAGCCTTACGACATTTACAATTGATTCTCTGCAGCCCTCGTCTTTAGAATTATTGCAGTGTTGCTCATTTGTTCTCTAAGTGCTCAAACACCCATGACCATTATTTTAAAATGCTGAATTTTTCTATAAAGCAACTTAAAAACATAAACTCGATATTACACATTAAAGTTTAATTAAATTTAATGTTTGCTTAAGTGATAAGCTAGAGTTTTTTAAATCAATTAGTAAGAAATTTCATTAAAATCAAAAAGCTTTTCTATAGTTTTCTAACATGTTAGCTGTATGGCAATACTTTTTCACTCCCAATTGGTTTTGTCATTCACTCGCGTCTTGCAGACGTCGACATTTTATTATTCGCTGTGAAAAAATCATTTTATAAAGTGAAATTGTTTTGTGAATTATTTAAAAAAACAGTAATTTTAATTCAATGGGAGATTCCCTTGAAAACGCCGATACTTCGGTGGACAATGTAAATCCCACATTGACAATTGTGGATTACAATGATTTTGCAAATCACATTCGCAAGGCGGTGACAATTTTATTGCCCGAAGAGGATGTTGTGCCGCCTGCACTGAATGTTGCACTTGAAAATAATGAAAATCAGGAAAATATTAAGAAATTTCTTTCGGATCCGCAAACACAGGCGTTGTACATTCAAAGGAATTGCTCAAAAGGTGAGTGCAAATTGTTTGCTGGAATGTCGGATGGTGAACGCCCAGTGCAACAAAATGCAATATGGCGTCTTCTTCACTCGCTGAAGCAAAAAGTATTTGAAATTTATAAAATGCAAACTTTGCGAATGCAAGTTTAATTACAAATTGAATGGAAAATTTTGAAAAATCTAAATCCAATTGGATTATTTTTACACACCTACATACAAACATTTCTTTATTCATTTCATTAGCAGTTGACGTAATTTTTATTGTTTCTTTTTAAAGTTATTGCTTTTATTGAAAATCTAATTGGAATATATTCACAATCGAAAGAAACTAAGTGCACCTCTTAATAATATTAATTACAAATTGAATGGAAAATTTAGAAAAATCTAAATCCAATTGGATTATTTTTACACACCTACATACAAACATTTCTTTATTCATTTCATTAGCAGTTGACGTAATTTTTATTGTTTCTTTTTAAAGTTATTGCTTTTATTGAAAATCTAATTGGAATATCTTCACAATCGAAAGAAACTAAGTGCACCTCTTAATAATATTTCATTTATTGGGCCTCCCATTGGTACAGAACAATTTGTTGTATCAAAATTCGGGTAAACAAGTCGTAATAGGTAGGTATTCGTTATATAGAAGTTCGTTATGCAGAAATTTGACTGTATTAGTTAAGGGAATGGGTAGAGCTAGTTACCATGTTACTGCGGACTCCATTAATCCTACTGTATAAATTATATTATTGTAATTTAATTATTAATTCTTTTTAATAATAAATCTCATTTTTATTTGCTAAAATTAAATTGTCCGATTGAAATTTAATTCAAATTAGAAAAAATTATGAAAAATCTAATTGGCATATCTTCAAAACACAGATCAACAGCTGTGGTCGCATGATGTCATTTCATCGGCTGACTCATGCTGCTTAAATAATTTTTTATACCTGTTTTGGACAAAGTTTTGAAGTACTAAAAAATCCCGGCACTCTTGTTAAAAGAAAAAAAAAAAATCAGCTGATTTGATGTTTGTTATTGTTTACCAATTCGCCGGTTGTAAACAAATATCACCTGTTCCATGTGAATGTTTAATTTCCCCTTCCTGGTTGAATGGCAGAACTAGTTTTTTTTTTTTCTTTTTTTAAATCGGTAGAAAGGCATTGAAAGCCTCACCGGTCTACAACCGAGTGCGCGACTTTAACCCGCTAAAAAGTACCGCCCGTGTCCTAATGTCCCCCTGGAACGGTTTTTAAATATTTCTTCGGAAGGAAAAGGTGGAGCATCTTTGCTCAAAGTTTTGTGGGTCTCCTCATGTACTGTTTGTCAGTAGGTCGTTCCTACACGTCAACAAACTGAAAAATCAATCCGAGACACCGAATGCCAAACGATTACTTTGCTCACGCAATCGTTCAGCGGCTCTGCCACGTTCCAGTGTGCGGAGAGTACTCATTATGGCAAACATAGCAATTTTCACTGTTTGCCATTTCTCCGGAGATTGACACATATGCCACACAAGGACAAGGTCGAGGCGTTGCTCGAATAACGTTTGTCGCAGCAAGTCCTGGGCTGCCACACAGTGGTTAAGATTAAGCACGAGCACTCCCCGCTGCGTAGTTACCACTGCAAAGCGCACATTTTGGTTCACTTTTACACATTGCCGCCTTATGGTAGTCATCGAACCACCTTGCGCATATTTCATTGTTAGCGTCTTTGAACATGACATTGACGTGAAGGTTGCGTCATTGCCAAATGATATTGTGTAGGGGTAAAGAACGCGCCACACACATAGTAGTTGTGTTCTAGTCAAAGCGCAACCTTGAACGTACGATATTTTTGAAGGTTTTCACCTTGGCAATTTGAAAATTTGAAGGTTGTCACCTTGGACGCAACCTCGAATGTCAATGCCGCTCTTTTGAATGGCCGCGGCCGTCTGTATAAATGGGTGAAGAAGATTTAAACTTATTTCGTTTCATTTTGCTCCTTTGGCTTTCTTACAGAAGATGAGAGTGAGCAACCTGCCGAAGGTGAAGAGGAGAAAGAACTTGTCTCTTATCAAATAAGCAATGATGTGCATTTCACTAACAGCCGCATGGCATCGTTAGCCTGCATTAAGCGTGGTGCTGTCATAGAGGCTGATAAGTCAATACACTCGCAATTGCGTTTGATTAATTTCTCCGATGGCTCACCGTATGAGACTTTGCATGCTTTTATTAGCAAATCCCTCGCTCCTTATTTTAAGTCCTATGTCAAGGAATCGGGACGTGCTGATCGGGATGGTGATAAGATGGCGCCTTCTGTGGAGAAGAAGTTGGCAGAATTGGAAATGGGTTTGTTGCATTTGCAACAAAATATTGATATTCCGGAAATTACCCTGACTGCACACCAAACGGTTAACAATGTTATACGCAAGTGTGCCGAGGAAAATCGCAAAGCTAAAGTTGGCGATTTTGGTGATAAAGTCGAGGATTCTTCGTTTTTAAATCAACTTCAGAATGGCGTTAATCGTTGGATTAAGGAGATCAAGAAGGTTACTAAACTGGATCGTGATCCCTCGTCTGGCACAGCACTGCAAGTAAGTTATTTAATTGAAGTCTTTGAATGTTCTATAATCTTGTTGTATTTGCAGGAAATCTCCTTCTGGTTGAACTTGGAGCGAGCACTTTATCGCATTCAAGAGAAACGTGAGTCCCCAGAAGTCGCTTTAACATTAGACATACTTAAGCATGGCAAGCGTTTTCACGCTACTGTATCCTTCGATACGGATACTGGTCTCAAGCAGGCCTTAGCCATGGTGGCTGATTATAACCCGCTAATGAAGGATTTTCCCATTAATGATTTGCTCTCCGCCACTGAGCTTGAAAAGATAAGACCAGCTGTACAACAGATCTTTTCTCATTTGCGTAAAGTACGCAATACCAAGTATCCAATACAACGTTGTCTTAAACTTATCGAAGCAATTTCACGTGATCTGTCACAACAATTGCTAAAGGTTTTGGGGACACGTCGCCTAATGCACATACCCTTTGATGAGTTTGAACGCGTGATGAATCAGTGCTTCGAGATTTTCAGTTGCTGGGATGATGAGTACGATAAGTTGCAGGGACTACTGCGCGACATTGTCAAGAAGAAACGTGATGAACATTTAAAAATGGTGTGGCGTGTGTCGCCAGCTCATAAGAAGCTGCAAACTCGCATGGAACATATGCGCAAGTTCCGTCGTCAACACGAACAGTTGCGTACTGTCATACTACGTGTTTTGCGACCCAACAAACAAATACAGAATGATGATAATAACACTGTTGAAACTAAGCAACCGTACAGCTTAGAGGCAGCCGATGCAAATGCCATTGAAGAGGTCAACTTGGCTTATGAGAATGTTAAGGAAGTTGATTGTTTGGATATAACAAAGGAAGGCTCTGAAGCCTGGGAAGCAGCTGTTAAGCGTTATGAAGAACGTATTGGTGAGTGCCTTGTGAATGCTATAATATTTATCATTTGTAAACATAAATATCCCTTTTTCAGATCGCGTTGAAACACGGATTACTGCTCATCTACGCGATCAATTGGGCACTGCTAAAAATGCTAATGAAATGTTCCGCATCTTCTCGCGCTTCAATGCACTATTTGTTCGCCCACACATCCGTGGTGCCATTCGTGAATATCAAACTCAACTTATACAACGCGTTAAGGATGATATTGAAGCATTACACGAGAAATTCAAAGTTCAATATCCGCAAAGTAAGAGCTGCAGACTCTCATCTGTACGTGATTTGCCACCGGTGGCAGGTTCCATAATTTGGGCACGTCAAATCGATAATCAATTGACAATGTATTTGAAACGTGTTGAGGATGTGCTTGGCAAAGGCTGGGAATCGCATATTGAGGGACAAAAACTTAAAGCCGACGGTGATAGTTTTCGTGCAAAGTTATCAATTTCAGAAGTGTTCCAGGAATGGGCACGTAAAGTGCAAGAACGTAATTTTGGTAGTACTGGACGCATTTTTACCATTGAAGCGACACGTTCACGTACTGGACGCGGCAATGTGTTGCGTCTGAGAGTGAATTTTTTGCCTGAAATTATAACATTGGCTAAAGAAGTACGCAACATCAAGAATCTGGGATTTAGGTTAGTGATAAATAATAGATTGTGTGGTAATGAATTGCCGCAAGTGATTATCTGACGTATTGCGGGGGGAATTCCGACTAAAATCTGGAACTGGAATGCAGGTTGTCGGATACACTAAAAAAAACTGGATAATTAAAAACAACATTAGTTATCGAAAAAAAAAAAAAAAAAAAAAAATCTAATCGACCACATGTCTGCCAATAAATGAGTCATCTATTATAACATATACGGGGATTGAAAGAAATCTTCAACTATGGGTGGTACATCGAGCAACTAGATCGTTTGAAGGCTGCAATCGGCCAAAAGCAGCCAGAATTGGCCCAAAGGAAGGGAATGCTGTTCCATCAGGATAAGGCCAGGCCACACACATTTTTCGTGACCAAACAGAAGATCCGGAAACTGGGTTTGGACGTTTTAAAGTGAAAATGTATACCATGCCTTTCTTACAGTTCATGATCTTGACATCAGACTATGATCTCCACTTGTCGTGTTTTTTTTTTTTTTTTTCTTTTTTATCAATATTGATTAGGGGGCATGATGAAATTACCTTCAAAATTGCAATAAATTATCGAACAAAACGGCGATTATTTGACCTTATTCTGTAACTATATCAAATAATCATATGAAAAGCGGCAAGTCATTACCATAAATAATAAATATATACATATTCTAATATTTCATTTGATACTAAACAATTGTGTTGACTTACAGAGTTCCATTGACCATTGTGAATAAGGCACATCAAGCAAATCAAATTTATCCATATGCTATATCTTTAATCGAAAGCGTACGCACATATGAACGCACATTAGAAAAGGTAAGTTGAACATTTCTTATCCTGATATATTAATACTACAATTCTTTTCTAACCATTTAATGCTCAAATCCATCAAAAAACACACTTCATAAAAACACATTGTTATTTATTATGTTATTTTGGTATTTTGCTATCTGCGTGCAGCTTTAGTTATTCACTTTATTTTAAAACTTACTCACTCACTCATGTTCACTCAGTACAGTAAAACACATAACTTCAAACTTATACCACTGAATACACAGTAAACACTTCAAAGCTAACAAAACTTGAAAACCGTATATCAATCAAACCAAACAACCTCTTCTTTCATGCAGCTTAACAATAGGAGTCTAGCACAAAATTCTGTATTCAAGGTAGTGATATCCGTTAAGCTAAAAACAAAATATTGTGTTTGATTTTAGTTGTAGACACCAATGCAATATTTTGTAGTTGTGTAGATATTCTTAGTTTTTTGCATGCTTTTACATATTTATTCAAAAAATGATTCTATTTTTAATTGTCTTAATAACTGATTCTTGACTTCCCAAATTAGATTGAAGATCGCGCCAGTATTGTGCCGCTTGTTGCCGGTCTGCGGAAAGAAGTCTTAAATTTGGTCTCTGAAGGTATTGGTCTTGTCTGGGAGTCCTATAAACTTGATCCATATGTCTTACGTTTATCGGAATGTGTTACACAATTCCAAGAGAAGGTAAGACCTTAAAACTTAAACGGATTCAACAAAGTTTCAACAAAAATTTCCATCTCTGATCCTAGGTTGATGATTTGCTTGTTGTTGAAGAGCAACTTGATGTTGATGTACGTTCCCTGGAGACTTGTCCTTATAGTGCTGCTACTTTTGTTGAGATTCTATCTAAAATACAACATGCCGTCGATGATCTTTCATTGCGTCAGTATTCCAATTTGAGTGTTTGGGTAACGCGTCTAGATGAAGAAGTTGAAAAGAAGTTAGCTGGACGTTTGCAAGCCGGAATTGCTGCTTGGTCTGAAGCTTTAGCTGGTAATAGGAAAGAAGTAGACACATCTATGGATACCGATGCACCGGCACAGCCAACCCATAAGCTTGGTGGAGAACCACAGATATTGCATGCTATACACGAGATTCGCATAACCAACCAACAAATGTATTTGTATCCATCTATTGAGGAGGCACGTTTCCAAATAATGCAGCAATTCTTTGCTTGGCAAGCAATCGTCACCTCACAAGTGCGTTTACAAAGCACACGCTATCAAGTTGGTTTGGAGAAACCAGTTTCGCAAACTTATCGCAATTTGTTGACCAAATTGCCGGAAGGTAAGATCTTGGAGAATGCTTATGATGCCATTGAGAAGAAAATTAGTGAAGTCCGTAATTATGTTGATGAATGGTTGCGCTATCAGAGTCTATGGGATTTGCAAGCGGATACTCTATATGGCAGACTTGGTGAAGATGTGAACTTATGGATTAAATGTTTGAATGATATCAAGCAATCACGCACAACTTTTGATACTTCGGATACACGTCGGGCTTACGGTCCTATTATCATTGATTATGCCAAGGTGCAAGCCAAGGTTACTTTGAAGTATGATTCATGGCATAAAGAAGCCCTTGGCAAATTTGGTTCTTTGCTGGGCAATGAAATGACCACTTTCCACTCTAAAGTATCGAAATCGCGTACCGATTTGGAAATGCAAAGCATTGGTAAGATGATTAATTATTTACCTCATTTTGCTCTTTTTCTTAATAAACTTTTCGTCTTTCCTATTCCACAGAGGCCGCTAGTACCTCAGATGCAGTCAGTTTCATCACTTATGTTCAGTCACTGAAGAAGGATATGCTTGCCTGGGACAAACAGGTTGAGGTATTTCGTGAAGCACAACGTATACTCGAACGTCAACGTTTCCAATTCCCAAACAATTGGTTGCATGTCGATAATATCGAAGGTGAATGGTCTGCTTTCAATGAAATTATTAAGCGCAAGGATACTGCTATTCAAACACAAGTGGCCAGTTTGCAAGCCAAGATTGTTGCCGAAGATAAAGCTGTTGAAACACGTACTGGCGTTTCTTGAATGATTGGGAGAAGAATAAACCAACTGGTGGCAAAATACGCCCTGATGATGCCCTTCAACAGTTGCAGATCTTTGAAAGCAAATACTCACGTTTGAAGGAGGAACGTGACAATGTAGCCAAGGCTAAAGAGGCACTTGAATTGCAGGAATCTGCTGTACCCAACAACAGTTCGGAACGAATGAATGTTGCCTTGGAAGAGTTACAAGATTTGCGTGGTGTCTGGAGTGAATTATCCAAGGTTTGGACTCAAATCGATGAAACACGTGAGAAGCCTTGGTTGTCTGTGCAACCGCGTAAGTTGCGTCAACAATTGGAAGCCATGATGTCGCAATTGAAGGAATTGCCTGCTCGTCTACGCATGTATGAATCATATGAATACGTCAAGAAACTCATTCAGAGTTATATTAAGGTGAACATGCTGATTGTAGAACTGAAGTCAGATGCTCTAAAAGAACGCCACTGGAAACAATTGACTAAACAATTACGAGTCAACTGGATCATATCGGATTTGACTTTGGGTCAAGTGTGGGATGTAAATCTTCAGAAAAATGAAAGTGTTGTCAAGGACATTATTCTCGTTGCCCAGGGTGAAATGGCTTTGGAGGAGTTCTTGAAACAAGTGCGTGAATCATGGCAAAATTATGAATTGGATTTGATTAACTATCAGAACAAATGCCGCATTATACGTGGCTGGGACGATCTTTTCAACAAAGTAAAGGAACACATTAACTCTGTGGCAGCTATGAAACTATCGCCTTACTATAAAGTATTCGAAGAGGAGGCCCTAACTTGGGAAGAGAAATTGAATCGTATCAATGCTTTATTCGATGTATGGATTGATGTACAACGTCGCTGGGTCTATTTGGAGGGAATTTTCTCTGGTAGTGCTGATATTAAAACACTTCTACCGGTCGAGACCTCCCGCTTCCAAAGCATTAGCTCTGAATTTTTAGGCCTTATGAAGAAAGTGACAAAGTCACCAAAAGTTATGGATGTCCTCAATATACCAGCTGTACAACGTTCACTGGAACGTCTTGCTGATCTTTTGGGTAAAATTCAAAAAGCTTTGGGTGAATACTTGGAACGTGAACGTACTTCCTTTCCACGTTTCTATTTCGTTGGTGATGAGGATCTCTTGGAGATTATTGGCAATAGTAAAAATGTTGCGCGTCTCCAAAAGCATTTCAAGAAAATGTTTGCTGGCGTAGCTGCTATTCTTTTGAATGAAGATAACACGATCATTTTGGGTATTTCCTCACGTGAAGGCGAAGAGGTTAAGTTTATTAATCCTGTCTCCACTGTGGAACATCCAAAGATCAATGAATGGCTTTCATTGGTTGAGAAGCAAATGCGTTTCACTTTAGCATCACTTTTGGCTCAAGCAGTTCAGGATATTAAACAATTCCGAGATGGTCAAATCGATCCACAAAAGTACATGGAATGGTGTGACAAATACCAAGCGCAAATTGTAGTGCTTGCAGCACAGATTCTTTGGTCTGAAGATGTAGAAGGTGCTTTGCAACAAGCTTCAGAAACGAACACAGTAAAACCAATCCAACGCGTATTGGGTAATGTAGAGAGTACATTGAATGTCTTGGCTGATTCTGTGTTGCAAGAACAACCTCCATTACGCAGACGCAAATTGGAACATTTGGTTAGTTTTGGTTAGAAGTTTAATCCTTTCTTTTATTCATATATTTATTTTTTGATTTTAGATTAATGAATTCGTACACAAACGTACAGTGACACGACGCTTGATTAACAATGGAGTCACAAGTCCCAAATCCTTCCAGTGGCTCTGCGAAATGCGTTTTTACTTTGATCCACGCCAGACAGAAGTGTTGCAGCAACTTACCATTCACATGGCAAATGCTCGTTTCTTCTATGGCTTTGAATATCTTGGTGTACAGGATCGTCTTGTTCAAACGCCACTTACTGATCGTTGTTACTTGACCATGACACAAGCGCTTGAATCGCGTCTCGGTGGTCTTTCGGTCCTGCTGGTACTGGTAAAACTGAGTCGGTTAAGGCACTCGGTAATCAATTGGGTCGCTTTGTGTTGGTCTTCAATTGCGATGAAACCTTTGATTTCCAAGCCATGGGTCGTATATTTGTTGGTCTTTGTCAAGTCGGCGCTTGGGGTTGTTTCGATGAGTTCAATCGTTTGGAGGAACGTATGCTTTCGGCCTGTTCTCAGCAAATACAAACCATACAGGAAGCACTCAAGTATGAAATGGACAGTAACAAGGAAAGCATCACCGTTGAATTGGTGGGCAAACAAGTGCGTGTATCACCCGATATGGCTATCTTTATAACAATGAATCCAGGCTATGCTGGACGTTCTAATTTACCAGATAATTTGAAGAAACTGTTTCGTTCTTTAGCCATGACTACGCCAGATCGTCAGCTCATTGCCGAGGTCATGTTGTTCTCGCAAGGTTTCCGTTCAGCAGAGAAGTTGGCTTGTAAGATTGTGCCATTCTTTAAGTTGCGATGAACAACTCTCCAACCAGAGTCACTATGACTTCGGCTTGCGTGCGCTGAAATCTGTGCTAATCTCGGCAGGTAATGTAAAACGCGATCGCATTATGAAGATCAAGGAAACTATGCGTCACCGTGGTGATGAGAACATCGATGAGGCTTCTATAGCTGAGAACTTGCCTGAACAAGAGATTCTTATACAATCGGTTTGTGAAACAATGGTACCGAAATTGGTCGCTGAAGATATTCCATTGTTGTTTTCACTGTTGAGCGATGTTTTCCCGAATGTGGGTTATACCCGAGCCGAAATGAAGGGTTTGAAGGAAGAGATACGCAAAGTATGTCAAGAAGATTATTTGGTGTGCGGTGAAGGAGACGAGCAAGGCTCTGCCTGGATGGAGAAGGTAAGAAAACAAGCTATGGGAGACATTGTCTTTGTCTTTCTTTAATAAATATAATAATTTCTAATATCTTTCATTGCTAACAAAAGGGACTTGGCTCGACTTGGTTGAGAAAGTAAGAGCCTAAAGAACCTCTTAACAATCCTTTATATTATTAATTTTTATTAAAAAATAATTAACTAATCATTCAAATATCCTTTATAGGTACTTCAACTCTATCAAATATCAAATCTTAATCATGGCCTTATGATGGTGGGTCCATCAGGCTCTGGTAAATCGACAGCTTGGCGTACTCTTCTCAAGGCACTGGAACGTTTCGAAGGCGTTGAAGGTGTGGCACATGTTATTGATCCCAAAGCTATTTCTAAGGAGGCTTTATATGGTGTCATGGATCAAAATACACGCGAATGGACCGATGGTCTTTTCACACATATTCTTCGCAAGATCATCGATAATGTGCGTGGTGAAATCAACAAGCGTCAATGGATAATCTTTGATGGTGATGTCGATCCTGAATGGGTAGAAAACTTGAATTCTGTGCTGGATGACAATAAGCTATTGACTTTGCCCAATGGTGAACGCCTTTCGTTGCCACCAAATGTGCGCATTATGTTTGAAGTTCAAGATTTGAAGTTTGCTACACTTGCAACTGTATCACGTTGTGGCATGGTTTGGTTCTCCGAGGATGTATTGTCCACTGAGATGATCTTCGAGAATTATTTGTCTCGATTGCGTAGCATTCCTTTGGAAGATGGTGATGATGATTTTGTTGGTGTCATCAAGGCAGCCAATAAAGACAAAGAGGATGAAGTGTCACCCTCATTACAAGTGCAACGTGATATTGCACTTCTCTTGCTGCCATTCTTCTCGGCTGATGGCATTGTCGTGCGTACATTGGAATATGCCATGGAACAAGAACATATCATGGATTTCACACGTTTGCGGGCTTTGAGTTCCCTTTTCTCGATGTTAAATCAAGCAGCTCGAAACGTTTTGAACTTCAATTCACAACATCCAGATTTTCCATGCTCTGCTGATCAACTGGAGCAATATATACCAAAAGCATTGGTTTATTCTGTGCTTTGGTCATTTGCTGGTGATGCTAAGTTGAAGGTACGCACAGATCTTGGTGATTTTGTACGCAGTGTGACTACCATACCGCTTCCTGGAGCTGCTGGTGCACCAATCATTGATTATGAAGTTAATATGAATGGTGAATGGGTGCCATGGTCAAACAAAGTGCCTGTCATAGAGGTGGAAACACACAAAGTGGCATCTCCAGATATTGTTGTGCCTACACTGGATACTGTTCGCCATGAGTCTCTGCTCTACACTTGGCTAGCAGAACATAAACCATTGGGTAAGTTATTGCATTTTATAATTTATTGGGATCATGTTTAACTGATTCATATTTGCAGTACTTTGTGGTCCACCTGGTTCTGGTAAGACAATGACCCTGTTTTCTGCTCTTCGTGCTCTGCCCGATATGGAAGTTGTTGGCTTGAATTTCTCATCGGCAACCACTCCAGAGCTTTTGCTTAAGACCTTCGATCATTATTGCGAATACCGTAAGACACCAAATGGTGTTGTGCTTTCGCCTGTGCAAATTGGCAAGTGGCTTGTGCTATTTTGCGATGAAATAAATTTGCCTGATATGGACACTTATGGCACTCAGCGTGTCATATCTTTCTTGCGACAATTGGTCGAGCATAAAGGTTTCTATAGGGCCAACGATCAAGCATGGGTCTCACTTGAACGTATACAATTCGTCGGAGCTTGTAATCCGCCAACTGATCCTGGACGTAAACCACTGTCACATCGTTTCTTGCGCCACGTTCCAATCATATATGTGGACTACCCTGGTGAGACATCTCTCAAGCAGATTTATGGTACATTCTCACGTGCTATGTTACGCTTAATGCCAACGCTGCGTGGTTACGCCGAACCGCTTACAAATGCTATGGTCGAGTTCTATTTGGCATCACAAGATCGCTTTACTCAGGACATGCAACCGCATTATGTTTACTCACCTCGTGAAATGACACGCTGGGTACGGGGTATTTGTGAAGCCATTCGTCCTTTGGATTCGCTTCCAGTGGAAGGCTTGGTACGCCTTTGGGCACATGAAGCACTGCGTCTTTTCCAAGATCGTCTTGTCGACGATTCCGAACGTCGTTGGACCAATGAGAATATTGATTTGGTAGCCCACAAGCACTTCCCAGGTATTAACCAGGAGGAAGCTCTCAAACGCCCCATACTGTACAGCAATTGGCTATCAAAGGACTACATGCCAGTCAATCGCGAAGAATTGCGTGATTATGTGCGTGCCCGTCTCAAGGTATTCTACGAGGAGGAATTGGATGTACCGCTCGTTCTTTTTGACGAAGTGTTGGACCATGTGTTGCGTATCGATCGTATCTTCCGTCAACCACAAGGCCATTTACTGTTGATTGGTGTCTCTGGAGCGGGCAAGACTACGCTGTCCCGATTTGTCGCTTGGATGAATGGTCTATCGATATTCCAAATTAAAGTGCACAACAAATATACCAGTGAGGACTTTGATGAGGATTTGCGTTGTGTCTTGCGTCGCTCTGGATGTAAAGACGAGAAGATTGCTTTCATTTTGGATGAATCAAACGTCTTGGATTCTGGTTTCCTAGAACGTATGAATACATTGTTGGCGAACGGTGAAGTGCCTGGTCTGTTTGAGGGTGATGAATACACTACGCTCATGACTCAATGCAAGGAAGGTGCTCAACGTGAAGGTCTAATGTTAGATTCAAGTGATGAGCTCTACAAATGGTTTACGCAACAAGTTATGCGTAATCTGCATGTAGTATTCACCATGAATCCATCAACTGATGGTCTCAAGGATCGTGCAGCCACTTCGCCAGCTTTATTCAATCGTTGTGTACTGAATTGGTTCGGTGATTGGTCTGATTCGGCTCTTTTCCAAGTGGGCAAAGAATTTACTACACGCGTCGATTTGGATAAACCAAGTTGGAAAACACCAGATTTCTTCCCAGCTGTTTGCCAGTTGGTACCAGCCACTCCAACACATCGTGATGCCGTTATTAATTCATGCGTTTATGTTCACCAAACACTTCACCAGGCCAATGCACGTCTGGCCAAGCGTGGTGGACGCACAATGGCGGTTACGCCACGTCATTATCTTGATTTCATTCATCATTTCGTGAAATTATATAATGAGAAACGCAGTGATCTCGAGGAACAACAATTGCACTTGAATGTCGGTCTAAATAAGATTGCAGAGACTGTGGAACAAGTGGAGGAAATGCAAAAATCACTTGCGGTTAAAAAACAAGAATTACAAGCAAAGAATGAAGCTGCCAATGCTAAGTTGAAACAAATGTTTAAAGATCAACAAGAGGCTGAAAAGAAGAAGATACAATCACAAGAAATCCAAATACAATTGGCTGATCAAACTGTGAAGATCGAAGAGAAGCGTAAATATGTCATGGCTGATTTGGCTCAAGTGGAACCGGCAGTTATTGAAGCACAACAAGGTAAATTATTCTGTTGCCAATTGTATTTGGTATACACAATATGTATACATTTACTTGTATATTTCAAATTTGATAGGATTCTGAAAATTTACAATATTAAGTGGGTTCCAAAGTTTTCTTTTAGTACAAAAAAAAAAAAAAAGAATAAGTTTTACAAGATACACAAAATTTTCAATTCTAAATCTCCATTCATATTTTTCATACCAAAAAAAGTATTTAAAAATGTATTATTATTTTATAATTTAAATTTAAATAATTTCTGCAGCTGTAAGTTCCATTAAAAAGAAACATTTGGCCGAGGTACGATCAATGGCCAATCCACCGGCAGTTGTTAAATTAGCATTGGAATCGGTATGCGAGTTACTCAATGAGAGTGCAACCGATTGGAAGGCAATACGCGGTATCATCGTTAAAGATGGTTTTATATCTTCAATTGTTAATTTGGAAACAGATAAAATCACGTACGGCAAACAAAATACTATACAACGAACAACAACTAAAACATACTATCATTATTATATCATACATAGTAGTACATAACCTTCAATTGGTCCTAAAAAAAAGAAATCAAAAAACATATAAAAACGTACAAAAAAATTTAAATCATTCGCATTAGAAAAATCAATTCAATTGGCTTAAGAGATTCGTTTGGTATTTCTTTTTTTTTTTCCTTTACTCATAAATCCGTAATGCCACTCTTAACCATTTTGACATTTGTCCTATGAAGATGATGACATTATAAATACTCCATATTCATACAGCATTCATATGAATCATTAGAGATCTCACAAATCATCAAAATCAATCAATCAATCAATGTACACATGACCAACACCCGCATACGCAACGCACAAGCAAATCAAATATTTACTACGTACATATAATCAAAGCAATCAATCAATAGTCAGTATATCTATATCTCTAATATTGTACTATATATATTATAACATGTGATCAGGTGTTTTAACATATAATTGAGTAAACTAAGAAGAACTAAGCTCGAGTTAGGCACATTCAAATTAGGTGATCTTGATGATGCAATGTTTTATTCAAAGGCGTGTTTTTCTATGGGCAATTTGGGCAAATATCAGGGTCTCTAAACAAAAGGGTGCTCCGAACATCCCAAAAACAAATCAGAAAATTAATTTTCATACCTTTCACACCCAAACATTTGAACTAAGTTGCCTTTTTAATTGATATTCATAACTATACAGACAGAAGGAGACACCGGATTAAGCCATGTCCGTTAGTATGTATACAAAGTAGCCGTTCAGTTTTTGAGCTAGTTTTTACCAGACGCTGTACTTTTGTCGGAATCAGCCGGTGGGATACCTCTCATACAAACCCAAATTTAAATTCATATTCCTATTAGAAAATCTTTTTCGTTTTTCTTTTATTGAACTGAAATTTGAAATTTAGAAATCTTTGGCCTATATCCAACAATGTAAATTTCTAGACCGTGGGATTACTGGATTATGTATATAGAAACCCAGACTCGAATTTTCCGTATTAACGAACAGAATTTCGTACA
This sequence comes from Amiota minor, assembly GCA_037043295.1. Lineage (NCBI taxonomy): Eukaryota > Metazoa > Arthropoda > Insecta > Diptera > Drosophilidae > Amiota > Amiota minor. The sequence goes on along the minus strand of JBAMAW010000142.1, from coordinate 282,233 downwards.
CTATTAAGTCCTTGACACATGTTAAGCAACCATTATAAGTGAACGGAGCTTTTAATGAAGAGCTACTCAGCTCAGGGTATCCGTCGATGGACAGTTCAAGCTAAGTCCACGTGTATTCCAACTAAACGCACGTAAGTAAGCTTAGACTTCAAAAGATTCTTATTGCTTGTAACAAACTTGCTGTTGGAATGGAAAAACAACCACGTGAGCTGAGGTGGTATTTTAACACAATCATTTCTAAGTGTAAAACTATTAAACTATGGGAAGACACACTAGAAAGGGAAGTCAAAGTAATGAAACTTCTTTACATTAGTTTAATAAGTATTCAAAGACCTAGATGTTTCTTAAATATTTTATTGCATTTTTTCCAAAGTGAAAATTGTTGAATTTGTGGTCCTGAAATTTTACTTTGCCCAAGGTCCTCACTAGTCAAAATGCGCAACTGAATCCATTGACAAAAAGAAAAAGTAAAAGTTGGGAAATTTTCTTTAAATTTTGATTAGATATTTTGTCGATCTGTGGTCTAGCCTAGTGTATATCTATTCTATATAATGAATTATAATATGTATAGTGAATAACCTTAATTAACAATTAATGAACTAATCAATTGTTTATTGACAAAAACTTAACTTAATATTGATTAATTTAGCCGTTAAATCGATACGAAAACAACAACTTGTTGAGGTGAGAACAATGGCTAATCCACCATCGGTGGTTAAATTGGCACTTGAATCGATCTGTTTGCTACTGGGCGAGAATGCAACCGATTGGAAATCGATTCGCGCCGTTATAATGCGTGAAAATTTCATAAATTCAATTGTATCTAACTTCGGTACTGAACTCATAACGTAAGCATGATCTCAAATCTCGACATAAGAAGAATTCTACACACATACATATTTCTCACTATAAATTTTTAAATTTCTGTTTACTTTTAACTGTTTTACTAGTTAATTAGATCGATTGCATTTCATTTTGTTGTTGTAGAATTGTTTCCTCCTTTTTTTTTTCAAATCAATTCAATTTGAATCGAGTTTATTTTTTCCTCATCTTTCTTTTATTACTATTATTATTTTGTTTGGTAATTGGCTCTAACTGGAAATTTGATTTTTTCGGTTTTTGGTAAAAACTCTCTTAATTAATTACTAAAATTTGCTTTGCTTGCTTTAAATCATTAAAAAATTTAACACATTTTATTTAACGCAAGTGAAATATTATACATTAAGATGAAAGTTTAATTTTTGTAAATCCCCAGTGATGATGTACGTGAAAAGATGAAATCCAAATATTTGAGCAACCCAGACTATAACTTTGAGAAGGTCAATCGTGCTAGTATGGCTTGTGGTCCTATGGTTAAATGGGCCATTGCTCAGGTAAGTTTTCATTTACTAACCATAACTAAATAAATAGATCAACGGATTGATTGAACAAACAAAAAAAAAGAAGCTTTTCCCAGGATTCACCACCCACCCAACCTTAGATATTTTATGACTTAATTTGTGGGGCAATAATCTTCAGTAACAGTACCAAACACTTTTATATTTTTAATCTATTGCAAATGAGCTCAAGAATTACTAGGGATAACTAACGTGACTTTTGTTTGTCGAAAAAGGAAAGATGTGGCTGATGCGTCACCGACACAAGCAACTCTGTTTACGTTTTTCTTTGTCGTCTTTCGCGTATTTCATCTTTCGTAGAGTGAAGGATTAAGAGGGTGTGGGAAATGTCAAAATAGTTGCTGTACTTCTGTCGTTAAATGTAAACACAAGCAAGCAACACGAAAGAAGAATGCAGACACTCCATCTTAAAATTATCAACACGCAAATATTCGTAAAAATAATGAATATTACCAAATTAAGTCAAAACTACTTCGCGGACCGTGGCCACGCAGACTTCTGTATATTTAAGATCCGCTCTAATAAGTAGATCAATAAAAACTAAATTTTCTTTCTTTTACCAATCCAATAGATTGAATATGCTGACATGTTAAAACGTGTGGAGCCTTTACGTGAGGAATTACGCTCGCTGGAAGAGCAAGCCGAAGTCAACAAGAATAATGCTCAGGTGACTAAGGATCTTGTTGAGCAATTGGAACGCAGCATTGCAGCCTATAAAGAAGAATATGCTCAACTCATCTCACAAGCTCAGGCCATTAAGACAGATTTGGAGAATGTACAGGCCAAGGTTGATCGTTCGATTGCTTTGTTGAAGAGTTTGAATATTGAACGTGAACGTTGGGAATCAACAAGTGAAACCTTTAAATCACAAATGTCTACCATTATTGGTGATGTATTGCTGTCGGCTGCCTTCATTGCCTATGGTGGTTATTTCGATCAACATTATCGTCTTAATCTGTTCACAACTTGGTCGCATCATTTGCAATCAGCGAATATACAATATCGTGCGGATATTGCACGGACCGAGTATCTATCGAATCCTGATGAACGTCTACGCTGGCAAGCGAATGCTTTACCGACAGATGATTTGTGCACGGAGAATGCCATCATGCTGAAGCGCTTCAATCGTTACCCGCTTATCATTGATCCATCTGGCCAAGCAACAACTTTCTTGCTCAATGAATATGCTGGCAAGAAGATTACGAAGACTTCATTCTTAGATGATTCGTTCCGTAAGAACTTGGAGTCAGCTCTGCGTTTTGGTAATCCGCTGTTGGTTCAAGATGTCGAAAACTATGATCCAATTTTGAATCCTGTACTCAATCGTGAGTTGCGTCGTACTGGTGGTCGTGTGTTGATAACGCTCGGCGATCAAGATATTGATTTGTCTCCATCGTTTGTCATCTTCTTGTCAACGCGAGATCCTACCGTGGAGTTCCCACCGGATATTTGCTCACGTGTGACTTTCGTAAACTTCACGGTAACGCGCAGTTCATTGCAGTCGCAATGTTTGAATCAAGTGCTCAAGGCCGAACGTCCCGATATTGATGAGAAACGTTCAGATTTGCTTAAATTGCAAGGTGAATTCCGTCTGCGTTTGCGTCAATTGGAGAAGAGTCTGCTACAAGCTCTGAATGATGCCAAGGGCAAGATTCTTGATGATGATTCAGTTATTACCACACTGGAAACACTGAAGAAGGAAGCGTACGATATTAACCAGAAGGTTGACGAAACCGATAAAGTTATTGCCGAAATTGAAACTGTGTCACAACAGTATCTGCCTTTATCGGTGGCTTGCAGTAACATTTATTTCACCATGGACAGTTTGAACCAGGTACACTTCTTGTATCAATACTCTTTGAAGATGTTCTTGGACATATTCTCGACTGTGCTCTCGAACAATGCAAAACTAGCCGGAAAAACGGATTATTCCGAGCGTCTTGGCATTGTCACCAAGGATTTATTCCAAGTTTGCTATGAACGAGTTGCTCGAGGCATGTTGCACAATGATCGTCTAACCTTTGCTCTACTCATGTGCAAGATACATCTCAAGGGTACTTCGGAGCCAAACTTAGATGCTGAGTTCAATTTCTTCTTACGTAGCCGTGAAGGTCTCTTGGCTAATCCGAATGCAGTGGATGGTTTGACACATGAACAAATTGATGGTGTCAATCGTTTGGCTTCTCGCCTACCCATATTCCGTAAACTAGTCGAGAAGCTGAGATCGATGCCTGAAATTGGAGCGTGGCTACAACAGAGTTCACCTGAACAATGTGTGCCACAATTGTGGGACGAATCAAAGGCACTTTCGCCTATTGCAAGCTCTGTACATCAGCTGCTTTTGATCCAGGCGTTCCGACCAGATCGTGTTATAGCCGCAGCACACAATGTTGTCAACACAGTACTTGGTGTGGATTTCATGCCGAATGCAGAGCAAGAATTGGACTTCACCGCCGTAGTAGAGAAGCAATTGAATTGCAATACACCAGCTTTGCTTTGTTCAGTACCAGGTTTCGATGCGTCCGGTCGTGTGGATGATTTAGCTGCTGAGTTGAATAAGCAAATTTCAAGCATTGCCATTGGTTCAGCAGAAGGTTTCAATCAAGCAGAACGTGCAATCAATATGGCTTGCAAGAGCGGACGATGGGTATTACTAAAGAACGTGCATTTGGCACCACAGTGGTTGGTACAACTCGAGAAGAAGATGCACTCATTGCAGCCGCACTCCGGTTTCCGTTTGTACCTTACAATGGAAATCAATCCAAAAGTACCAGTCAATCTGCTACGTGCTGGACGCATCTTTGTCTTCGAACCTCCGCCAGGCATACGGGCTAATCTGTTACGCACTTTCTCAACGGTGCCGGCAGCACGCATGATGAAGGCACCCAGTGAACGAGCACGTCTCTACTTTTTGTTGGCATGGTTCCATGCTATTGTGCAAGAACGTTTGCGTTATGCGCCACTTGGTTGGGCCAAGAAATATGAGTTCAATGAATCCGATTTGCGTGTAGCTTGCGATACACTGGACACTTGGATTGACACCACGGCAATGAGTCGTACTAATTTGCCACCAGAAAAGGTACCATGGGACGCTTTAGTCACATTGCTATCGCAATCCATTTATGGTGGCAAGATCGATAACGATTTTGATCAACGTTTGTTGACTTCTTTCCTCAAAAAATTGTTCACTGCTCGTAGTTTTGAAGGTGACTTTGCTTTGGTGGCCAATGTAGATGGTGCAGCTGGCGATTTGCGTCACATCACCATGCCAGATGGCACACGTCGTGATCATTTCCTTAAATGGATTGAGAATCTAACTGCACGCCAAACACCATCATGGTTGGGTCTGCCAAACAATGCGGAGAAGGTGTTGCTTACTACACGAGGCACAGATTTGGTCAGTAAACTTCTGAAGATGCAACAGCTGGAGGATGACGATGAACTTGCTTATAGCGTTGAGGAGAATGCAGAATCAGCAGCAGCTGCAGCAGCATTGCGTACTGAAGATGGTCGACCTTCATGGATGAAAACCTTACATAACTCGGCCACAGCTTGGCTTGAATTGCTCCCTAAGAATCTACAAGTTCTCAAACGCACGGTGGAGAACATTAAGGATCCACTTTATCGTTACTTTGAGCGTGAGGTCACTTCGGGTGCCAGACTATTGCAGACAGTCATTTCAGATCTACAAGATGTTGTACTGATTTGCCAGGGTGAGAAGAAACAAACTAACCATCATCGTTCAATGCTTTCGGAGTTGGTGCGTGGCATTATACCCAAAGGATGGAAACGTTACACTGTACCCGCTGGCTGTACTGTCATCCAATGGATTACTGATTTTAGCAACCGTGTGCAACAGCTACAGAAGGTATCACAATTGGTATCGCAAGCTGGTGCCAAGGAGTTGCAGGTATGGTTTACTAGAAAGTTGAATAAATATAGAATTTTTTGCATTGGTTTGATTTTTATAGGGCTTCCCTGTCTGGCTGGGTGGTTTATTGAATCCTGAAGCATACATAACCGCTACGCGACAATGCGTTGCTCAGGCCAATAGTTGGTCATTGGAAGAACTCGCTCTGGAAGTTACTATAACTGATGCTGGGCTAAATACCGATCAAAAAGACAGTAGCTTCGGTGTTACTGGACTCAAGTTGCAGGGAGCTCAATGCAAGAATAATGAACTTTTGCTAGCTTCAACCATAATGATGGATCTATCTCTCACCATATTGAAATGGATCAAGTATGGAGTGGCCTTTAACATACATTTTCAGTTCTTTCAACTTATATTTATTTCCCATTTTAGGCTTACCAACGAAGTGCGTATCAGCAAACTCACTTTGCCGGTTTATTTGAATTCTACACGCACCGAGTTGCTGTTCACCGTTGACTTGGCTGTTGCCGCTGGTCAGGATCCACATAGTTTCTATGAGCGTGGTGTGGCTGTACTCACATCAACTGCATTGAACTAGGGAGCCTCGTTCGTTTATTGCGTTTCGCATGCATAAAATAATCAATATTTTTATTCTTAATCATGAATTTTGAATTCCAAATTCAATTGAATTATTATTGTTAATCCTAATCTAGAAGTAATGAATATACAAGTATTTTGCAATGAAACAAATTATGCTAGTTTTTTATTGTAAACTTCAAAATTACTATTATAAATTTCAATTAGTATATTTTCTCAAAATGAAATCGGTGACACAATTTGTGATCAGCTGCGTCAGGCCTCCTATAAGAGTCGGCAACAATTTCAAGTCGACTAGAGCTTTGCTATACCCTGTTATCTCGGATCACTTATCCATGCGTCATCTTAATATCTCAGCTCCACAGCAATTAGATCGCGAATGGTCCAACACATCACTTGTCCAGGTGCCAGAACTTTGTCGCTTTATGATAGACTGTCTGATGCGGGTAGGCGTCTCAGAATGCAAAGCTTGTTCCATTGCAGATATGATGGTGGCTGCGGACTACCGTGGACTGTTTAATTTTGGCCTGCATCGACTGGAATTTTATCTAGAAGAAATTTACAATAAATATGTTGACATAGCAGCTGAGCCCTTCACAATTCATGAAACACCTTGTACAGCTCTAGTGGATGGCAATCTGGCTGTTGGCGTTCTAATTGGCAACTATTGCATGGATTTGGCTGTTCAAAAAGCAATTTCTATGGGCATTGGCATGGTGGTGGCCAAGCGTTCACATTATTATGGCATGGGAGCTTGGTATACTTTGCGCGCAATGCATCATGGTTTTGTTGGCATTGCCATGTCGAATGGATGGCCATTAATGGTTCCGCCACGGGGAGAAAGTGCTTGCATAGGCAGCAATTACATATCAATGGGTGCCAAATCTTCAAATGGTCATTTTCTACTTGATATGTCTACTACTGTTAAGGACATTGGCTGGATTGATTTTGCTTATCTTGTGGATGACACTTTGCCCGAAGGTTGCGGTACAGATGAATGCGGCTTACCAACGCGTTTTCCATCTTTGATGCTGAAAAGTCAAAAACTCTGTCCTGCTGGTGGCCACAAAGGATACTGTCTTTCGGTACTGATCGATTTACTATGCGGTGTTTTGTCTGGCTCTAACTATGCACATTATATTCCCAAATATATGAATGAAAGCGGAAATTCTCATCCAAATTTGGGGCAAGTATTTATAGCCATTGATCCTGGTTTCTTTCTACCCAATTTCGAAGAGCGTTTAGATGATTTTTTAAGCCGTCTGTTGGCCTCAACACCTGTTGATCCCTTGAACAATGTGTTGGTGCCTGGTGATTCAGAAAAATTGCATATGCGTTATGTGGATGATTTACAGGGAATACCAATGCCGAATAAGCTATTGCAAAACTACATAAAACTGGCTGAGATGCTCCAAGTGAATCCAATTAGATGTGGATTTTTTTCTGCATAGGACTTTGAACCTTCGCTATCGATTGTTCCCTACCCCAATATACATTTCCATAAAATATAGTGGAAAAACGAAAAATTTGTACCCACAATAAATATAAATGTCGATTATCCTGCAAATGTTTTTCCAATACAATGTAAATGAAAGTAAAACGGATGTTTGTGTCTTTGCTTCCATTTTGCATAAAGATGGCGTGCTTCCTTGATACACTGGGAATAGTCCTTTGGTTCATAATACTTTGTTATGGCATAAAAATGGGAGCAATAAATAATGGAAACTATGTTGTATTTAATAGGAATGTTATTTATTGGTAAGGGATTAATAATGGGTTCAAATTGTCCTTTCAAAATATAACTGGAAATACAATTTATGTACACATTTTTAAAATCTAGTATCTTTGCTATTTAAAGTCACATTTTTTGTTTTTCATCAACCCAGTTATTTTTTTGTCGGTGAAGTAACTAGAAAGAAAATAAATTGAAATCACATTTTTGTTCGGCAAAAAAAAAAAGTACGATAAATAAAATTTTCCATGAGTTTTGCTTATTTTTGCTAAAAAATGCGAATTTTTTTTGTTTTTCTTAAGAAAAATAAGTTTTTTGTTGTTTTCATTACAAAAATCACAGAAGTTTCTTCGCTTAACAAAATCAAGTTGGGTACCAGGCGAACAGAAATGCGTAGCAAGCAAATTGCAAAACTGAAAGCCGCCGAATACATAACCAATTCGAATTTGTTTCAATATTCAGAAAAGGTAAGAGCAACTATGTCCATAAAGACATACATCATTTTACCATTAAAAGAATAGTGTTATGAATTGGTCAGCAGTTCAATCTTGTAAAAAGGAATATTAAAAAAGGGTAAGAATAGATTTATTCATAGTCATATACAGCATACCCACATTAAAACAATAAAGCACAGCAACGTCATTTTATGAAAATTGACATCAAGATGGCGCTGCTGTGCAGTATTGTTTTAATGCGTATTTTGCTGTATGTCTCAATGACTCAAAGTGTCTTTAGCCCTTTCTACTATTCATTTTTATAAAATGGTATTGCCACAGCATTCAGTGCATTTTTAGCTTAAAATTAACATGGTGTATGTGTCTATGGCCTTGATTGTTTTTACCTCTTTTTCAACTTTTCAATATTTAGAATTGAATTTGAAATGGTTATGTCTTCTGCGGATTTCATTTTTGCCATTTGCTTGCTATGCATTTCTGTTCGCCTGGTACCCAACTCGATGGTACTATTTATATTTCGGGAATAGCAAAAATTCGCAATTATTTAAAAAAAAAAAAAAAAAAAAAATGGAAAATTAAAAAAAAAAATTAAATTTCTTTTTGACAGGAACAAAAAACAAATCAAAAATTTTTATATCATCGAGGTTGCTTTTGCTTCTATAGTCAGTCATTCAGTAAAGCATTACAATTTTAATCGGACGAATTTTCAGTCTTAAAAAATATATATTTTTGCGTAATAAAAAAAAAGAGAAGAAGAGAAGAAGAGTGAAAATGGTTTCAAGTTTTCGTTTACAAGTTATATCTTTAATTCTGGTGGTATATCTTGTAAGTTTCTGCAATAGTCATGAGAAAAACGCTGTTGGTTCGGCATATAGTTGGGTAGCGCGTTTACGTGGAATGCAAAAGGATCAGAAACAGTCTGACATAAAGTTGCCAAAACTAGCGAAGGGTCTAGATGAAATGGAAAAACCCAAAGAGGAGACCAATTCTGGTAAGATAAAATCTGACATGGTTGGAATGCCATATTTGAATAAATTAAATAAATTGGTGGAGGACACCGAAAGCGCAGCCAACGAACAACGGGATGTCTTTAATAGTATAGATGATTTCGTTAAAGAATTCGAGAAGAAATGGCATGTGAATCTAAAGCACGGAATAAAAAAATCCGCAGAACTCCGTAATGAAAATGAACAGTTGGACTTGCATGAACAGGGTACAAATCATGATATGGAAAAGATGGGAATGGTCGAGTCATCTCAAGGAGGAGGTACAGAAATGTTAAGATCTGATGAGGATTCTCCACAGAGACTAAGTGCTTCTGCAAGTTCTTCGTTAGAGCTGGATCCTGAAAATGATGACATGTCTAAAATGGTAAAAAGGTATTTGAAGCCATCGATTGCATGCAGAAGTCGTAGTGATTCTGGAATCTTTCACAAGATTAATCCGTTGCTATGGTCACGACACTTTGGTCAACCTGATAAAAAGAAGCGATCAAAATCTGGAAAAAAGCTTAATACAAAACTGCAACCGCTTTCAGCTAGCAGGGACTTGACAAAAGGATTATTACCATATGAAATGGGAAACTGTAACTCTCTCAATCCAATTTCAATTAATACTAAGGATATTTGCAAGCGAGTACCAAAAAGTCCACATATTCTGGAAAAAATGAAAGATTTGTTTCAATATTATAACAATTTAGATGTACAATCCTTCCTAGAATCCACGCGTATAGCAAGAAGCAGTCATCGTCCTATTGGGGTTGCAAATCCGATGGGTTTCTCTCCAACTAAACACATTGCAGATGTTGAGATTCACCATAGTGTTGCTGATCAAGATTCGTCACGTGCCAGTAGGAGTTCTGATGTTTTTAGCAATGTGAAAGAATCCGTTTTACTTGATGCGGACCCGCTGAAAGCAATGCATAATATTTTAAGCTATTTGAACGCTGTTTATTTGGATTCACCTCATGGAGCCAATGATGGTAATGAGGTAAATAAGGACAAAAGCTTCAATGAGATTATTCCATCACGAGCATCGAGAAGTTCCAGTACTAATAAAGATCCAATGTTTAGTAATCCAGAGACATTGAGCGAACACAATTACGAATGTAATCCCATGAGAATTAATGAAATTAAAGCTTCCTTATTGTCTGGCATAAAAATGTCTGGGTTTGGAAAGCATAGAAATATACCAAAAGATGCTCTTATGAAAAGTTATGAAATTACTAATAAAATAAAAGAACCTTTGACACTTGATACACAGCTGGTGAAGGATACGTCTAATAATTTGTACGGTGGCAAAGAGACTAATCTGGAACAATTGCGTGTACCTAGAAACGGTGCGAAGAATGAGAAGGTCTCCATACCGGCTAAACTAGAATTTGATTTGTCATCTGATAGTCAAAAATCTGATGTGGATCCAGTTAGAACGATTCATAAGATATTAAATTTTTTGACCGATATGGATGCGGATTCAACACTTCACAGTGGTAATGTTCCCCTTGGTACTGAGAATGTAAAAGTGTCATCGGAAGGAACGGAAATGGGACATAAACACCATTTGTTAAGCTTTGATGAAAGTGATCCATCGCGTGTCACCAGAAGTTTTCCCCAAAAAGTACATTATGGGGTAGTTCCTTTCGGAGATAATCACAAAACTTTAAATTATATGGTCCCGGAGAAGGATGAACAGTTAAGCATTGATTCTCAGCATGTTACAAGAAGTTCTGGAGCTCCCTATAAAGAGAGGACATGGTTTGATCTCTATCCATATGACGATGCTCATAAAATTTTGAATTTCGATGATATTAATCAGAATTTTGCCCGTGAGCCTAGAAGCAATGTTCCGCCTGTTAGTGATCATGGACCTCTTAGTACCGACAGCATGAAGACATTATCATCAGGTGGAGAAACAGAAAAGACAATTCATGGAGCCTTAAACTTTGCTTCTGATGATAAGTTGGACTCACATCTAAAAGGTACCGATGCAGAGAATAATAATGAATGTTCAGGCGTTAAGAACACCGAAATCGAAGCTCCGCAACCATTAAATAAACGTTTGAAACAGGTTGCGAAAGACTACACCACGTCCAATACCCACAACAAGATCTCAGCCGAAAGTAATTCTCATAATGTACAACAAACAGCCCCGGGCAGAGACTTCGTTATCAGAAATCGAGGTGGATTAACTCCAAATAGTCATGGCAGAAAACGAGATGTGATCAGGGACTTTGCCGGATGGTCAGATGAGGAAAGAAATACTGGTAGGGCCCAAGTAACGTATGTAAATAGGAATTATTGTGGTCAATTGTCGTCAGAGTTTAACAACAAAATTTTAAGGCAGCACAGGCGACAAGCACACAATGAAATGGCCAAGGTCTTGGCCAAGGTGAAGGCTAAGTTAATACACGAGGCACCTACGAAAGCAGTTGACGAATACACTAAGGCGGACCCAATCGAAAGCTTTCGACTTCCCCGAGAAAATGCTGATGCCAAAAGATTTCTTGATAGTATGATACGTGATCCTCAGCGATATCTCATTAAGGTCGATGAAGAAGATGGTGATGGTGGTACTATCAAAAGTGAAAGCAAGATTGGTTTACAAAGTCTTGCTGATGATCGGGCATGTAGTGATAAATTACTCAACTTTGCCGATATGGAAGAGTCAAGGGTCAAGAATCAAGAGCGAGGCAGTAGCATGATGGTGGATAGTAGAGAGCTAGCAAATCGTGAGTATAAAAAATACGATGATGACAATAGTGAACCTAATGCGGATTATATCAAGCAGCTTGAGGACTCATTTCCACGTGATCAGGGCGATTGTGATGACCAGGATACTATAATTAAAGAATTACAGGGGCACGTACGAGTGAAGCGATATACTTAGTAGAATACAAAATAATATATTTTTTTTTTTTAAATTTCGTTTAATGGGGAGTTCTGAACATATATTTTTAATCTTCAATTGTGTTTAAAGTTGAGTTTAAATAAATAGTAAAAATTGGGTCCATACCCATGAAAATGCTGGTGGCGTTAGATTCTTTGTATGTAGGCAGTGCCGAATTAATCATATCAGGGCCCCTAGGCAGATATAATTTTATGTTTCTCCGCATCATCTCGTTTATAAACTCAGGCTTGCCGACTTAGGCCAAAAAGTCAGATTCAGAAGAAAATAATTTTAATTTTTTGTAATATTCTTTTATTTGAAAATTATTCAACATTGTATTTCTACTATATTTTCGTTTTCTTCTAAGTTGGCAAGGCTGGATGAACTGCATTTTACAAACTGATAACATGACTTTTACAGACTGTTGCAAAACCAGCTTTTGTTTTTATGACAGTTGAAATGTTGATAATTTTCTGTGACAGCATCCAACAAATCGGGGACTTCCCCAATGCTCTTTGTCATGCGAATCAGTCGGCGTTCAAATCACCGTGAATATAAAACTAGAAAGAAGGTTATCTTCGACTATGCCGAAGATGAAATACTCTTCACGGGATTTGTATGGGAGGTACCCTCCTTAGTGGTCCGAATCGGCTGGTTCCAACAAATGTACAGCGCTTATATTGTAAACTGATAGTGTCCAAGTTTCAGTTCGATAGGACAAAAAATAGAAAAGTGTTTCTAATAAGAACATGAATTCAAATAGGTGGTTTGTATGGGATGTACCCCCCTAGTGGTCCGATTCGGGTGGTTCCCAAAAATGTACTGCGTATGGTAAAAAGGAAGATTCATGCAAAATTTCAGTTCAAAAAATTAAATAAATTTTCTAAGAACCTGAATTTTAGTGGGTAGTTTGTATGGGAGATACCCCTAGCGGTCCGATCCGGCTGGTTTCAACAAATTTACTGCGACTGTTAAAAAGAAAATTTCAGCTCTCTGGCTAAAAAACTAAGGGAAGACGGACAGGCGGACATGGCTTAATCGACTCATCTTGTCAAGTTAATCAAGAATAGATGTATTTTGTGTTCTGCGATGTCTCCTTCTTTATGTTACAAACTTCATGACAAACTTATTTGTGAAGAGTATAAAATTCTTGGGGTGATCTAGGCTAATCTTCAACATCGCATTCAAAACGGAAAGGGTTTGCTCTACATCTGATAGGATCAAAAGTGTGTCGTGTGAACGAGCACTTAAAGAAAAACGTGAAGGAAATGGCGAAAAGACTTGGGTAAAGACACATGCCCGGCAGCATGTGGATAAACAAGTCCAGAAAAACTTTGAAGCATTGGGCTGAGAAGTCTTCCCCCCCATCCAGCGTATTCACCAGGCTATCTTTCGTTTCATTCGATGTAGCACGGACTGGTGAAACAATTGCTGTTTCCATTCTTACGAAGAAGCTGAAAATTGGGTGATCCAATGGATTGCCTCACAAGACCAGGTTTCATTTAAGCGTGGTGTCCGTGCTTTGCCTGTCACATGGATGAAAATCATAACTAGCGATGGCAATTATTTTGATTGCCAAATTTTATTTCGCACTTCCATTTGTTTGGAACTCTTAAGGTTGCTCAACGTGTCTGACATTTTCGATCCAATGAAGAAGTTAAAAATGGGTGCATAAGTAGCTTTGAGAACAGCCCAAAGAATTTTATACTAGAAGAATACACAAATTAGAAGATCGGTGGGGGGACTACTGTATAAATATTGCCGGGGACTTTATTGAAAAGAATACAAAATTTGGATTGATTGAATAAATCGTTTTTAGCTACAGCGTACCCTCGTAATTGAATTTACAAAAAAACGACAGTTTCATAGGAAGAGACTAAATATTATGGAAATGAAATTTCTCTTAAATTCACTGCAAAAGGACATTTTAAATGTTTTAAAAAAAAAGCTTTTCACCACATTGCTTACTGAAAGAAGTCCTTTGTTTTAGTACAATTTTCTACCGCTATATGAAACAAAGGCGCTCTAAGTGACTTTGGTACATTCACTCAAATCCATCAGGCACTCTTAAGCATTTCTCTTGAGTGATTTTCTATTGCTCTTAGTCCCGATTAATGCGCATGTTGTGCTCTTTATTCAGTAATATTTTCGATTTTAACAAAATAACGAACACAAACGACTAATTCTTTTGACACACTGAACTACTCGTCGTTAGTTCAACGATAGACAATGACAATATCGACGATGTAGGAATTTTTGCGAATGACTTCGGCTCAGTTATGCTCAACACAAAAGATATAAGATACTACGTATCTTTCTATGTTGCCGTTCTTGATTATAATGATGGTGATGGTCCGCCGCTATCATCTACTATTACTAATCTACAGGCAATGTTGAGTTTTATGCCGTGCCGTGCTGTGTTCCTGACCTAGCCCAAGCCAAAATATTTGAATTCACGTATAATTTGACAGATTCTAAATGAGATGAGGGTGTGATGGAAAGTATGCTTAAGGGATGGAAATGTTGGCTAACAAAGTGATTGTCTTCATGTACTTTGTTTCTGCAAAATTCCAAAGCAGATGAGAAGTCAATATATTTTTTGTCAGGTTGAAATGCCTAATATTTCTATGTTATGCTTTATTTCTCCCCACACACTCATACTTTACTCAACTCTTTTTTAATTCAATTAGATAAGCTGACAAATCTGCTTACCCATAGATTTCCTAAATAGGTTAAGCATGTTTTTCGCCTGTTTGTTGATGAAATAGATTTTCACTTTTTCAAGTGTTTGATTTGTTCTTCAAAAATGGTTTAGCTCATTGACCTTATTAACCATCAAAAATTCTTAATCCTTCACCATCATCATCATCATCATCATCATCATCATCCCTCACTCACCCACACACACAAAGACTAACTCACTGTATGTATTTTGTATGTTATATGTTAAACAAACTATGACTATTTTTATACTAGAAAACTCAACTGCAACTTTGTTTTTTTTTTACACTAATCCTGATTATTATGTCGCTACTGGAATTTAAATTTTTGTCGGTCAACTGAGTTTTGGCATGAGGAGATATTTTTATATTTATTTTTTTTTTCTATTTTCTTTTATTCTATTTTATGAATTCAAAAGGAGTAAGAGGATTAAATTTTTCTTTTTTTCTTGGTAGAAATCTCTTATGTGAGTTCAAGTTGCTTGTATAATTTCATGGATTTTATGACTACAAAGAAATCTATAAAGTCAAACTAAAATACTCGTAACCTTTATCCAACCTACTAACATGCAGTTAGGCATTTTGTGGTCTCATGTTGTTGCTACTTTTGTGGTTAATTTTGTTCTTTTTACTGATTTAGAACAATACACTATTTTTTTTTTTTTTTAAATAATAATGAAAAAAAAAAAAACAATTATTTATGATCGAAATTGGATGTATAGGATTTCAAAATATTCTCCATGAAGATCAATCAACTTTTGCATGCCTTTGAACCAATTTTCGAAACACTTTTTCTACTCCGATTGACGTAAAACTCCAATGGGTTACCTATACAGTCGATTGCTATTTTCTTTCGAGCTCATAGGCATAGATTCATAATTCATCATCTATTATACATATGTCATATGTTATACACAGTCTTTAATGCACCTTGAACGTATTTTGTCAACATTTTCTTGCATCAATCGACACGAGTAGTTTTTCAAGCATTTGCAATTTGTGTTTGAATCCAACGAGAACAAATCTTTTTTAGGGTCAAATGCTAGTCATACTTATGCCCAAAGAAGCCTCAATGTCACGGTGTCACATGACGATCTTGCATTGTCAGTTCAGCAGCAGCATCGATATTTTCAGGTAAAACAATCGATTTTAGCAACCCTCGTATTACAAAGTCAATGAATGATTATTGCGTATTTTCTTCCTAAATTCTATTGTCTTTTGTACTGTCTCTATATAGGGAAAATTTGTCAGTGTTGGCCATAGTTTCGCCTTTGGCTCCTAATTATTGGTTGTACAAAGAAAGAAGAATGGTTTTTTTTTTGTAACTTTGAAGCTTTAATGAATGAAATTGTGCCATAGACCTTTACAATTGGTAGTCAGATGGAGAAATGTCTGGTGCTGACGGCGGATGCGGTAGGACATCAAAAGTTTTCTTGACGACTTTTGCAACATGTGGCCGATATCACTTTATCATGTCTTTTGGTATATTGCAGGAGTTTAAGCTTCAATCCTCTGCTTAGCTCATAGTAAAGTGATGATTAAATGAAGTTATGTCAAGTTAAAATGGTATGGAAAAAATCATTGATCTATGTATTTCATATTCTCAAAACATCCCATGAATGGGATCATCATCGACATATGAAAGATGAACTTGGGACACTTTTATACTTAGTACATCTAATAGTACATGATTAATAGGATTAAATCATCAGAAAGTTGAACTTTGATATGTAAATTAAATTATTGAAATAATAAAAATTATTTTTATAAATTAAATTATATCTTCTATCTACGATATGAGTATAAGTAAATCGAAAATAAGAAACTCCAGACCCTGTTTAATGTAGATGTAGACTACGAGTTTGGTTCTCAAATGGAATGTTGATATTTTGTTTTTAAACTAAAACGTTGGTTACATGAGAATTTATAAAGTTTTTTACCTAAAGCTTTCTAATTCCAGTTTCATTTTTTTTTTTTTTTTGTATGAAAATGTATGCCTCTTTATATTTTATGGAAATATTGTATTTAGTATATAATTTTGAGTTTTACCATTGCCATATTGTAGGGTTGCTGTCATAGTGAGTGAACTCTAGACTTACTTATATATTATAAATATACATGTATTTATTGATTGGCTAAATGCCTGACTGACATAGTCAATGGCTAAGTGAACTCCGTGCTCTCTTGTGTTATGATGTACTCGTATGTTTGTTTTTATTTCATCTTTTAGTTCACTCTCGAGTCACTAGTCAACTGAGCCTGGATGTCTGCCAAGGCATGTCAGAATTTGTGGCAAATTCTGTTTAAATACCGTAATGAAGTCTGCTTATACAATATAATGTACCGTGTTTGTGCTACGTGCCTTGCTTATGTTATGGCATTTTCAATGTTGATCTGCCATTTCTCATTCCAAGATGGTTGTTGGTTTCCATTTCAGTTTCACTCACTACTTAACGTTTATCTTTGTAACCATGTATAACCGACATCAACATCATCATCATCATCATTCCACAACATTATTCCGGAACCAATTCCGTTAAAACTTACTCACTTTCTTTGCTCTGCTATGCGTTTTGTTTTGCTGCGCTTAGAAAAAAATCTTCAACTTGTTTTACTGTTCGTTAGTATACTAAGTATTACATGATTATATATTTGTGTATCTATGTGTGTGATTTTGTGTGTATGTGTGAGTGTGTTAGTGCCTTGAAGTGAAAGGCTTATGCTACACGCAAACCTATCCTTGCTCCTTTCTAGGTACTGGTGATTGTGGTGATGGAATTGTGTAGCACGTTCAAAATACACCGCCTTTTCGTGTCTTTTTCGTGTTTGGCAAGTCAACCGACAATAGCAGTAGCAGTAGCAGTAGCATCTAACTGCAAAATACTTTTTCTTGTTGCCTTGCCTTGTACTACGTTTGCACGGCTCTTTCTGTTACTCAACGCCGTCATTGCCCTTCTGATCCTTGTTATTCCTATTGATGTTGATGATGGTCAATGTTTGTCTTGTATAATTGCGCACATTCATTCTTTCTTTCATTTTTTTTCCATGCTTACAGGCCAACATTATTTCAAGTGTAAATTTTCTTGTTTAAATTGCCCCTTTATTTTTCGCTGTTCACACGATTTGCGCTTGTTTACCAAGAACATTAACTGCATTTATGTTGGGCATTGAATCATGGTGATTTAAGGTTCATTTTGCTTGGATATGTAAAACATTTTTATATAGGAGAATATTGCCAAAGATGGTGATAATTTTCAATAGAATCGGAAATATTATTATTATTTTATATTATTTGAAAGAGCTTAAAAAGAAACGAACATTTTTGCAATGCATCGAAAATAGATTGGATATTTATAAATACACCTTCATGAAAGAAACTGGTTAATAATGGCGTCATATATTTATTAGGTATATATTTATTAGGTATAATGAAGCTGCTACATTGGTTCTATCAGAATCGCGTAGACTATGTCTATCTCCACGTGAGTTTATGTGAACTTGTTGTCTCATTTGACATTTAGAGATTAATTTTTTTATGATACATTTATCTTTATATAAAGTGGTCACAAAACAATATTTAATTGAAATAGTTCTAGAAATTCACTTATAATTACCCACGTGGTGTATGCGCAATCAAATTAAATCACCATTTATCTCTTCTCATTTGACTTTCCTGCAATACTTCAGAGAAATGTGCCCCTCTTTATAATTCATTTTTATACAATTTTTATGAGGTCGCAGTCTCCTTGTTCGCAAACCCATTTATATAAAATCGTCGATATTTCTCTTGCGCCAGTAAATTTTTTTTCAAATTGTTTGCTTTCTTTTCCTTAAACTTCTCGACTGTCATAAATCTTAAGAAAAAATAGAATAATAAAACATAAAAATTAAATCTCCAGAGAACATAACTTTTACTCACCCAATGTGTTCTTTATACGCAGGCATGGCTCCTTGGTTCATTGTCTCTCTGAAGTGAAGTGAAGTCAAGTGCAGTGAGATTCTTAGCAAAGTAATAATAAATTATAAAAGAAATCAGTTTCCTTGAATTCAGTTTTTTTTTTTTGTTTATTATTTATTTATGTCTTTATTTATTTATATCTTCAGTTTTATTTTAATATAATTACAAAGTTTTTTAATCATAATTTCTATTTAAATTTTAATAAATCAGTTTAATTTGAAGTCAATTAAATCTTTTCCTTTTTTTTTTGTTTTAGATATTTTTCCTTTTAAACAATTTAAGAACTAACTACCATTTTTTTTTTTGTTTATATATCAGTAAATATTTATGTAATAGATGAAAAGGTATACAATTTATAGATTTTGTCATCACTTAAAAATTATTTATAATTTGCTGTTCAATTTCTTTACTGTTAATTATTTCCATAAATGCCGTCAATTTGCCATTTTTTTTGTTCTATTTTCATTTAAAATTTGTTTTTAATATTAAAAAATATTTGTTTTTTTTTTTGTTTGTATAATTTGATTTCGTTTTGTTGTTGCGTTTCAATTTAACTACGCGTCAACATGCCATTGATCATGATGTTGGCCAAGGCATTACGTCGTTTTCGCCAGGCACCCATACCTTGGGCGTGATATTGCAACTGGGTGTACCATTGCTTGGTGCGGACCCCATCCTCGGCCTGTGATGAAATGAAAATTAATGAAAAAAATTAAAATTGTAAGAGAAAATGATGTAAAATATTGTGAAACATGTTTTTTTTCTTTTATTAGACATTTTTGGTTGTTGTTGACACCAAAAAAGGGCAGACAGAGTAGTTTCTATACCAGCGGTTCTTAAAAAGTGGATGCCATTATCTGACCAAAATTTTACAAACCCAACTCTTAATCATTTTATTGTTATTCATTATTTCCTATGAATAGAACTTCCAACATTCTGTTCAACTTTTATAGCAAAACGAACAGAAACTATTCCTTGTTCGTAATAAAAAATTTTGAGAAAACACTATGGGTTTACTCGCTTTGTGATATAAAGTTAGATTAGGGAAGAATTGGAGCTAGTCATCTTATCACTGTGGTCTTCATTGGGCCTATTGAAACATACCTCATACTAGTTCCATTTGTTCTGAGAAATATTGCCCAAGACCAGAAAAAAAGATTAAGAACCACTAAACTAAATTATCATGCATCCAAGTATCTAAAAGCCTGAGTTCTTTCTGTCTAACTCTAATGTTGATGTTGATGCTGATTGTTCCGTGCCGTGTCTTTTTCAATTGTTGTTTTACTTTGTTATTTGTTTATTCTTCTTGTCATGCATGCATTCCCATCTCTAACTTTTGACTGTGGTGTTGCCAATAAATGTCAAGCGTTTTCGCTTGGTTACATGCAGCAAATGGGAAGAGCGTTGCATGATGCCATCAGCCACAGTAGAAAGAATCGTTAAGCTGTTTTGACTTGACTTTCAGTTCAATTGAGTCAACTTGACTTAAGTTGAGTTCAGTTGTCTTTCCTACAATAGTCTTTTCATTTCTTGCTTCCATCTTATATTTTTTCTTTCCTTTCGTTTCGTTTCGTTTCGTTTCCTTTCTTTTCTTTTGTTTTGTTTTTTTCTTTGTTTCTATTTTTGTCAATTTACTGCCGTGTTGTCTTTTGTTCCTGAGAGTCATATAAGCTTCCTGTTCTTGTATGTCCTTATAGTAGTAGGAAAAACATTTCAGTCTCATTGTTGGGTTAAATTGAGCGTAAGTCGTTTTAGAAAATAGAAACTAAGTACTTTTGGCAAAAGACTTTTTGAACGTTTTTAGTAGTGGAAAAAGACATCATTTGAAATAAATCAAAGGCATCATTAAGTTTTAGTAGAGAGAAACAAAACAGAAAGTAAGAAAGCAATCATTTAGAGGATGAGGAGCAACAAAAAAAAAAAACTTTATTTCATTAACAGCTTAAAAATGACACAGAAATAGAATAAAAAACCACACACAAAACCCATGCGATTATCGTTTAGAGTGAGGACATAAATTGAAATTGAATCGCCTTTAAATACAATAGAATCTCATTGACTATACAAGTATAACAAGAAAACCGGGTATTCATTTAGTAAACCATTGCTGACTGCATGACTGCTTAACTGAGTGAGTGACTGCGACCAAATGAAGCCAATATCAACTGATAAAGTAAAACGGATAAAGGATAATCAAAAAGGACTCGTGCCCAATGAACTTTTGTCTTTGGATTTAAGTGTCATGCCTATCTGCCTACTATTGTTTCCTTTAGTTTCATAGTTCTAGTTCTACTAGTTAAACTATAGTAGTAGTTGTCTAAATGTATGTACAAATATCATGTATACTCACTTTGAATATGAATGTGTCCTTCGATGAAATTTCCTGCACTTCGAAATAATCATCCCAATCCGCTTCACTGCACACAACACATCTATCGAGATACAATGGCTCACGTATCAGTGTATAACGTCCACATTTCTCCTTTACAACGAGCAGCGAGGCTTCACGGATTCCGGTGTGCTTCGGGAAATTTAGTTTATCTGACATGACTTTCTCTGCCTTATAATTGGCACTTGGCTGTGTATGCGTTTGTATAGCGTTTTTCGGAGAGACCAAGCAATGACGACGAAATCGTAACGACAAAAAGCATAGAAAGCATGAAATAAAAAAAATAAAAAATATGTTGAACATAGAAAAAATAAGTTGGTGCAAAAACTTTGTATAAAAAAATTCTAGTAAAAAATATACAAAAATTGAACAATGCACAAAGCATGTCAAAGTAGAACTTGAATGAGTGAACTAAAAGGAAAATAGAAGAAAACAAATCCTAGGAGGTGAACTAGAAAGGAAAAGTGGGAGGAATGGGAGTTGCTCGAATTGAGCAATTGTCGGTTTAGAGTTTTGTAAAATTCTCACAAAAAAAAAAACTTACTACATACAATATTCCTCGTACTGTGCGTACACTAAGCCAAACAAGTAGCACACGCACTTTTTACATTTTCTTCCCTTCTTTTTTTAGGGTTCCGGAACCAAAGAGTACCAAAAGGAACCCTATTGCAGAGAATTCTTCGTCCGTCCGTCTGTCCTCGGGTCATATCTTATAAACCGCAACAGCTAGAGAGTTGAAATTTTCACAGAATGTGTAGTTCTCTCCAGACAGCAACAAATACTAAAACTAAAATATTTTCGAAAACTTAAAGAGGTCTCCATACAAGAAACATTTTGGTTTGTATGGCAGCTATACGATCCAGTAGCCTCACGATCTTGAAATTTGGATGGTTGATGGCTATACATCAGAAACTTATACTGTCGAAATTTCAGTTTGACCGGACCATTATTGGAATCAGTCAAATCGGATCACTAGGGGGAGTACCTCCCATACAAACACCAATCTGGTACGGAACCCTCTGTGTACAAGTCTAACTTGTATTTGGCCCATTTATTAAATTTACTGTACTCTTTCTATGTGTGTTAACATCTTTAACCATGAGTCTTTATTAACCTATAGGTGGTTTTATTTTTTTTTTTTTTCGTTATAAGAGTTTGACCTGCTTTGAACTCTCTGTCTAGTACTAAAATACTGTTCGTGAGTCTCGAGTCCTCAATATAAAAACCATTAAGACAATACAGAAGGAATTCCTTCTTTTTGCACTTTGTAGCTTAAATTGGGGCCCTGCGTATGTTTGTCTTCTAATTCAAACAGACTTCTTCTAGATAAATAGAGTTTTCATCGTTGAGAAATCGCCGAATAACTATTTGTTAGGTGTAAGCTTTCTTTATACCGGTAGTGACTTTTGATTCAAATTTGATTCTGTGTCCCTAGAAATTTCATTCCCCTAGCTCTGGGTAGGTGTATAATTAACTGTGACTTAACCTGGTTGATTCAATTTGGATGATGAATCTACCCAATAATTGGCAGTGAATAGGGGCATATCTAGCTCATATATATTTTTATAATTTTGTTGGGTCTCTATTTAGTTATGATCATGTATCATGTTTTGAAAGTATGTATCTTTAGTTGTTGATACAACATTAAAATCAATGATTTTTTTATCATCTTCTTTAGCCTGGTTATCCACTCATTGGTCTGCATTGGATGTTGGCATATTCATTGTCGATATCCTTTGGATACTATTTTCATTTTTCATTTATTTTTTGTTTTTTGTTTTTTCTTCTTTTAAGCCTTACTACGACGACGACTGTCTTCCTGTTTTACTTTCTTTTTCTATATGACATCAAAGCCAGTGATACTTGGTAGTACAAGCGCTTTTCATTAGAAGTTGAATCGTATCGTTTCGAATCGAATTGAAATCTTATCGTACTCAATAGTTGCCATGTGGACAGGCAGGACATATTCAGATGAATGGATAAACGAACATGGAGTTGTTAGTGAGTCAGCCAAGTCGAGCCGAACTGAAAACCAAACTGAAGGGTTTGTTGGATGCATTGATTTGTAGAGAGAATGAAAAAAAATTTGTAAATCTTTTAACGGTTGTCAAGATCCATGTTCCATGTCCGTGTCTGTATCTGGACGTTAGTTACTAGTAGGCACTTGAATCGCTACATAATTGGATGCTTCTGCTCCTGGATGCGCTTAGTATGAGTAAACTTTGCATCACTGAGTTTCTTTTTTTTTTTTTTTTTTTGGTGGTATCTGCACCCAAACTGATTTGTCTTAAATGAAAGAGGAGAAACCTTTGACTCACCTTGCCATTTGTCACAAGCAAGGCATTGACTGGTGTCAATTTGATGGTGCGTGCCTTCTTCCAGTTGCTGTCCGTTGGCTGGGTATATAGCAATTTGCCTTCGAGTACGAAACGTACTTCATCGTGATTCCACTCGAGTATATCGATGGCCATTTTGCGTAGCTTGATGTTTATCATATCAATTTCACATGAAGCACGACGATTCGGACTCGAAGACGAGATGCGACGCCATAGCTTAGTTGGCACATCCTTGGCCTCCTGATTAATATGATTCAAATGCAGTTCGATTTTCTCTTGGGCCTGCTTCAGTAGATCACGTCCTTCGAGGTGACTTGGTGTTACCTTGTAGAGACGTGCCAGTAGCAATGGATATTTGGTCACACGTTGCACGGGTACCTAAATGATATATGAACAAGTAAGTAAGATCCTGTTTAAATTTTCATAAATCTAGTACTTACCATTAGAAATGAATTCAGATTCATGCGCCGCAACACGGCATTCTCCATTTGTGAGACTTTAAGAAAGATACGCAGTAGTTCCTTTTCTTTTTCGAGATTGGCAAGTAGAAGGCTGGCACCAGCCTGTCGGACACAGTAGCTCTCAAAGGCGTGCAGCATCTGTGTGAAGTCGAGGAAGATGCGTCCAATGTTTACCGTCAGCAAATCATCGTCACCCTGCTCGAGTGCAATGTCCAGAGCATCGCGCATTCGTTCTGCCAACGTTTGATTATTCTCGAGCAATTCTTCGGTATTCAAGAAGATTGCAGAGAGCTGCTCCTGTGTTAATAGTCCTGCGACCAGCATTGGATGGCAGAACTCTTCCAATATGATTTGCAAATCACGTCCGTATTTCTCCTCCGTTTCCACAATTTCGGTTATGATTTCTTTGCGTTCAACGCGCTTCTTTCCGCATTTGCGGCAAACGAGTGGTGCAAACATGACTCCCGAGTCGGACATTTGTGTCTCGACACTGCCATCACAATCCTCGCACAAGTGGATTGGACTGTTCTTGGAGTTGTGTGAGTTGCCTGTGGCTGTTATTTGCTGTTGAAATTTGCTACGGGAAGTTTTACTCGTTTCGGAACCAACACCAGAGTCATTGCGTTCAATATCGCTAGCGGCACCTTTGCCTAACGAACCACCACAAATGAAATTGTGTGGTGGTGGGGAGAGTGAGCTCATCGTACTCTGATTATCCTCGCTGGAGTCGCTTAATATTGAGGCACGTGAGCTTCGATCCTGTTGATGTTTACGCATATCGAGATCACTTAATGTATCGGTCGCCTCCTCCTCAATTATAATTGGATTGGTTGTATTCTGTGGATATTCTAAGGTCTCTTCCCGTACTAGGCCACGCTCTTTGGCATCCACCAAATATGATAGTATATCATATTTCGAAGCACCTTCGAATATCGAACGTGCAGCCTTTTTTTCCAATTCGGGATCATTAAGTGGCGGCGCAGTTAGAGGCAATGGAGGTGGTACTTCACCGATTTCTTCATATATTGGATCACCATTGTGGCGTATCGATTCATAGTGATGTTCTACATCGGCATCATTATGAGTAGAGTGCTCAATTTCAGCAAGTGTGGCATCGACCAGCATCTGATAGAATTTGGAACGTGTAGCAGACAATGAACTACTGTCATCACCATCGTAATCTTCTAAGACACCAGCGGCAGTCAGTTCACTGGAACAGCTTTGATAACAATCCGATTCATTGGCATCGAAATCAAACATTTCATAGTTATGAGCAGAAGCAAAACTGTTAGCAGAACTGATGCTTCCACGATTCGAGAGCCGATCATCTTCTTTGGTCATTTGTGTTGTTGATGTTGTTGTTTTTGTTGCAGTGGGAACGGCAAGTAGTTGGCTATTGGTAGAATCGCTGGATGTTACATTATTTGTTGCATGACGTTCTTCCTTGATTTTCTGCAATGATAAACTAATTAAGCGATTCATATCATCATTATCTTTGGTGCCAGTTATATCGATCGCCATACGAGAGGCTTGCAAACGTTTCAATGAATTCTCGATTAGTTCTGAAATTGTCTCCAGTTCTAAGCCATCGGCAACCTCTCCAAGTGTTGGATCCTCCAGTAACTTGGCAATGAATGAATTCGTTTCATTTGGTTTAACTGATGTCGATGATGACAGGGAATCACTTGCTTCTAGTTTGCTAACGCCATCCTTCATTTTCTTAGACCGAGCTACATCCTTCGATGCAGATTCATGCCGGCCACAAATGTGTGGCACTAGATTACGTTTAACAGCCTCGACTGGATTACGTAAGATTTTTAAGAGCTCAGCCTCATGAGAGACTAATTGTGGGCAAGTGGACTTCGGTGTTGTCGTGATAACGGCAGTCGTCGGCAAATTTATTGGTGTTGAACTCGTGGTGGTTAGAGTTTCAGTAATCGCCTGCTGTTGTTGATGCTGCTGCTGCTTTTCTTTCTCATAATCCAATCTAATTAGTGTGCGACCACGCTTCGGCGTAGAGCCTGTGCTAGTACTACCACTGCTACTTGTACTCGCTATTGAGCTAGTCGATGTCGATGATGTTGAGGATGCCGAGCGCTGGAGATTAACTTCGTTACTACACTTAATTGGTATAATGGCGCGTTTCACACTGATTACTCCTCCTATACCGTTTACATCATCCAGAGCTTGGCGACTTAGTAGCGTATTGATTTTATTATGCTGATAGATTAATTCTTCTTCGCTACTACGTTGTACTCCGCCACCAGTGCGCTGTGGACTACAAACATTAATGGTCACTGTGTTTGTGGTATTAGTGCGCACACTGAGTCCATCGTAAATGCTATCACTGCCATGGGTCATTGCTGTGGTGGCATCCGCGACAACCACAGAGGACTGATAGAGCGGCGGAGCAGTGTCCGAGCTCAAATTCATTGTGGAATAGCAATCGTCGCCGTTAATTAAAATTGAAGTTTTCTTCTGTTGGTCGCCACGAATATTCGCCGACGACATTGCTGGCGATAGTTGACGTGGGTTATTGACATCGCCACCAATATTATCGTCATCTGCATGGTCAGTGTGACTGATTTTTAGACGATGTACTTCAGATGAAGTCTTGTTAAAGGGTGCGACACGCACCACAGTCCGTTGTTGTTGATGCTGCTGCTGCTTCTGCTGTTTCGGCCAGTCTTGCCTTGTCTTCGTGTTACCAAAGTTCATTTCAAAGTTTGGACTCTTGATTTCGTGACATTTTGTGGTGTTGGTTATAGTTGTTCCTGCATTTTCTGGTAAGGAATTTGGCCTTTGGTTTCGCTGCTTTGCTAGCTGTTGCTCCTTGTGGTCTAATCCATTTGTGGCCATCATTTGCTCTTGCTTCTGTTGATTGTCAGTTGCTATCTGTTTTTGGCTTTCAACATTCTCACATTCTAACTCAGTTGTTGGTGGTGTCGCTGGCGTGGGCGGAGGCGGTGGTGGTGGCGGCTCTTTTGGTCGCTGGAATAAATCTCTTGAGTCGTTTCGATTATTTTTGATGCGCAAAGCCATTGTATCCTTAAAATTTAAAATGATATTCGTCTGTTGCGATTTGCTTTCGTTGCTCCTGCTGCTGCTGCTGCTATGTTGCTTTGCATTTCCGACTTGTGGTTGCTGCTGTTGCATGGCAGGATCACATGATGACAATGATGATGATGATGATGCTGCTGGCAACGATAAATGTCTTTCACTGTGCACTCGCCTAATGGGATTACGCGTCTGTGGCTGTGCCATGTTCACGGATGATTTTCTCGTTGCTGATGTTGCAGATGTTTCAGACATTTTTCTGCCGGACGTTATTTTTGTTTTCGTTGTTGACTGCAACAGTTTTTGTCTTGCCATTTTATCATCATCATCACCATCAACAACAAAATCATCACTGTATTTCACAGGAGTTTTTGTAGTTGTTTCTTTCCCGTTTGCTTCTGGTTTCGTTGTCACCTTCGATGTATCTAAAAAAGGAAAGAGAAGCGACAAAGAGGTGGATGAGTGTCAAGTTCTTCAGTTATTTCTATGGTTCTATGGTTGGTTTAGTTTAGTTTCTACGTATCTTATTTATAAAGCTAAAGCTTTTTTGTACCATCATCTCTATTCATGTTTGTTTTTTGCCCAAAATGTTCTTATTCATGCATTTTTAGATTTTTAGATTGTCTTGTCTTGTGTATCCTTTGTTCTTCCTTTTCTTTCTTTTTGGTTCCACCCTACCTTTTGTCATTTTTGATGATGCTTTTTTATGCTTTCTAAAGCATTTCTTGTTGTTATTGTTGCTATTGTCTGAATCTCTTCCTGTCAACTACTCCCACGCCCTAAACACACACATAGCCTTACTCGGTTAGTCCTACGCTATTCTAAAACATTTGACTAGCTTCGTTGACAGCCACTTAAAGATGTGCTCAATGAGATAAGTTATTTTGTGTATGCTATGCTTTTTAGTTGGCTTTGTCCTTTCTCCAACACACACACACACACACACACACATTATTGTGAAGTATGAATATCTTTATTTATGTTAAATTGGGTGATTTACGTTGCGGTTGATAAGCGTTGCTTTCAGCGGTTTAAAGTTGTTTAACCCTCCCCAGAACACACGCTCTCTCTTTTTTAATTCGTGACTCTTTGAAAGAAGTATCATTTTGTCTTTTGCGTGCTTCTATTACTAGTTGTTGCCTTGTCAAAATCTACTTTATGTTTATCCAGCGAAAGGCAAAATGTTCCTTTACAATGTGGAATACAATACTTTTAAGCATTCAGACACAAACAAAGGAAGGAAGTAGGCATGAAAGCAGGGACGATGGTGCTGAAGGGGAAACATTGCTAGGCATAAGTATTATTTTTGGTTGCGATGGCAAACAATTTGTGCCGGAATTAAGATAATAGATTACATTTAAATGATTCAGAAAGAAACAAAATAAAAAAATCTACAAAAGCCGAAAAGTAAAGATGAAAAAATAAAGGGTTTTCCTTGTCTTGTTATTTTGGGCAACATCAAACACAAAAATAAACATATTTGAAACCTCTTAAATGAGGTTAGATACATTTATTTAATTCCTACTTTTCTGTTTTTTTTTTTTATTTATTTTTATTATTTTTTTGAAGGATGTAAAACGCGTCTTTTTGGCGGGACAAGTCAACTTTATTTAAGAAACAAAAGGAATAGAACACAACAAGGAAAAATTGCCGTAAGTATTGGGTTACACAAAAGTGAAAGCCGGTAATGGCGATCAGCTCACATTGACCAAGTTTATGCCATAGAAACACTGTGTCCTTCTTCATAGGAAACCAATCTGAACTCTTAAAGAAATTTAGAACAATAAAACTCCTGATGTCCAATATCTTTAGTAAAACAGTAAGATCCAAGTGTTCTGAATACCAGTACAAGTCCTAGGCAAAACAGACTTTTAATGGCAAATGCTACTCAACAAAACTAATGTTAATTTACTAAATCAAATCAAAGTACGAAACAATAACAAGAATGGATGGAAGTGTATAATGTAATTAAATGTCGCTGGTGCCATCTTGAATTTCAATAAAACTCTCAATTATTTAAATGCAATTTTCAAGCTCATGTCTTTCTCCTTTCATTCCTTTTTCCTTCTTATTCTCATCCAATATTTTTTTTTTTCTTTTTTTTTTTTTTTATCACATTTCATGTTTCCTTCCCCAAGGTTCTGCTTGATTTTACTATTATATTTTCTCTGGGATTCATTCATTCATTCATTCTATTATTTCGTTTAGTACAAAAGTAATCGAATTAAAATCGTTTCAAAGTTTAGTTGAACATGCAAAATAGCTTCAAATTACAATAACACCAACAACAACAAGAACAACACTTAGAGATATAGCAACAACAACAACAACAACAACAATGGCAATTTGCTTACAATTGAAAATACAATAGAACAAGAAAAGAAAAACAACACTAAAAAGTAACAACAACAACAACAAAACAAAAAACAACAATAGTGAGAAGTGTTAATCTATGAAGAATACAAAAAAAGGAAAACGCAAAAAAGGAAAAGAACAAAGCAATAGTAAAGAATGTAAGAAAAAGAAAAGAAAAAAGATACGAAGGAAAATTGCATTTAACCCAATTTTCTTTTTTATTTTTTCAACTCGTTCGAATAATCATTTCTTTCTACTTTTAGCATTTACTTTTATTTTCTAATGTGATTTATTAAAAATTGTGTTTAAATTTAAAATGTTGTTCTTTTTTTTTTTTGCGTTTTTTTGGTGAAAGGATAACAAGTTTCGAATAAAGCAAATCCAACAAAAATTCTGAAAATGCTATGTAAACAGATTATTTATTTTTTTCGTTTGTAATTGATGGATATTAATCCATTACAAATTTTCAATCAATTATTGAAAAAGGACAGGAAATTTTTTAAAACAAATACGAGGGTCATTTGATAATAACAGAGATAAAAACTCAAACCAAACTTAAGAATGAAAAAGCGGGCCAACTTAGGTATAAACTACAATATATTCAGGATTATTTTCCTCTTCAAACAAGATCAGAATCCAATACATTTAATCAGAAACCAGTTCAGAAAAGAAACAGGACCAGAAAACAGTGTTGCCAGGTTACATTAAAACTAGAACAGAGTACTTTTCATCAGAACAGGAAAAGAAACAAATACCTTGACTTTTGGAGCAATGGGAATGCCAATTTATTTCTTGTGATTGCGAATGTCGAAGTTCTAACTATATCATTTCATTCTGAGATACTTGATGTTTTTCTCACATTCTCGATTGGTTTTACTTCATATATCAAAAGACAAAGAAGCTTTCATTCCGAATATGTAATTGATAGACAATAAAATAAAAATGAAAACATGTGGTCGGTAGTATTAAAAACTTCAAGAGTCGTCTAGTGAAGGACAATACTAACTAAAAGCATCCAAATGCTTTTGCGATGCTACAAGGGCAATTTCTCGGAATTTCAAAAGACTTATTTAACGACTTTTGTAAGCTGTGTGTGCGCTTTTATACCACGTTTGGTGTTCTGATTCAAAATGATGACTACAAGTTTCATTTAAAAAACTGTTTTAATTATTGAATGATCTTCATCATCTTTTCATTGCTAAAATGCTTTGTAAACAATATTTTTCTTTCATATAATTTTCTTTTTATATTTTGATTGAAAATTTTTCCAAATTTGATTGAAAAAAAAAAATTATTATCGTCAAAGGATTCTAGGTTATTTTTAATGAAAATGAAATTAAAATTTAATTTTTCAAAGAAAAAGGCTTAAATAAAGTTTTCAATGGTTTTCTCGCAATATCTTTCGTTTTCAAAAATTTAAGCTTCTTTTTTTTTGACAAGTGAAAAAGTGAATCTTTCTCTCTCTCTCTTGAAAATAGGTCAATAAATTTGAAAGTTAATTTTATTGCGATTTGTTGAAGAACGAACGAACGTTTGCCAAATAAATCGCAATCACAAAACAAATCAAAATAAATGAGTAACAAATTCAAATAAGAATCTCAGTCACTAGTTGAGTAGTGAAAGAAGCCAACACAAAATATAAAAGAGAAAAAAAAAAAAAAGGAATGGAATGGAATAGAAAGGAAAGTAAAGTAAAGCAAAAGTAAACGATGCGAATAAAGAGAATTTGCAATTTTGGCTCAATAGAAAGACAGTTGAGAGTTTGAAGTGAAGGGAAAGTGCATACTAATATATATTGTATTAAGTACAATAGTAAAATGTTAAGAAAGGAAAGGTGCTGAAGAAAAGATACGAATATAAGATGCAGAACAGAACAGATTAGAGAACAACAGAATGGAATGTAACAAGAAGTGCTGCATTAAGGGAATAAATAGTATTGTCGTTGAAATATTAAGGACGACATAAGGATGAGAAAGTTTGAGTTTGGGTGCGGGAACCGTGCAATAAACAAAACATTACAAAATACAAATGAAAAAATGAAAAAAAAAAAAAAAACACAGGAACGCAATGGAAACGAAAAGAAAGCGAATGTTGAGCAAGAAGAAAAAGTACTAAAAAAAAAAATATCGTCAATGATGACAACAACAATGAACGACAATTGTTCTTGCAATTGTTGTTGTTGCAGCTACTGATGAAAATTCCAAGATAAAACATATAAATTCGCATTAGAAATGCACGAGTTGAGTTGAGTTTCATTTTGCCAAAAAATGTGTGGAACAAACAAGCGAAATCAAGTAAAAAAGCAATGGAGAGCGCAAGTAAGCAAACAATTGAAGTAGGAGGGAGTATCTACAAACTATGTTCTTGTTAAGTGTACATAGTAGTGTGTAGTGGAATAAGTTGGAGTAAGAAGATCCTGAACGGCATATGGACCAATATCTGTTGGTTTGGTTGGGTTCCTTTGCTTTATTGGTCAATTTAAAAAAAAAAAGAAAATTAAAAAAAACATAGGAACAAACAACTTCAGAAGAAGAGACAAAAAAACCAATAAAAACAATGTCCTTTGTTCTCTTCCATTCTCCTTACTTACATAAAAGCAGTAGTCAATGGTTGTTTTCATGTTATTTGGTTTACTTTTTAAATACGCGTAAACTACTTTACGAAGAGCATCCTTTTCATGCGACACATACATACATATACAATACATACACAAACAAACAAACAAACAGAGAATAAAACAGCCTTCGCCTTTGCCTGGGTTACATTTTATAAAGAAAATACTGTAGCATACAGTAAGGCGCAGAAATATATTGTAAAAGCGCAGAAGACCCAGAGACTTGCACACACTCAAGACAAAACAAGACGAACCGAGACGAGACAATACAACAGAACAGAAGTAAGTAACGAAAGAAAAGGGAAGAAATTGTGTAAAACATATTGTGTAAGAGCGAAAACAGCGACCATAAGATTCGTTGAAATTCTTTTTATCGGACAAAATTATTTCTGAAAGGAAATAATATAAGAACAAAAAAATACTCTGGACAAAAGAACAAACAAAACAAAGTGAAGTGAAGCAAAGACAAACCTAAGAAAGGAAAAGAAAAATAAATAGTAAAACAAAATGTACATAAAGGAAATAACAAGAAAATCTTAATGGAAATAAAGAGTTGACCAAAGAAGCTGAACAAGTTCGTGTGGGAAGAGTGAGTTGTATAAGAAACTGATAAAAAGATAAAAAAGGGTTAATGAAATCAAAATGATGATGATGATGATGCACGAAGGAGAGGAAGAAACTTATTGCTGAAGCAATTGCCAAAACACCTTGTTTGAATATGTTGAGCTTACGACGAGTAGCAGCTCAATGTAGAATGAACTTTAAAAATAATCGAAAGAAACAATGACAACAATTACAATGAGTATCTAAGTAACTAACAATACGCTGAGATAAACTGAGTATTCACGTAGCGCATAAAAGAGTCAATAAGATTCAAAGTAAACAAAAATTCTTTCCTACTTTTATTTCTCTTTTCATTGTATTTTTCTCTTCTTTTCATGTAATTTTACTTTTGCTTGGCAATGTGCTGCATTATTTAGTGCTAAGTTTCAAGCGGTAAGACTCGAATCAGCAGCAAGCAGTAAAAGCTGCAAGCGGCAAATGAAAAATGCAATTAAAGTGTAGTAGCATTCACATTTTGCAGTGCTTTTTGTCTGTCTTCTATATCTGTCTGTCTGAATGTCTGTCTGTAGTCGTTCTGTTTGGCTGCCATTCACTGACTTCCTTTCAAAGTATTTGCCAATTTTGTGCATGTTTCAAGTATGCAACACACACACATACCCACACACACACACACAAACGGATACATAAAAACATGAACTCATTTAAAAATTCGAAAAATACTTAATTTCTATAAAAATGTCCTTGGGCGTTCGCATGCCTTTTGTTGCCAATATGAAGATTCTTCTCCCATCCTTTCTTCTTGCTCTTTCATAAGTATAACAACAGAAGCAACTGTCAACTCGTACAATGTGCGACAGAAATATGCTTTTTGTATTTGTATCTGTATGCATACTTATATACATACATTAGTGTGTTGTATCTGTGTATAAGTGAATGTCATGATGTACATGGATATTAAGCGCAGAAGTCACGTTTCACAGGTGAAATTCTTATAACATGAACAAAAGCACAAATACAATAAAATGTACAGTAAATTTTAAGAAAACAGAAAACTTTAAGCAATAAAATTAAATAAGAATCAGAAAGAGAAGACAATAAGATACTCATACTTGCATTTGGCATGTCATGGCAATACTTTGAAGTTCACATTTGTCTTTTCTTTAGAATTGTTGTATAGGATAACAACCAACCTTCTCCAACCTATCTCTCTCTCTCTCTCTCTCTCTCTCCACATGGTTTCGTTGTCATGGCCAACACATGGTATGAGTAATAATTTCTTATAAACGAAACAAAAAATTACTTTATTACATTAAGTACGTGGAGTGTGAATGCTGGGATCGAGTGGGTGGTGGCTTGGTCTTGTTCCCGTTGTCGTTTTCAAAAATTTGCATAATTAAATTTAGATAAAAATGCATGAGCATAAATTAGGTTCCGTAGACATTCTTTTGTAAGGATATTCTTAAATTTTATACATAATTTGTTAGAGAAGGTAGTTTCGAAATATTTTATTCATATTTTTACAAAAGCAAATATTCGTTCATCTTCGTTCTATCGGTAAGCAAGTAAAGTTTTTCAATTTTTCATGTGTTTTAGTTACAAAATGGCAGTCACACACACACACACCTACACACAGACACTGTAACAGTTTATAGAAATAGTTAACAATTAAGTTAACTGGTTTTTTTAATTGTTGTTGCCAAAACATGTGTTTTCACTCACAAGTGGCACTAAAAACATCGTGCATAGTGTGCATTCTATTGT
Source organism: Amiota minor (assembly GCA_037043295.1). NCBI lineage: Eukaryota > Metazoa > Arthropoda > Insecta > Diptera > Drosophilidae > Amiota > Amiota minor. The sequence continues at coordinate 248,081 of JBAMAW010000142.1, read as the reverse complement.
ACATTTATCTGTATACGTGTATGTCCGGGTAAAGTATAATAAAAGCAACAACAACTATAACAAAATGTTTAATTTTGCTATGTGAATTCTTATGGTAAAAAACGAGAGTACATTAAAAAGTATCTAGCTATGATAGTTTGATATCTAAGATCATTGATTTCTGATGGTTAAAAAATTAACCAGTTTTTCATCAGTGTAATCCACTCCTTTTAGCTAAGGTTAGGCAAAGTTCTTCTGACTGGCTTGTGATAGTAGCCTAGCATAATCGGACAAAGTCCCCATTTAGCATTGTACAATGGAGTCACATGATTGTGTCTAGATATCAAAGAGGAGGGATTACAGAGAAATTAAGAGACATGTTCAAGTTCATTCCAGATTAAGTTCAGACTGCTTTTCTTGTGATCCTTTTGGCTCAAGTTTATAAAAGGTTTTGATTCCTTAGTTACGACCCAATGTTCAAGGAAAGCCATTACACATTGAAAGTCTTTCAACTTCTTATGATTTTTAAATTTTTTCAAAAAATTAATTACATTGAAAGTAATCAGCTGTTATCATTTAGACGATCAACTATTCTTCTAGTATTTGCAACTTTAGTCAATCATTAGTTTTGACATTAAGCTGCTTTTCAACTTTTTAAACTTACTTCTCTCAGATGCTAATGGGATAATGATGTGAATATAAAACCTCTCCTAGTCAACTGCCAACCTGACTTTCTTGGTGCGTCCTATTGATAACAAAAGAGGCTATGGACGATATAATTCTTATCAGCCTGGGCGACCTGACAAGCCACTTGGCGAATGAAAACAGCACAGTACCCTCGGAAAGAGACCAGAAACGACTAAATTGAAAAGAGACAACAACGGACCAAGTCATTTGGAGGACCCATGTGTAGTAAGGCAGAGCTCAGAAAGAGCTGTAGGGTTAAAGATGACTTACTTCTCTTGCTAGATATTTTGAACAATCTTCAATGATATTGATATTATGATATGTGTGTCATAACCCTTGAACTGCTTCATTTCTCAATTTATATTTTAATTTAACAAGGAATAAATATTTTAATAGACCCTCGATGGTAAAAGTCTTTCAAAAAAAAATAGGAAACAGTTTCTATATAAATCGCTTAAAAGCAATGGAACAATTTTAATATGAGTTAATTAATTTATAGCAAAAATGGACGGTTAAAGTTTTGATTGTTGTTAGTTACTAGATGAGGAATTTTTAATACAATCCTCCACCCACACTTATTGTTATTGCTGCTGCTGCTGCTGTTCTTCTTGTTGTTCATGCATTCTATCATTGTTTCAATGAAGTTCATTTCATTTCAGTTCAGTTCAGTTGAGTTTAGTTTTGGTTTGATTTGGTTCAGTTTCAGTTTGGTTTTTGGTTCAGTTTTGTGGTTGCAATTGTTTAGTTTGTGGTTGCCACACTAATGTTGTTCGCAGCAGCATGAAGGTGTCTGTCTATATACATATATCTGCTACATATCTTTGTTATCATAGACATGTATGTATATACGTACATATGTATATGTGTTTTAATAGGAATGCATCTGTATTTCTTTCTGTTCATTGTGCGGTTTTTAATTCTTGTTAACTTTATGATTATTTTTATTATTATTATTACAATAACATCAACATAAGTATATATTTATTATTTTGTTATTGTTGTTGGTTTTGGCTGCTACTTTAATTTAAATTTGAATTTCATTTAATGCAAACAATTATTTATTATCCATTAAATTTTTTATTTATTTAATTAATTAAATTTATTTAGTTTCCTCTAAATGAGAGTTTTAAAAACCGACTCATTAAATAACAATTTGAGCATTGCATGCAAAAAATCCAATTGTTTTGTAATAAACAGAAAAAGATTAAAGGGAAATTGAATTAATTGAAAGCAATTTTAGTGTTGTGAAGGAAAGGAAAAAACAAAACAAATAATTGAAATAAAAGTAAAATGTACAAATTAAACAGTAATAGAAGTTCTAAGAATACAATATATACATTCCTCTTACAATACAACAACAACACACATCAGATATATGTAGGGACATACATTCTCACACTCTTGTGTATAAGACACCCCAAACTCTTGAATTAACAGTAAATGTGTTGCCATAAAATTGTGAGATTTTTCTCTTGTCTTCTCTTCTGGTACATAAAATGCTTTACAGTCTTATATTTTTAGGGTTCCGGACCCAAAAGGTAGTAAAAGGAACCCTATTGCAGAGACTTCGTTGTCCATCCGTCCGTCCTCGGGTCATATCTCATAAATCGCAATAGCTAGAGAGTTGAAATTTTTACAGAATGTGTAGTTCTATCCGGGCATCAGCAGCAAATACTAAACTTAAAATATTTTCGAAAACTTAAAGGGGTCCCCATATAAGAAACATTTTTCTTTGTATGGCAGCTATAAGATCCAGTAATCCCACGAACTTGAAATTTGAATGGTTGATGGCTTTATATTTGAAACTTATATTGTCGAAATTTCAGTTTGATCGGATTACAAGGGAGGGTACCTCCCATACAAACACCCATTAAAATTCAGGTTCTTTTTAGAAACACTTTTTTGGTTTTTGTTCTATCGAACTGAAATTTAGACGCTATAAGTCTTTGGTATAGGCGCTGCATATCTGTTGGAATCAGCCAAATCGGCCAACTACAAGGGGTACCTCCCATACAAACCAACCATTAAAATTCAGGTTCTTATTAGAAAAACGGTTTTGTGTTTTTCATTGTAAGTTTCTGATATAGGTGCTGTACATCTGTTGGAATCAGTCCCCACTAGGGGGAGTACCTCCCATACAAACCCCAATCTGGTACGGAACCCTCCGTGTACGAGTCTGACTCGCACTTGGCCCATTTTTTTCTTTTATTTTGTACCCTTAACATTTAATAGTAAAGGAATTTTTCTTTTGATAAGCAGTTTGTAATGGGAAAACTTTGTTTGAAATACAAGAGAAAGACTTGAAGAAGGAACAATCATCAAAAGCTGAAAGATTGTTCACAATCAAACAATCCAAATCCAGTAAAACCAACCTCAGAGATGAAGAAGAAAGACTCGCTCAGCATTAGTAATTTCCAAGATATTGATTTAATTTGGTATTTGGCTTAATGGGTCTCCCACTAACTCTACGATAGCTAAAAGCTTGAAAATGTCTTATTTTTAAACAATATTTCCCAAAATTTATGTATTGACTTTGTAGGAAATAGGATGATCATTAACTCTAGTCAATTTTAATTTCTGAATTTAGGTACAACAAAGTACACAATATATAATAAGCTATAAAAATAATAGTAACAATCATGGGACCATTAAAGCAGCAACAACAATTTCTACTTGCGCTGTTACTGTTCCGCTTGCGCTTAGCTATCAGCTTTTAAGTACAAATAGTGAGTTCGTTAAAATTCATAAGCAGGAAGAACATCAATGGAATCAGCCACCACATGTCTTTATGTCTCTATTCTGTTCTTGAAACATCTAAAAGATCGTCATCAGGAACAACATGTCATACCACATGAATTACTCGTACATTCCTAAATATAAATCAGTTTTGTTATATGGAAAACTTACTCCCTTTTAGTTCTTATGACTTTGTGCTTAAATTGCAATAATCAGATGATTATAATTTATAATTTTCTTGTGAAACTTACCACTTAAATTAGTGTCTTCTCTTGGTTTGTGAAAGTTTCTTAATAGTCTCCATTTGTAACTGATTAAAGGACATTAAAACTTAGTTAAAACTGAAGTTGTTTTAATTACGACAATTGTTTTTATTGCTGTGAAAACGTTTTCCCTCTTGCAAGAGAGCAGAGAAAATTTTGCTATTCTTGTTTGTTATTCTTCCTTTTCATTTCTTATTTATTTCATAATATTTAATTTTTTTTTTATACTTCTTTTTAATATTATGCCAAACAATAAAGCGTCGAAAAAACATAAATTCCTTTCAATTAATAAGAAAATGTGCATGTTTAGAAGAATAACAACAACTAAACAAAAGACAAAAGATACATAAAATTACAAATAGGAGAGAAAAGAAATAGCAACACAAAAACACAAGAAGAGAAAAAAATAATTCCATAAGTAAGTGACTTTCCCTACACGTGTGTCCCCTTATGTTGTTCTGTGTATTGTCTTTAGCTTTAATTGTTCGCTAAAGACACCACGTTATTTTACTTTACCTCAGCCTCAGCTTCACCGTTAACTTAACTTTTTTGAGCGCAACAAGGATGTAACACATTTGAGCAACTCACTCAGTAACTCTCCCTTTTTAGTTTCAATAAAAACGTGTCTCGTCCCGCCATTTCTTCTTACCCAACTAAATTACGACGCATTTAATTGCTCGGATTTGCTGTACAGATTTATGTGCCGGGCACCACTAAGTGGCCTGCTTAAGATTTAAATGAACGACCATGGCAAAGAGACGACGACTGTGACTCGACTCTCTCAGTTCTATGCTGGTCTGTTGTACCCTCCAAGGACGAGGACGACAACTAAACAGCATAGCATAGTTCGTAGTCCAACGATTCCGGAGCAAGTCAACTTGGCTGCCCCTATGCTTGATGATTCACAAGCATACACATACCTATATACCATATAAGTATATATGTCAACACACAAGTACACAGATTCATTTATAGATGTCTGCATGGCTTTGGTTGATGTACGTGCGGCAACGTTTGCGGTAGCTAATGTTATCTTGATCATCATCGCCATCATCATAGCTGCCAATGCCAGTGCTACAGGAGTAGCGAAATCCTTTTTACTTAGTGGACATGAAGTTTTTGTGGTAACGTTAAGGTGACCATGCAAACATGTATTGCAACTTTATGTACTATGTACCTGAGTGTGTTTTATTCTTGTCTGCAGATTCGCGCAAAAGCATTTCAATGTGGTCTTTAATCAGTTACTGTTGTGTGAATATTTCGCGAGCTTTAATTGAACACGCTCAAGTTCACAGTGCAGTACAACAACAGCAACAACTAGATATAAAAAAAACAAAAAAAAAAAAAAGAACATTTCATATAAGTAGAGTGGCTCAGGTTTGTGTGTTGGCATGTGCGCTATGTCATAATAAGTTTTTAATTTAATAATATTAGTCTTTCTTACTTCGCAGAGATATGAACCATTTCCCTTATGCCACAAAGGAATTTAATTAACTTTTATAAGTATACTAGTTAAAAGGACTTAAGCGATTATTTAATTAAAAATTGTTAAGCTCCTTTTAAATACTTAACAGATTTTAATTCCTTTTCCCTTGGATATTTTCATTTGTTGGGTGGAAGATAGCAGTTAAATATGGACATTATACTATTCTTAAACTGAATTTATAAGACTCTCTGACAAGATCAGATATCTGTTAAGAATAAAGGCTCATCAACTTGCTGGAAAAGTAACAGATAACTCACAAAATTCAGAACCTCACTAGCTAAAAAACATGTCTGCAAAATTCTTTCTTTTTCATCGACGTCGTCTCCTTAATAAATTAATTGTAAGTGTTCTCTAACATTTTGATGGATATTTTGTATACCGATTTATCTTTCTTTACAGCATTTTTTGAACCAACGAATTGTAATACGGGGTATTATTCTGGAAAAGGGTTACTTTATTATTTTGCTTTTGGAGCTGCTTTCGTGATGTCTTACTTCAAATATACATGGAACAATTCCTAGGAACAAAATCCCCTGTCCATTCTAAAATAAGAAGACCAAAAATAAGAAAACTAACACATTTTAATATTGTTTTCTTGTTATTATTGTGTAAATTTTATAAGATCTTTAGAACAAAGCAAGTTAGTACATACATTGCGTATACGTCATGTATTTACTTTTATTTCCATTGTAGAAGAGAAATATTCTCTAAATTTGTACAAAGACAAAACTATTTGTCATTTACAAATAATATAAATTCAAATTCAACTCAAATGTTACGCATACGCAATATATTTCATTAAGAAGTTTTTGATTGTCTATAGAAATTGAAGAACAAATTTTTTATAAGTTAAAATTTTCTATTTTCACATTTTTCTTTCCATCTTTCTTCACAGTATTCTTGTCCCCTTAGTTGATGTGTTCTCACAGTTTGTTGCAAATACTTAAATAAATAAATAAATAAGTAAACAAAACAAACATGAAACGAAGTCTAAAAATAAAATAAATAAAATTCTTACAAACGTAAAAATAGCAGTAGCCTCGACAAATACAAGGATTTCGCTTGAGAAAATTTTATTTAAAACTTTGGTTATTTTCTTGTTTTTCTTTTTTATTTTTTGTTTTTTTTTGTTTTTGGTGTTTTACTTTAAAACCCAAAAGCAAAATTAAATTTAAATGGTGAATAGGCAACGACTACAACAAGAATACGAAAAAGACGAAACTAGTTGAATGAGAAATTTAGCAAAACTCATGCAACAAATAACAACAAGAACAAATTTCTAAGACAAATAAGCGCAAAAAAAACAGCAGCAATTAATTTTGAATTCTTTCTCTTTTTCCTTTACTTTCTTTTAGGTTCTGTCTCCTTTTCTCTTTTTGACTTCTATTGAAGAGATGTGTATACATACATATGTATATATATGAGTGGTTGTTGTTGTTGTAGTTAAAAAGTTTATATACAACAACCACAAAGAGCTCAGCAAAGAACCAACCAACCATGTTCTTAAGTAGCACCATTGAGGGACAGTTTTCGGTTGAAAACAAAATGCAAGCAAACCAAAGTAAAGCAAAGCAAATGTGAAGGAAAGAAAATAAAGAAATAAAGTACAAGAACAAATAGAAAGCACACGACGAATAAACTTAGTAATGGCGTCCAACGATGCTTTGAAATTTTGAATGCCATCTTACCATCAGATTGCATCAAATCATTGCCTGCCTGCCTGCCTGCATGCCTAACTTAGCATAACTTAACTATTACTGCGTTGAATTCGCTTTCGCCTTAATTTGGTTCTTGGTTCTCAGTTTTGCTTAGGATTGGTTTGGCTGCGCTTGGCGCTGCCTTGCCTCCTACGCTAAATGTTTTGCTTTAGTTAAAGTCCTGCTAAGCAAGAAAGTTGAAAACCACAGCAAACTGTGAAACAACTGCAAAACATCTTAGAGGATTACTTTCTTACTGCCACACTTTTAGACTCAACTAAATTGCAAACGCTTTATATGAATTTTACTTATAAACGATTTTCTGATGGTTCTTTACTTTATGGTGTTGTACTTGTGTATCTGTGTATCTGCAAATGCGAATATCTATGAGTTTCCATGCGGTTTACATTCAAATTTGTTAGCAACAAAACAAACAATTAATTTGGTACACACACACACAGATAGTGAGATGCTGTGCTGTCATGTCTCTTGTTTTTATTCATAATGAACACAACACAATCAAACTAAGTGAAGCTGAAGGACTCTGTCTGTATCTATATCCTACAGGTATCGTATGTCTTCTGCATGCTTGTGAGGCATGACTTCGTTTTTATATCAAATTTTGTTTTTATTTCGCTCTTTGTAATGTAAGAATTTTCTTTGCTTTTTGTCTTTATCAGTTTCTTTAAATGTTCCTTCTTTAAATTGTTTAGGATTTTAATTTATTCTTAATATCATTATTTATTGCAAATGACTAGTCTTGTGGTCTACCATATAAGAATGTGTAGCTTAAGAGCAGAGTTACGTTAAGAACATGTGAACCTTTGAAAAAATAAAAACATACAATAGCAAAATGGTACTCTAAGTCGACGGAGTAACAATGTATTGTAGCATCCAAGAATGGATGGAAAGAAAATGGGAATCTTTTGAAAAAGGAGCAATAGACGTTTTCTCTGAGTCTAACCTGGATGCACTGATAACTCGAAAATATATATGCTTTAAATATTATCTGCACTGTTCCAATTATGAGGAGGATCCTTTCTATCCTGTCAGCGTTGGTATTACTGAAGATACCAGCACCTTCTCTTCTACTGTTTTGGAATGTTTTCTTGAACCATTTACAATAGGTAACCTGTTGTGATACGTGTAACAATCACAAGAAAAATGGGAAATAGTGCAGATGCAATAATGAATATTCTCTCTCCAATGTATTACAGTAGAACAGTTAAACGATTACGTGTACAAACTGATCCTTCAACAGTACAACTGGTCTAGGGATCATAGCTTATTGTAGTCGCGACCTACAAACATTAAAATATATTAGAAGGACTTAGGGTAGAAATGCTCTCTCTCTTTTAAAGGAAATTGACTAAGTTTTTGTAATAAAATTTCTAACTTTTTATCCATTTTTTTTTTCCAAACAATAAAAAAGTTTAAGTTAAATCGATCAAAGCGTTCAAACTTTATAAAAGAAAATTTACTAATAACGCAATCAGTAGGGTAACTTTTTGATGAAATCTACAAAAATCAATACTTATTGGAGATGATGGAAGCCGACTTAAGCAGCTTAAAAACTAATTAGAATTATTTGCAGTAACTTACTCATAATCGTATAAAGTTTAATAAGACTGCTTTAGCTTTACACTTTAAATTAAATTAAAGAATTTATTGAAGTAAAACTTCTTTAGCGGCATTGGGCAAAAATTTAGAGTGAAAAAATACAAATCGTCACGAATTTGGTGGCTCTGTATATTATGAACCGCACTAGGTAGAGACTTGAAATTTTTATAGAATGTGTATTTCTATAATAATCAAATTTTTGGAAAATCCACCGGAAAGGTTTCAAAAGAAGAAGAGAGAACGAGAAACACACATAAGCTCGTTGATAATCTAATTTATGTGCAAAAGTTGACAGACGGTAAACGTAAATGCAACAACAACAATTAGACACGCCAAAGAAACCAAAAGCAATATACAGACGGGCAGACAGACAGACTTTGAGGTAAGTTCTCTCTGTTTGTTTTTAAGAAGTGTCACTTCTATCACGTTTACGTTGGCACACGCGAATTTTTTTGGATTCATCTTTAAATTTTGCAGTTCTTTGTCCATTTTAGCTTTTATTTATTGTAATCCCTTGCAGTCCTCTCAAGTCTCTCAAATGTCCTTCTTCTTTTACAATCTAATACACGTATAATCCATTATTTGTTGTCCTGTTCTATAGGATTTTGAACACTGTTTCTGTTCTTATTCAACAACTAATATATTTTATCTTCCTTATTTTTTGTACCTTTAATCTTCACACCTCCATCAGTTCAACAAAAAGATTAAGTATAGTAGAACATCATTCATAGCTTCAACACAATGCGACATTGAATGAGCACCATCAACTCTGACCCTTCCTTTCCCATACAACTACTTTTCTACTACACTAATACAATACTCAATAGTTTTAAGCCTAATCCACGGCAAAATATTGCACACACAATCACATAAAGATAATTTCCACTACAATATGTCGCTATATCCGCCACTTTCACTTCCATTGCCGGTTTGTGGTTGTTCCTTCTTAGTTATACAAGTACAATATTTTTTTTTCCCTTGCCTTGGCTGGCTATGATTTACAGATTTATTTTACCTATAGCCATGCCTCGTAGTCGTTTATTTTTATAGCTTCTTATTCTCTTTGAATACCTTAAGTTCCGATTGCCCTCTCAAAAACACCTTGGAAAAAAGAATCATTTTATTTTAGTCTCGCGTACATACTTCATCAATTATTCTTAAGCATAAAATATTTGTCACTTTTACTAAATTTATTGTGACAAGTTAGAAACACACACATACACTCACACTTTAACTCACAAATACTCGTGCACTTTCTGATATTTCTCAAACAAACATTGAAACGCTTTTCCTGTTGTTAGTTGTAGGTTTATAAACACCTTCTATCATTTCTACTCGTATCACGTACGCCTCGTGTATTCCTCAAATGGTGCTTTGTTCGTACAGGTACATGAATGTTTGCTTCCATAATCACACACTCATAGATACTCACTTACACTCACATGAACATTTACGCGTACATTGACATGCCTCAAGTGGTCACCATTTTGTATTCGTAAAATTGCTTTTGCTTCTGCTTTCGCAATTGTTTATTGTTTGCGCTACTTTAAGGATATACAAGTGTGTATAGATACAAGTGAGTGTAGATATATATGAAATTAGATATGTATATGTACAACTGTATGTATAGGTATGGGTATATGCTTGTGGTAAGTGTTTGTGCGTGAAAAACAATTTGCACGTATAGCAAATGAAAATCAGCAGGCAGGCAGGCAGGCAGGCAGGCAGTCAACATTACAGAAGAATATTCTTCATACGCAGTGTTGTGTACGACTTTATTTCTTTTTTTTTTTTTTGTTCTTGGCTTGGTTATGTGTATTTGTGTATGTGTGTGTGTCTGTGTAAGTATGATAAATGTATCTCAGAATTTTAAAGTGATGCTATGTACGTTATGCTCATTCATGGCTTGGCACGTTAAGTAGACTGACTCCTATTCTTATTTGCTATCGCATCACAGCAAACGTTTCCTCTTCTTTAAGTTTTTGTAGTTGCTTTCTTCATGAATTCATAAAATATGAAAAGCTACGATTTCCAACTTAAACATCTTTCAATTTAAAGCGTAATCTACCTATTTCTATTTAGGTCAATCGGAATTTATATTTTTTTTAATGAAACTTCTTTAGCGAAGGGTAGTAAATCCAAAAAATATGAAAATGAAATGTGACGAAAATCAAAATTTGACGATGTTATTATTATATTGAAACATCTCCGTGGCGAAGTGGTTAGAGAGTAGGACTTGCAAACCGAGGGCGTGGGGTTTGAATCCAGCACTGGATATATATATATATATATATATTGTATATATATATATATTTTTTTTTTGTAGTGAAACTTTTTTAGCGAAGGGTAGTAAATCAAAAAATTATGAAAATGAAATGAAACGAAAATCAAAATTTGAGGATGTTATTATTATATTGGAGCTATTTAGTTAAATACAATATGAAAGTGAAACTTCTAAAGTATTTGGTCAAGCAATAATACAGAATATTGTAGTGTTATATTGTGTCAATAAATATTTTATTTTTCGGTCACTCGGCCACTTCGTAAAGTAAACGCAATAGGTAAAGCATTTTTTATCTCTATCTTACTCATGCATAAGCATTCTTTCTTTATGCTGCAGACGAGCCCGCACTAGAAACTGCACATTGTTTTGTACGTGTCTGAAGCATCATCACATTTTGATTTGCGTCGCATTTAATTTTCATATTTTTTGGATTTACTATTAAATTTGCTTTATGTCATGTCAGCATGGTAACCTTAGATATTTGTTTCGTTTATTTGCACTGTACTATAAACCAACAATCCAAAAAGAAAGGAAATCAAACGTTGACCATTATGTTTTTCTCCATATTTGTCTGTCTATTGTTTGTTGTTTACATGCAAAAAGAAATTGTTTTTTAATTTTCATTTTAATTTTCTTTCTTTTTTGTTTGTAAAAGTAAATGCGCACCCGTTGACAAAAGCGTTTAATCCCACGTTAAATGGGCGCAAAAGCGAAGTAATCTGTTGACATATCCGAGCCACGGCTTCAACATGGCACTTACATAGACAGTTACACAGACAACCAACAATCAACCAACAACTCTGGGAAGGACTATACACCATCATGAGTGGGTATTCTCATCATCATCATTGTTATTGTTGTTGTTGTTGTTGTTGCTGTTGTTTTTGTACTATATTTACATCTAAACAATATCGCTTGCTTGTCATATACACAACATATGAAATGTTTGTGAAACACCTGCAACACATAACATTGCAGCACTAGAAAGCAAACACTTTGCAGAGGCCTGTGTTTTGAAACTGCCAACACTTTGTTTTATATTCTCGCACTCATAGTTGAATGTTGCATGCATAAAGTGTGTGTGTGTGTGTGTGTGTTCCTAATAGTTAGTGGGTGGTTTTGGACTCATATGGCACATTTATGCCACAAACACTCGAATGAACTCACTGCTGATATCAAGTACACGTCACTTTCATTCTGCTTTTCTGTACTCTTTTCTATTCAGTTTAGTTCAGTTCTTTTATTATTTTTCTATTCCTTATTTTTATGTTGTTAAAACGTGATTTCTCCGGATTTTTAATTTATTTTTTAAAACTAAATTCCTTCTCCAACAAAAAAACAATTGGCGAAAATAAATGGGAAAAGTTTTTTGAATGAAAATAAAATTTAAAAATAATACAAAAATATTGGAAAAAGGCAAAATTGCAACACATTTTGTGGCAATACACGATTTGTGATGCCCCATGGTGCAGGTCGTGTGGGGCATGCACACACACACACACACACACCCACTCACCCACATATAGTTTGTCATTTTTTTTTTCCTTTTCTTTCATTTCTTTTTTTTTTTTTTGCAATGAAAATTGACCGCAACATTTCAAAGTGAAATATTTGATTTTCCAACTGAGTGCCGCACGCATACTCACAAATAGAAACACACACACACACACAGATACGTAACATAGTTTCCCTTACTAATATTTGGATGTACTTGTGTTTCCCTCCTTAACGCTTGCCTATTTATTTGTGTTATACCTGAATAAACTACGGGTGTCTGGGCTTCCCTCCCTTGTTCGTTCCTAGGCTATGCTTTTTCGTTCAGTTTATCACCACAGAATTTTGTAATTTTAATGCGCTACTAAGTGGCTGAATTGATATTTGCCACGATATTGCACGTTGCCGGTGCAATGCTTCAATAATAGAATAGCGGGAGCGTGACGTTATTCGCGTATTAAAAGTGATGCGACATGTGAGACAAATAAATGAATTACAACAATATTATATTTTGCATGAATTTTGTTGCATTTTTGGGATTACATGTTCATATGAACCACATGCTGTTGCTGGGTTTGCTGTTGTTACCAGTGAACGAACAACATGATTTGCAGCTGCAACAATCTCAATAGTTGTAAAACTGAAAATGAAAATACCAAAAAAAAAAAAAAAAAAGAAAAAAAAAGGAAAGAGAAGAAGTGAATGTAGTTGCTGCCTCAGACGATGTCAATGTTGACGTTGGCAACATCAGCATCAGCAGCAACAGCAAGAGCAACAGCAACAATAATAGCAGCGGATATGTTCAGGGACGATGAAGAACAACAATAACAATGACAACGAAAATGTATAGTAAAATGACCAAACTGAATGCGTCATGCATAAATGTATGAAAAAGTGGATGACTGACAGACATCAGACAGACAACAAAAAGCTCACTTGACAGACAAAGAGACAAACTGATGACTGACAACTGTGATTTGCATGTTGCATTTGGAGCTGCAATGATGATGTTGTTCATGATGCTGATGATGTACATATTATACATAAAATTGTAAACAGCTCAAGAAATAGACGAATCAAATGTACTCGAATAAGCTGCATTAACTTTCCCTAGATTAACTCTTAACTTTGTGTCATTCAATTTTTGTTCCCGAATTCCCAGGGTTATATTGTGGTTTTCATACAAAATCATCTTCCACTTTCCTTTGAGTAAATCAAAAAAAAAAATTGCTTCAATATATGCTACTTATCCAATTCTCATCATCAAAGTAAGAGGCGGCACACACTAGAGTCGTGGTTTGAAATAATCCTCATACTGATCATCATTCTCATCATCATGAGTTGGCGGCAATCATCATGATTGCTTTATTCGAAACGTGCTTAGTTATAATATTTTTGTTTTCCAGCTAAAGTAAAATACTTTTCTGATTTTCGATTTGGCTCTGTGTATATATCGTATGTATCCCACTCACTCTCTATAGTATGGTAGAAGTAATAACCTTGTGGTTTTGATTTGTATCGATAACAACAGAAGCTGTTACTCTTCAGTAGTCTACTACTTGCATTGCAACAAAGAATCTCAAGAGATGCAGAAAATTTCATTTCACTTAAAATCAACATATAGAGAGACGCCCATATAGACATCGAAACCAGAAAAAATATTATAAAGTTAAAGGGTCATTCGAGATTTAAAAAAAAAAAAAAGGAAATAAAAATAAAATAAAAAAATTTCCGACAATCAGAAATTGCAATTGTTGGTTATTGTTGGTGTTGCCTGCCTGCCTGTCTGAGTGTGTCTGCTTTTGGCATTGATAGATTTTTTGTCTGCTGCAATCCAATCCGTTCCACTTTTCTATAAACTTCATCTTTACTAAGTTTTTCTGTCGTTTCTTTGATGCCCTGCTAAGCTTTATACTCTTGACCATATTCACTTTTGTTTTTATTGTAAATTTCTTCAATAAATTTTTATATTTTGTTCTGTGGCAACTTGACAAGTGTTGCAGAGTGGCTTGACCTGATTACGAGGGATGTTTAATAAATTTCTCAATCACCCACTTGAATATATAAATTTTGTATGGGGAATCCCAATCTATATGAAAAAAGAAATTTAGATAAAGTTTATGGCAGATTTGCCTCAAAATAATTCCCTCAAAACAGTGTGAAATGATAGACGGTTTAAGGCAAATATGGTTCCAATGCTAAGAAGGGTCATATTCATAATATTGCTACGACAAATCAAATCGTAGCGATCGGCAAGTGCTGCCAAAGTTCCGATTGCTATGATGCGTGTCCCTGGAACGTTCTGATGGATGAAAAGAACAATGCAAGGAAGAAGTAGGCGAAAAAATTGATGGTGAAAGGAATGACGAATGATTGTTTAAGACTGAGTGGATTTCGAAATGAAAAAGAGGTTTCAAACGAATGATTGAAAGAAGCATGGAGTGTTCTGCATATTTCTGATTCTTAATTTTAAATGAGTAACGCTAGCTCCGCCGCCGATCAACTTGATGTAAATAAGAAGAACGAGTAAGCATTGTAATGTTATTGGAATGACAATAATATGAAATCAAGAAAAAACTGCGGCATTTGCTTCACAAGAAAGTGAACTTTCATTAAGAAAATGAATCATCACTCGATATTGCAAAAATACATAAATTGGGCTAAGAATTGCTGCAATAAACACTTCATTCTTCAGATTGCAGGGTCCAATGTGAACATTATATATTTCCAATTATATAGAAAACTCTCGATGGAAATAGATTTAAAGGAAATGAGCAACCTCACGGAGTTGAATGGGAATATAGCATCTATTCCGAAGACTAAGGAAGTTTATTTCTTCTTTATTAGTTAAGAAACACATCAGACTCTCCTCCTACAACATTTAAAAGTCTGTAAATTGAATTCTAATAAGACATTTAAATTTAAACATAAATTGATTTTATTGTATTTTTTGATTTGTTTATGAGGAAAAGGAAAAATATTCCTGGAAAATTTTTTCATTGAACTCACATTTCAACACATTAAATCGATTCATTATAAAACTTTGCCATATCTTTGTTTGTTAAAATAAAAGTAAATTTCCACAGTAATTTCCAATTTAAAATTCTAATATCTTAAGTGTTGCTTTTGTTTTTGCTATTTCCGTTGTTGACTTTCATTTATCATTATTGTCATTTAACCATTTTCCTTCTGTCTTTACTTTATGAAGTTGTCATGACTTGCACGAATTTTTTGCTACTTTTATGAACTAAAAATGTATTGTTCAAAATGCAGCAGTTATAAAAATTTGTATGCAACATAAAGTTGCATGAAGCATTCATATGCATAAATAATATATTTTAAATAAAGAAAGAGAATAAAAAAAAAAAAATTTAAAATACTACGATAAATATGAATTTGTAGCTGCATGTACAATAGTTTTTACTTAGTTTTAGTTTTGGAGATCATATAAAATAGGATTGGATTGTTGTTGTTATTGTTGTTCCTGAAATGAACAGGAAACTTGTGTACACATTTTAGCAATTAAATTGTGTGGCATGAAAATTTACTTAAAATCGTGTGAAAAATGTTCTTGTAAAAATTAGAAATAAATTTTCTGGAATAAAGAAAAGAAAGATATTTATAATTTTTTGTTTTGTTTTGTTTTTTGTTCAAGAGCCATGAAAAACCGGAAACAGGAAATATTTTGGTTTAAACTATGCATCATGGCTAAGAGAGGAGCTAAGAACCATGTTATGTTCTTGCAAAGGAGGTCGAGGGGGTTAAATAGTGAACATAAATGCAAATATATTGTTGCAGCAATATAATAAAACTAGCAATAGCAACATAAACTAACAATAGAAAAGAATTGTATAATATAAGCTGGAGCAGATGACAATAGTAGAATGGTTGATTCCTTGGTTGGTTGGTTATGTTCTGTTATGCTAGAATTAGTTGGAATGGAAAGAGGAGGCTACCAGAACTGAGAGGTAATAAAAAAATGTCTGCCCTTTGGTCTTCGTGTTGCTTATACTTGCATTATAAACATACAAATCTACATGCAGCAACACGATAACATTATGCATTATGCAAAGTAGATGATGTAACTAAAGGAATTTCATTAAAAATAACATTGTTAAAATGTGAACTAAGAAGAACTAATATTCAAAAAAGGATCCTATAGCAGCCAACCCAAAGGTCCACATAGTACATAGATAAGCATTTTACTTTAACCTTTATGGCCTTTTTTTGAATTTAAAAAAAAAAAAAATAATAAAGAACATTTTTTTTTAAATATTAGTAACATACAAACGAAAGAAAAATCCTTCAAAGGAAATGCAAATTTCTCATGCTATAAAAGTCTACTGAGTCTGATATCTAGACTGATGATAAGCGAGCGGCTGTGAATGCCTTTCACTATGCGAATAAAATGCTGGAAACTCATGTGAAGTGCAACACGTGCGCTATAAATCATCAACACCGCTTAACTTGCCACAAATTATGGCAAAACTTATGTGTGTGACGACGATGGCGATGTTGATGTTGATGATGATGACGATGGCGATGACGACGGCAGCTTTAAACCGAATTTCAAAAATCAAATCAAAAATGGTTTGAAAACTTTCAAGTGCTTAGCTCTTCAACGAAAGACTGAGCGAACTAAACTGCAATGAAGTGAACAGAAAGTTGTTGCCACTACGATTTGGGGCGCGACAAACAATGCAACAAATTGCTGCTGCATACCACACCACAAAAATCAAAAGGAGCAACTTTGTAATTGTCTCAGGCATGAAATTTCACAAAGCCTTAAGCAACTTTAACAATAACAAACAATCACAACAACAACAACAATAACAACAATAAATGTGGCACGTGGGTGCCAGCAATAAAATGGAAACCAACAGCCGATTCACTGACTCACTTGTTCACCTTAACTATTGTTGTACAAATATAGTAGGGTTCAAGTCTCAGGAGAGTTGTTGCTAAAAACCAATTATCTATAGTAGTGGAATGCAGCGTCAAACAGACAGTTGGAAATTGTTGTAGGACGATCGAGTGTGATTGAATGATGGGTTTGTGTAAAGGAGTAAATTGAGTGGGCCAATGGTTATTTTCTTATAATTCATTTAAAATTATTATTTTTGCATAGTTGAAATATTAGTTGTGTTGGAGGATTGAAGCATTTCTGACCCATTGAAGTATTCACTTGGTTTTGGAAACTATTGCCACTGCATGCGAACACCTGCTTAGTGTTAGTATTGAATTCTGGAAATCTCTTCCTGGCTTAAGGTAATTGAGTGCCTTTATGGGAGATTTTAGTCAGAAAAGTACTAAAATCTTGTAAATTTTCACATGTTTTTTGGGAATAATTTAAGACTCAAGTTTCATTTGAATAAATCGGGTATTCTTTTACATTCTATTTGCAGAATCTACATGGAAATTGAGGAAACTTGCTAATACAATACAATGCGGAACACTGAGTATAGTTTATGTGTGAAAAGTGATATAACAAATATTTAAATTCGCATATTTCTTGACAATCGAATTCGCAAATTCATGCGAATATACATATCCACTGGTGTGGCGGCTGCCATTGAACACTTCTTCCTATCATATTTTTTTCGAAATCTTTTGTAATCCCATGACAAGTGAAACTCAGTAGCGAGACTCCAGAAGAATCGGATGAGATGTCACTAGTAAATGATATTTTGTCAAAAGACTTCAGCATTTCAATTATAACATATAATTCACCACAGATAAATCATCAACAAAGGCTTTAAATTAAAGAATGGTCATAAGTGCTTTAGTAGTCGTACAAATGAAACACATTTCTCGAAACTAAATGGCAAGTGTTTATCAACACAGATTTTTCATTTCAATGTTTTGTTTTTGTGACAGTTTTTTTAAGCGACATTTGTTTAATTTTATGGGAAGATGATGCAAGTGCAAGACTATTTATTGCATCCCATTTTCCTTTTTCCCAATATTCAAATTCAGAAAATTCGATTTTATGCATCTTGACAAAGCTTACATTCAGATCGTTCGGCATCCTAAAACATAAAATAAGGCCAAAATTCACTAGACACTGTTTTACTCATGTTAACAAAATACTAATAACAGTGTATTCCGTTTGGTGTGTGTTGGAATAGAACACGTTTTCTTGCCTTATTGTCAAAGAGTTTATATTTAATGCGGGATGTATTCAGTCCAAATCACGTACATATTTCTCTTTACGATCTAACGATAAGTAAAACAAACTATCTTCGGTTTTTTTTCGAATCAGCTCGGTAATGTTCTGATTAAGGTGCAAAAGATAATATATGTGTACATGTATATGCGACTCACTGGCCTTTCCAGCGAAAGATTAAAGACAGCATTAAAGATTGATATTCGTGACATGACTAAAGTGAGCCTCTTCGCCTAAATCCTTCCACTATAATTAAATTCTTATATGCATACAGATGACTTTTAGATGAGATCTTCTTCATCTTATGAACTGACAAGGGCATCACAATATCATCTATCTTCTATCAACATTTAATATTTCAGATGAGTCTTTTTTAAGTAATTTTCTATTAGTTCTAGGATGGAATTTATTTGATGTTACACTACTAATATCGAAATCAATGAAATTTCCACATTACTAATCTCAACAATGAAAGAAGTATCTCTCACAATTTTCATTTTTTGGAATGAAGTGGACTTTAGTCAATTTCTTTTAGTGACATATTTTTTTTAAAGAGAACAAAACTTAATATTAAAACTTCAGTTTCAATTTAAACTTTTAAATTCAACCATAAACAAAAACAAGAAATATTGCTTGACTAAGACTAATACGAGTATGTGATGTAGAAGCTCTCAACATTTAACATAAGTTTTAGTTTCATTTTACAACTACAGATATTTTTGACAAATATTCCCTTGATAATAGCACAATCCTCCTTTAACAATCTATTTTAGAATCATTCTAATCTCGCTAATTGTGCGCTTTATTTGTCATTTGACGGTACTTTAACGAAACGAACGAACGACTGAATTCAAAAATCCGAAAAATAAGTCATGCAAATTGTTGCGAAATCAACTTGATAAGAGTCATTGTCAAAAGAGTGAAATGAGTTGCTACATATCTATGGAGAGAAAGATAGCGTCATTTGCTTCAATGATTCTTATACATAATTAAAAGCTAACAAAAGGCGCTGACTGACAACGTCAAGGAAGGGAACCAAAGGAAGAGACTGAAAAGAAAGTCAAGTGAATGAATGGATGGATGGATGGATGGATGAATGGATGGATGGATGGATGCATGGATGGATGGATGGATGGGTTGGTTGGTTGGTTGGTTGGTTGAATAGTTAAAATTGAAGTTGAGGGAGTAAACGAACAAATAAATAAACGAATAAATGAATGAAAGTGTGTACTTACCAACATCATGCAACATAGCATTGTCAGCAGCACTAGTAACATCATCACCATCATCATCATCATGATCATCAACAGCAGTTGCAGCAGCTTCAGAAGTAGCAGGAGCAGCTCCAGCGGCAGTAGTAAAGTTGAGAATGGGAATGATATGCGGTGGCGTAGTTTTTATTGCTGATGTTTTTGATGGTGATGACCCAGCATGACTCTGAGCTGATATTAATAATAATTTTGTGTTAGTATCCGGCGAGGACAACGATGACGATGACATTATTTCCGAAGTGCCAGTACTTTTGTTGTTGTTGTTGCTGTTGTTGTTGCTATTGTTTTCCGTGTTGCTGCCACTGCAGCTATTTTTATTGTTAAATATTTGCTGTGTTGCAACAGGAATAAACACATCTTCATAATGCAAACTATTTGCCTTAGTATTTGTGGCAGTAACCAAGTTACCATCATCACCATCATCATCATCATCATCAACATGCTCATCATCAGCACTTCTAACAATTGCTGTTGCTGAATTGTTTTCCTGTGCTTTGTTCATAAAAGTATATACCGATTTTATTAATGGTTGCATCATCCCCTCCTCTTTCTTTTCATCTAAACCTCCATCATCATCAACATTATCATGATGTTGATCATCATCATTTGTTGATTTTACATTGGAATTAGCAATTGTTGCTGCTTGTTGCTGCTGCTTCAATAATTTTTGTTGCTCACGTTTGCGATTATAGTATTCATAGTTAGCGCCATGCGTTGCATATTCAACATGCTCCAACTCTTTAATCATGTCAGCATCATCATCATCATCATCATCAACAACATCATCAGCAACATCATCATTATTGTTAGCAAAATTTTCATCAACGTCAAAATCATTGTCAGTTGTTGCCAAGGAGTTGTTCTTCTCGTTGCAATTACTGTTGCTCTTATTGTTGTTGCTATTTTGAATGACAGCTTTGCCTGTAATAGTTGTTATTGTTGTTGCTTGTATGATTTTATCCTCATCCTCGACCATAAATTGCACTTTTTTACGTGTGGTTGATATTGTTGGCATTGGTATATAGAACTGTGATTTAGTTGACGATGTGGGTGTTGACAGCATTACACCACCGGATGTTGGTGTTGAACCAACTGATAGAGACGATGACGTTGATAATGGTGTTGCTAATATTTCTGTCCCTTTATCCATTGATGGCGTGTGGCCAATCTCAAGAGTTGTGGGTCGTTTCAGTATAGATTTGATACTCTGTGTAGGTGTTACAGTGAGCACAGTAATTGTTGCCTCAATACCATCATCATCATCTTCCGCTTCATCACTATTATCATTATTACTATTATTATTATTATTATTATTATTATTAACTAACATTTTATCCTTTGTGGTTGTTGTCTCAGGAATAGTTATTCTTGTTGTTCCATTGCTTACTTCTAACGTGGCAGAATTATCATTGCCATTATTAGATTTCTTAGCAAGGCGTGGCGGACGTTTGGGATGCTGTTGCTGTTGTTGTTGTTGTTGTTGTTGCTGTTTCAATGGTTGTCTCTGCTGTTGGTGATGTTGCTGTTGAGCAACCTTCACCATTTTCTGCTCTTCCACTGAGGAAGAGTGTGTTATTGTTGTTGCAATGATAATATTCTCATAATTATTGCGAGAATCACCAGCTGTAGTTTGTTTAATAAAAGTCTTCTTCGATGATCTTTGGTCACCCAGACTAATGCGTTGTCCAGCAATTGCTTGAACATTTTTCGTATAGAATTTTCTTTCCTGTTCGCTTAATTCCATTTGATTATGGGCGATGGCAAATGGAGGCTCATCTTCATGAAGTGCAGCATCGGCTACATTAAATTCATCATTATTAGGTGCGAGGAATTCATTTTGTGAGGCCAACTTTGGGGATGTGGGGCTGGCAGTGACAGCGACTCTTGAGTTTAAAGCCGTTGGCTTGGAGGATGATTTTTTAGTGGAAGTTGTAGCTGCTGTTTCTTCGAATGAGATCAGATCATAGGGATTTACATTGCAGCGCAAAATCGAGCGCCGCGAATGTTGGCGACTGTGACTGGTTTGCGAAAGACTTGCACTTAATAGCGATTCATTGTCCTCCACCATCCAACCTTCGTCAATATTAATATTGTTGCTGTTGTTGCTGCTGCTGTTCTTGTGTTGCTGTTCAGATGACGTCAACGCGTCTTTCTTGGTTGCGACAACTTTCGCTGATGTTAG
This sequence comes from Amiota minor, assembly GCA_037043295.1. Classification (NCBI taxonomy): domain Eukaryota; kingdom Metazoa; phylum Arthropoda; class Insecta; order Diptera; family Drosophilidae; genus Amiota; species Amiota minor. The sequence goes on along the minus strand of JBAMAW010000142.1, from coordinate 226,216 downwards.
ATTGGAACGAGTGCGACTACGACCACGTTGTGGACTGGCGCTTTTGCCGCGACTACGTGACTTGGCATCTTTGGTGTTGGTGGTGCTGCTACTGCTATTGCTAGTATTCATATTGCTGCCACTGTTGGCATTGCCACCCACACTTGTAAGGCCACCACCAGGTTCGGGCGACAGCAGACGTGTGCGTCGCATTAAATCATATGGATCCTTTTGCGGATCCAATATCGTTGGACGTGACTTCTTTGTTGTGCTTACCACACGCATTGTGGCTGCGCCACGCAATTTGACACCGCCAGCTAATGCCAGAGCTGCAGTAGATGCTGGTAGCCGCACTGTGCCACCACCAGTCCCAATGGTGGCTAAAGGCAACCTTGAGCCCTTGCATTTCTTGCAAACACTCGCTTTCTTTACATCACGTTTGGTACCATTGAGATACTCCGGACATGAACAAATAACCACAGCCAGTGTTGTCTCCGGCGTTGTACCGGCTGCTCCAGCAGCAAATATAGCAGCAGCATGGGGATGAGGATGTCCATGATGTGGATGCGGTTGTCCATGATGATAGCCTGCTGCCATTAACTGATGATGATATGTTGGACGTGCCGGAATACCACGGACAGTGCCATAGATCCATGGCTCAGCATATTTCATCGATCGCGATAGAGCACTCGGCAAGAATTCATAACTGAGACCGGGTGGTCCATGATGATATTCATTTAGTTGTTGCTGGTGATGTGTTTGTTGTTGCTGATGTTGATGTTTCTGTTGTTGATGAAGCGCTTGTAAATGCATCGCTTGCATGTTTCTTGAACTGATTGAACCTTGAGCTTGGCTAGCATTATTTGGAGTTACTCCACCTTGTATCTCTTTTTGTTTTTGTTGTTGTTGTTGTTGGTGTTCCTTGTGTTGTTGGTCGTGATATTGCTGTGTGGCTGCTACCGTTGATTTCTCGTTTTTAGTGATTTTAAGCCGCTGACTCCAAGTTTTCTTGGATTTGTCGTACATCGGCGTTTGCTAAAAAAAGAGAATGAGAACATAAGATAAAGAGTAAAAGGAAAAGGAAAAGGTTAGTTTATAGAGTTAAGCTTGAGTTATTGTTTGTAATTTGGTTGCAGCCTTTGTTGCATCATTATTTGCAACGCTTGCAATTTTTTACGTGTCGAAAGGTTTCGCACGTGTATCTGTTGCCCTCTTCCATGGGCCCAAGATGCCTCTCACGTTCACCCTATTTTGGTTTGTGCTCACTCACTTAGTTCAACATATTCACTCATTTTCTCGGTTAGTCATTCACTCACTCACTCACTCACTCAGTCACTTAGGCTGCATGAAATGAGAAAGTCCAATTGGTAGCAGCTTTAAAGCAATAGGAGAATGTGGGGGTGGCAAAACACAAGGTTTGGGCTTGACATGTAAAAGTGAAATTGAAAAGTTTTGCACGTTGCATGTTGCAGATACTCACTCATACACTTCACTTGTATATGCTACCACTCACCTTTCAGTTCTTATTGTTGCTGATGTGCTTGGTGTTGTTGTTGTTATTGTTGTTGTTGTTGTTGCTGCTGCCTCTCTTGTTAGTGTTGTTGCTGTTGACGATGATGATGTTACTTTTGTTGTTTTTGCCAACATAATCCCCAATTTAAATTAATGTTTTCCGCTTTTTCTACTCATCTGCTTGTGTGTTTGTATTTGCATAAGTTTGTGAACTCTCACAGTTGTTGTTGTTGTCGTTGCTGCTATCGTTTTAGCTAAAAAATAGAAAAAATACAGTTCAGTTTTAGAGTTGCTATTGTTTTTGTTTACTTATAATAAAGTCGTGCGAAAAAAAAGTCATTTAGAAAAAGTTTATTATTGAAAAAGTTGAAAATGCGATTATCTTCTATTCGCATCTCCTACACGTCTTTATGTCTCCCTATATCTATATCTATGTATTGTATATTCCTAGGTTTGGTGTACATAGAGACCATGTTAACAGTTGTTTAATGAGTTTATTATTGGCAATACTAAACTCCAAGTAATAGCGAAGTGGACACACAGCATACATACAATTATGTTAGGTCAAGTTAAGATTGAAATTAAAAATTTACAATTTAATTTTATGGAATTTATTCATTAAAATTTTACATATTTTTCAAAAAAAAAAAAAAAAACAAGAAATCATATTAGTTTCAGTTTAAACGATAGTTACACACTTCATATTTGTACATACAAGTATTTAGATTTAAAAACGTTATGCAATAAAAGATTTTCACACAATATGATTTGTATTATGGAAGACAATATACGTTGCGATAATTAAGTTATTTCCCAGCAAGCAGTCACGGCTTTTATAGATGGCCGGGGTCGTTTTAAAGTTTTAACATTCCTCGACCTAACCAAATCAAGTTTACCACGATCAGCTGACATTTCTTCATTTTTTAAGCGGAACATTTCGATATGCAAACAAAATCATTAAACGAAAAAGATCTCTTATTAATTTTAGAGAAAAAATAATTGAGAATCAATTATAGCTATCATCCCTGAAATAATTAAAAAATGGGCCAAGTGCGACTCAGACGTACATGGAGGGTTCCGTACCAGATTGGGGTTTGTATGGGAGGTAGTCTCCCTAGTGGTCCGATTTGATTGATTCCAACAAATGTACCGCGTCTATATCAGAAACTTATTTCGTCTAAATTTCAGTTTTATAGTCAAAAAAACAAAAAAGTTTTTCTAATAAGAACCTGAATTTTAATGTGTGGTATGGGAGATACCCTCCCTAGTGGTCCGATCATACTGAAATTTCGAAAATATACATTTCTGATGTATAGCCACCAACCATCTAAATTTCAAGTTCGTGGAATTACAGGATCGTATAGCTGCCATACAAAGGAAAATGTTCCTTGTATGGAGACCCCTTTAAGTTTTAGAAAATATTTTAGTTTTAGTATTTGTTGCTGATGCACGGATAGAACTACACATTCTGTAAAAATTTCAACTCTCTAGCTATTGCGGTTTATGAGCTATGATCCGAGGCCAGACGGACGGACGGACGGACGGACAACGAAGTCTCTGCAATAGGGTTCCTGTTGGTACCTGCAAAAAAGAACACTATCAAGTGCATAAGATCTTTAAAAAAACGCACAATGAATTTGTCCGTTCAGGGTCAAAAAAAATATCTAATTATCGCTCGAGTTACACGGTATAACACGGATAGGTTTGATGTAAAGTATTAATTATAATTATTTAATTTAATTAAGAAGTACTTTTACTCATCGGCATGCACAAACATGCACAACCCACTGATTACTTCGTGTGTTGACATTTCTACCTGTGTGTCCTTTTATCATTTTATGTTTACATTCAATTTTTGTTTTGAACACAAAACAATATCCTATTATTCTTAATTAATAATGTAATGTCATAAAATTAAATTAAGGATAATTTAATTACACAATTTGTAGTAATAATTACTTTTTAATAGGAATGAAAATTGAAGATTAAACCGTATATAAAGTGTTGCTGCCAGAGAAAAGGCTTCAATTCAATTCAGAAATTCTGAACAAACAGACAATTCAGAAAATTGAACTAAAAACAATATAATATATTTTTTTTTTTTTTTTATTAATATTATTATATTATTATTAAAAAAAAAAAAAAAAAAAATTAAAAATGTCTGAATCAGAGAAAGCTGTAAACTCCCCAAAACCTACCGTTAGCTACAGACTTTTTGTCTATCGCAAAGAGCTTTCAAAAAGCAAGAAACGCCATATAAAACTATCAGAGGCAAAATATCTTGTTACGGACGAAATGATTTCACAAAAAGCTCGTAATCCCCAAAACTGCAACATCCATGAATTTCGTGCAGTCAGCGACCAGATTGAATTTAGGAGTAAGCTGAAGAAAGACATTAAACGAATGGAGAAACTACAAAGTTTAGGCATTCAAAATGTTCATCCGAATATTGAAAGTACTGAGTTGTAAATAAGCATCCATAAACAAGGCAAAAAGATGCAAATCATGAAGCAGGATTTTACATTTATTTTGAAAATAAATTCATCACATATTTAAAAACTTTAGCTTATGATATTTATTAAGCATTGTTTTGCTTTTATTTCAATTGTTTATAAAAAAAAATTAATTTATTTAAAATGTTGTGAATATAAAATTCCAAATTGTATTTATCAAATATCAAAGATGTTTAGTTTAAGTTTCGTTGTAAGAATATTGTTATTATTATTTAGGGATTTTATGAAGCATATTTTCTATTTATTTTGTTCTTAAATTGATTGTAAAAAATTTAATGAAAAAATTTCTTTAGTTAATTAATTTGTAAAATTAAATTTGAAAATAAAAAAACAACTTATTATAATTGTCTCACAAAAATTTCAAAAAGTCCTTTAGAATATGTAAATTCGAGATCTTTACTTTATTTAGGTGGAGTTGCATATAAAACGAATGGATAACAAATGTGTTCCAGAAGAATTGTAAGAACATGTTTCGATAACGCAACTTCAATCAAATATGAACACAAAATTTGTTTGCATTTTCAAAAACTTTGGTGATCACTTTCGCCTCCTTCTCTGCACTTTTAATTGTAATTTCTATTTGTCCAGCATCATTATTTTTTTATTTGGACTACAAAGAGACAATATTTCAATTAAAGATCTTTATTGACCTTTGAATCAAATCATTGACTGATCCTTTTCAGAACACCAGAGGCAAAACTGTTTTGTAAAATTTCAAATTTGTAAAATTTCATTTTGATGTTGAAGATGCAACTCGTTCTGAATGGTCAGTTAAAGCTTATGAAGACAAAATAAAACTATTAATTGGTGCAAATCGGCGAATAACAACTCATGGGATCGCTGATGGATTTAATTTAGCGAATTCGACCCTTCACGAACACTTGGCATGCCTTGGATTTACCTCAAAGCTCTGTTCTTATGGAAAGAAATTTTTTAGTGTTGACCAGACGTCAACGAAGACGATTTGCTTCAAAAAATTTAATATTTAATTTAATAACTTGAACCATTTTTGAAGAGTATCATCACTAGGGATGAGAAATGGATTGTCTACAACAATGTTAAATGCAAGAGTTAATGAAGTGAAAAAGAGAAAGACTACATTCATCAGTAAAAAAAATGAGATGCTATCTGTTTGATGGGATTTGAAAGGAATCGTGTTTTTTGAGCTTCTACCGGACAATACAGAGATCTGTTCTGAATGGGATATACTGCCACACCCATCATATTCTCCAGGTCTGGCACATTCTGATTATTCTTAGCTTCCGTCTCTACTAAATTTTTTAAAAGGTAAAACGTCTACTTCAAATTAGAAAATCAAAATGAAGGGTTCTATGCATTCTAAACATCAAGCCAAATTATTCATACTTGTATGAAAGATGTAATTATAAACAGAGAACCATCCAAAACTACTGATTTACTTGATTATCTGAATGTACGAGTAAAGACCATTCCATTGGCAATGGAATCTTTATTCCCTAAGGTTATGTTTTTTACCAAACCATAGAAACATTCCATTGAAAATCTTCTTATATGTTATGTATATGATTTCAAGTTATATTTCTGAACCAACCAACTCTCTTCACTAAGGGTATATGACCATTGATAGTGTATCAAATTTATTTAATACTTTTGGAAATATTTGCCAAAGGCTCAAGGCGAAGCTAATCAACAGTTTCTACATTGTTCTTAACTTGGTCAATTCTATGAATTTGAGAAAATGTTTATTTTTTCTGTTGACACAAAAAAAAAAAAAATAAATAAATAAAAAGAAAAAAGTAGAATGTTTGGTGAAAGTTTTGTTCGTTTGTTATCTTGTTGTGTTGCATGGAGATGGTAACAGTGAGCAAAATTGAGTGTAATTTTTCAGAATTTCATTCTTCATTCTTCATCATCATCATCTCCATTTTCTTCTTCAGCATACAACTTTGTTTTCATTACTGATTTTCCTTCATTTATTCATTTTCCTGTTTTTTTTTTTTCTTCTGTTTTATTTACTTTTCACTCTTTCACTTTATTTTGCGCTGTCGTGACCACTTTTCAAAAACCAACTTGAATGTGCCGCCAGTGGGCGCTCTCCAGTTAACAACAATAATAACAGCAACAATTGTTATAGCATGGCATGGCATGTCATGTTGTTGTTACTGTTGTTGTTGTTGTTGTTGTTGTTGTGAAGTGTACACTTTCATGTCGCCCACGCTTCCGTTTGGACGCGCATTGTGGATATTAATCAAAATGCAGGATACGCAGCAACTTCTTCTGCTCTTCCTTATTTCTACGATACTTTCATATTCTTGGTTGTTGTTCTTGGTGTTTTGTTGCTCTGTTGCATTTTTCTCTCAACTGTTGAACAAAGCCACGGAGGCGATGAAGTGAAAGGTAAAAGTACAACGCAATTCAATGTTCGTCTGCTTGGTAGTTGGTTGGTTCATCTTGAGGCGCGTTCAAGAAAAATGTTGACAATTTTTCCGGCAACCACTCGTGATAAATGTAATTTATCTACGTTTGCGTTTTGAAATGAATTGTAAGGCATTTCTATTGTTGTTGTTGTTTTTGTTGTTGTTGATGTTAGTAGTTGACTATTGTGGTTAGTTGAACTTATACTTATACTTTCATGTTATCATTGTGTAGGTGTGAAATAAAATTAAAAACATGCCATTTTTCATAAAGTTTTGTGCTTTAGAGTGTTAAGAGTTATAGGACCTTATATGAACATTGCAACACTTTGTACTATTACTAAGAGTTCATTGAATGTTCATAAAAATGTTTCACTTGCGTGGCAAGATGCTTGACATTTGCTACTTGACATGTTTAAATATTGTAATTCTCTTGCTTTTCTCTACTCACACGACATGTGGGCAGTAAAACTAAGCAATTCAAATTTGAAAAACTAATCTGAACGAAACAAAAATATAATTAGAGTAAATTGATTTAGTGATCTCAATCGTAGTAAACTTTAGTATCACTACCAATTTTGAAGATGCTAGGGTCTTTCAATATTATGGGAGTCAAATTGATGGAACTTTTTCTTGGGACTTTTCAACATAATCACTATTAATATTATGCTTGTCCTAAGATGAAACTAGTTTTTAGAGTTCCGGATCCAAAGGGTTCCAAAAGGAACCCTATTGCAAAGACCGTCCGTCCGTCCGATCTCGGATCGTATCTCATAAACCGCAATAGCTAGAGAGTTGAAATTTTCACAGAAAATTTAGTTCTATCCGGGCATAAGCAACAAATACTAAAACCAAAATATTTTCAAAAACTTAAAGGGGTCCCCATACAAGAAACATTATTGCCGGAATTTCAGTTTGATCGGATTGCTAGGGAGGCTACCTCCCCATTAAAATTCTGGTTCTTATTATAAATTTTTTTTTTGATTTTTGTTCTATCGAACTCAAATTTAGATACTATAGGTTTTTGATATAGGCGTGGTAAATCTGTTGGAATCAACCAAATCAGCCAACTAGTAGGGATACCTCCCGTACAAACCCCCATTAAAATTCAAATTCTTATTCGAAAAACCTTTTGTTTTATTGGACTATTGGACTAATATTTAGACACTACAAGTTATATTTTTTTCAGTCAAATAAAATCCCAATCTGGTATGGAACCCTCCGTGTACGAGTCTGACTTGCGCATTTTTTATACTTTACACATAGAACTCTATGTTTTCTTCATGCGATTTCAGATTTCCTGGAGTGGACCAAAGAAATGAACACTTGAACACTACAGAAAGCCAAGTCTGGACATTCGTGTTTTTATTCTATTCACGCAGTGAGTATTTGAAGTCATACCCGTCTGTCTATCCGTATGCATGCAAACTAATCCCTCCACCAAAAGCTGTACATTTGGTGGAATCAGCCGAATCGGACCAACAGATGGGAAACCTCCCAAACAAAAACACTGATCATGATTTCACCTGCTTGCCTTCCGATTTTATTTTTCTTTTATTTTTTTTATTTTTTTTTTTTTTTTCATCATCATTCACAACGTTTGTTTTTGATTTATTTTATCGGCTCTTTCTAATGGACCAAATTTTAAATAATTTAACTCTTTTATTTACACTAAACTCAGAGTTAAAGTTTATTAAACTCATAAGATTTCAATCCGTTAACACTCTAAGCACTTGAACTAAAGTTTTTTCCCACAATTACTTACTCACTTATTTAATCAGTTAGTCAATCAATCAGTCAGCCAGTTAGTCACTTAGTCATGCAGTCATTTAGGGTGTCATTTGATAAGCAACTGCACAGAATGCAATTTGTCATTATAAATTTACGTCAGTTAAGATTAAATTTTAACGAAGCAAAAATGTTGGAGTTGGAGAGCAACAACTTTTGCCAAAACGAATTGTCTTATGTAGAAGTTTTAGATACACCTGACTTTTTGTTTATAAACAACTTTTATATTAAATTGTTGTTTGAAATGTGAAATGGAAAAAAAGATAAAGAAGATTAGAAAGATAAGGAAGTAAGAACAAATAGAACTTTCTTAATGTTTAATTAAGATAATGTTCAGGACAATAAACTTTAAAGAGCAATGAGAAGGGGATTTCCCCTTTATGTTTGCTACTTTCTTACACATTTCATAAACATTTCTCATGCGCAATCATTTGCTCATTTATAGTTTTTAATAAGTGTAATATGTATTCTTTTTTTTTCTCCTTCGGCGAAGAAATCTTGTTAAATCGAAATTGAAACATTTAAAATGCAATTAACACCGCGCATTAAGCCATAAAATCATAAAATAAGCATGAAAATGGAAAAAAGGAAAAAATATTATACTACAAAATAAAAATATGTGCATCATTTGCGGTTATTGCACCACTCATCCAAAGACTCAGCCAGAGTTGATTGAGTGGGTTGGTGCATTTCTTTATGCTTAAATATAATCAGCTTAATTCACACAAAAATGGCAAATAAGAAAAATAAAGGGAATAAAATAAAGGATGGAGAGAAATATGTATCTACTACGCGTGTAAAGTATGTCTAGAGTAGCTAAGTTAAGATGATTCAAAATGAATTGCATTAAGCTGAGCTGAGCTGAGAACTATAAGAAACGCTTAGTGGATCCGACAACGAGTAAATGCAATTCCTTCTCCTGCTGATGTTGCTGCTACTGGTTGTGCTTATTGCTTTTACCCAAAGACCATCGAAGTTGGCGCTGAGTAGTTGATGTCTGCATTATTTTACAATTAAGTAAGTTGGAATTTATGCAATGACAAGATGCATTCGAACAAATGAATGAACAAACGAAAGAACCATAAAACGTGTCATGTCAAGGAAGCAAAACTTATTTCCTTTTTAACTTAACTTCTCTAACCATGGTTACCATGGCATTAGATATTAGATAGGGTTTACTTAGCTTCAAGTCAACTGAACTGATGATGATGATGATGATGATGATAATGATGATAATAAATGGAATGAAAGGCAGGTTTAATTATTTGCAATTAGTTTCACATTACCAAAGTTACAAAGTTGTCTAACAACACAAAGAAAAAAAAAAACATGGAGTTTTAAATATTTTATTTTTTATTTCCCATAGAAGAAAGAAATTGATCAAAGAGATAGAATATTTGATTGTGGCTATAGAAATTTAAGGGTCATCATCGAATGAAAAGACTTTCACTTTCATTCAAAGAATGCTTACAAATTCAATGAAAAGAAATGAAAAAAATTGTTTGAAATTGTAAGATTGGTCACAAAAAAAAAAAAAAAAAACAAAAAAAAGCAATATTCAAGAAGAGACCCACGATTTGATGTTGCTTCAAAGAATATTCGTTTGCTTTAATCATTAATACTATTGTATTTTCAGTTATTAAATTTAATTTAAGTTTTCAGACAAGCAAAAATATGCTTCCTATCAATGCTTATGTCCTTGGCTTACTTGGCTTCCATGGTATCCTTAATACTTTGTCTTTTTCAAATTTAAAACTTATTAAAAGAGACTTACGTCCTTTGCACACCTTCGGGGTCGCCTTTCATTTAGGAAACAACTGACTATACGCCTCAGCAGTTCATTACGTTAATCATTATTTCGCATTATGCAAGAACAACAACAACAATAACAATAACAACAACTAGAAGGACATTTACTTCCATGAACTTAATGCAATAAATAAATTTGAACTGCGCCGTCGGTCATGTTTAACCGCATGAAAAGAAAATGAAGCCAAAGCAGTTTGTTTATCTTCTATGTGGGTATGTCCTTCCTCTTTGCATCTTTTTATTCTTCTTCTTATTTTACTAGTTTCTTTTGTTTACAACCAACCAGTAAATGAAACCACAAACTAACCATGCCAAGGAGTAGAGTAGAGGTCAGAAGGCCATTTAAAGCGTTATCCTGGTCATATCAATGTTGCCTCTATACTTTACTTTATTTTACTATACTTTGTGAGATACTAAGTCTGGGTTCACGACTATAGCAGCCAGGCAAACGTTACTAATGACTTTGTACAAAAGTTTGTTTGTTTTTAAGGCAAATGAGCGATGAGCGAGCAGCGAGCAGCTAAACCAAAACAGTTAACCAGAATGGGTGCGCAGACAGATTTAATGGCTTGAGAGAGGAGGATGAGTCCTGTGCCTGCTAAACTCATTAAATGCAGTAACAGATTCGAAGATGTTGACAAGAACAACAACAAAGTGCATCAAACTAAACTTTTAAAACAACAACATGTTGCACAAATTATAACAAACTGTCATCAACGTGTCCTGTCCTGTCCTGTCCTGGCTTTAATAAGCGCATGTCCTTTTTTCAGTTCTTCTTCTCTTTCAAAATGCTGCTCCCGTTGCTGATGTTTTTGCCAATGTTGTTGCTGTTGTTGTTCATTCTTTATTTCTTGCGGCTTTTTGTAAAGTACTTGAGGTTGCATTTATTTATTTAAGTCTTCCAACCTGGTCTGCCTTTCTTTCTTTCTTTTCTTAGTATATTATTATTATTATTTTTTTTTTTTTTTGTTTTAACTTTCTTTTGATGGTTGTTGTTATTCTTGGTGTTGGTGTTGTTTTTAACGTCATATAAACTTTTCATATTTATGTAAGTCGTATATGCATTTTAATTAGTTGAGAAAACTTTCAACTTGAGAATCCAAGTTTACCGCCTACACGAAGTTCTTTTCCTTCTATGACGATTCCTTCGTTTTGTTCTATTGCACCCAATGTCTACTATTCTGTTGTAGCTCTAACTACTTCATCTACTCTTCAGATAAAGAAAGGGCAATAACAGGCGGTGAACTATGAGAGTTTGTATGTCAAGGAATTGCTGCCATAGGCATTATGTTGAGACTTTTACTTTTGTTTTTTTATATCCTTTTTGTTTTACTCACTTCATCTGTATGCAGTCTTCCAGGTTAATTGCTTAAATTTAATAGTTGTACAAGTTGTTGTTCTTGTTTTAGTTTCTGTTTCTATTTCTTAGCCATCATCTGCATCATCATCAACATCATCATCATCATCATCATCATCATCATCATCACCATCATCATCATCATTATTGTGGTGATTATAAACATCTACAACTTAACTTCTAGTGAAATGCATATTGCACTTTAATGTTTGTTTGCAATTGTTTATATGCATGAAAGTCGGTTTATTCGTTAAGTTTTACCTACATTTCATATTCTCCTCCTCCTTTATACTGCCTAAGTTCCTCTCACTATAACTTTGTTTGTTGCTGCCAGTTAGTTGCACACTGAGTTCTTGTTGTTAACATTTTCACATTCAAAAGTGGAAAATTCAATTAGTTTAAGGCATTCATCACTCACTCACATCACATACTCGTAGTCCTTCTCTTGTTTCCCTTTTAGAAGATTCATCCTCAACTAAAGGATTTTAATGTATAACAGATGTAGTACTTATCATCCTGGCAAAAACTTATACGTCTGCGTAATTTATTTGCCATCATTTTGTAACATATTTAGAGAAATATTTATTATTCAGACACAGACACAAACAAACAAACACATTCAACTTGTATATTCTCCACATATATCTATGTATCTATGTATCTATGTCTCTAAATATTTAACTAAATTTAGTTCGAGTCTAATGTATTAAATTTTGCGTGTAAACAGGATATACAAGATAATAAATTTGAACATAATTTTTCTTTTGTTTTTGGTTTTGAATTATTTGCCATAAAAAGTAGATTTTTACTGAGATAAATTTTCATGTTATATGTTTAATGTAGATGAAATTATGTTCTACTTGTAGTAAGTTATTATACAATATTTATGTATTTAATTAATTTCTCATATGTTTGCTTTCATATTTTGTATTGTGTTCAATTTGAAATATATTCAGCAATTATTGCAAAAATTATTAAAGAAATTAAGTGAATTTATGTAATTACATATTTCATTATTATTGAAGTACAGAAAGATATGGGTTTTGATTTCTTTTGGATTTTAGTAAAATATCTTTTTATTGATTAACATGAACCTCAATTTAAATCACAATAATAAAACATAATAACTAACTCATAAATAACCTCAGGATTCATACATACTATAACACAATACTAAAAGTTTATGTGATGTTTTGTTTTACTTCTTAGAAAAAGGTTTCGAAAAATAATCAATATTTTATTATTCATTATAAATGAGTACAATGCATTGTAATATTGAGTCAATTGACGAAAAAAATTTAGAAACAAAAGTCATTAATTATATTAGTATTTTTGAATATTATCATGTTTCATTATATTGTTTTCTAGATAGTCTGCATAACAAATTTAAACTAACCAAGTTATTAGGATTATTGCACACGTTTTCTATTGCACAGGTAAAAATATTAATTAAATTTTAAATGTTAAGGCAAAGTAATTAATAGCTTTTAATTTTCTCATTTTACTTAGAATCACTTATTGTTAATAATCAGACAAAAATTATTCATATAAACAACATATACAAAAATAATGTTAGGGGTCTGTTTTCAGCTGTGATGATTGGTTTTTTTTTTATGGAATAGTCGAGCTGACTTGCGACCGATCTTGTCGGCATTTGTAAAGAAAGTTTTTAAGCTTCTTATAAACTGAGTAGAAAACAGTGCATTGCAACACAGTATTAGAATACAAGACAACAAACCAAAATTGATCAATAACCTCAAAAAACTTAATACTTAAAAATATTATATTAAAAGTTAAAAACTGAAAAAAATAAATATCCAACTCTTTTCATTAGCATTCATTTGTCATTAAAAAAAAAAATATATATTTAAATTGGCTTAGTTTAGTGTGTGCTAGATAAAAAAATGTTAAAAATTTTGTAAAAAAGTGCCTGTATATCGACAACAGCGCCACCTACCAGGTCCAACTGAAGCATAATCCATCTTGGTCACGCCATAAGTAAAACAAACAAAAATTTATCAAAAATGGTGTAGCCGTTTAGGAGATTAAGAGTCACAAAATTCCGTACACTCACCAAACACATTTTTTAGCAATTGCAAACACTCACTTGGAGGTTTTTTTAATTTTACGAGAAATTTTAAATTAATTCGCTGCTCGATTTTTAAACTAATCATTTTTCCGGCACTTCTATTACACAACACTTTACTCAAACTAGGTTTAAAAGCAAACTAGACTAGACAGAGAGGCGGGATCAAGTGGATTCTCGCAGTAGGAATCAAGGTCACTAACCATCCATCCCCACTCTTAAAGCTAAAGACAGACGACTGTGGTATACTCAGTCCCGTTACTTAATTGTCACACTGTATAAAAATTAATTTTTTTGTGTACCTATATAGTAGTTATCTTTTGCAAGATCTAGCTAGGCTTACTTTTTCTTTTGGCAACAAAGTAACAACATGATGAAATGAAATATGCTGCGGTACCCTTGGGATCAATAATACAAGATGTCAAGCACTTTTGAATATAATCGATTATATTGTAGTCTGTGCTAGAAACTTCTGGTAAAACATTAAAATATTATGAAATATTCAGAATCGAAAATTTTGGACTTTTTTATAAAGTGACCAATGCAAAGATGCAGTAATTCATCCTTGAATTTGTGAGTATTAAGAAAAATTATCAAATTTCAGGTTTCTTTTCTAACAAACAGGTCCCCGAGTAAATAATAGCTTATAATCTAATGTAACCTATATATTATTTGGAATATCTTACATATAAATTTAATAAATTTTTATCACTTAACATTAATGTCGTTTTCTCGCAAACTTAATTGTTAAATTATTGGTGCAACTTGTTGATGTATCTGTCTGACATTTTTCTTATTCCATTCCTAACAAATTTTTCTTTGAAGTCTTTATGGAATTCGAAATTGTTTACATGCAAAGAACAGTTGCAGTATCTCAATATTGGAGTTACTTGCCGGTCCACACAGCTATATTGCATGTGTCCCCACCGGTTTTAGAACTGAATTATAGAGTTGAACTTTGTTTTTTAGGCTAAGTAAAGACTGTGGTCCAAGGAGCTTTCATAACGGTTTTGTAGAATAGTGGAAACGTTAAATATTTCTGTGGGATAGCTTTCCTGCTTTACGCTGAATGTTTTTGCGATGACTTTTGGGTTTTGTAAAATTTTCCAATGTTTTCGCCATTTTTTAACCTTAATCTTACAGTTGCTGTGATGCAATCACAATGTTATCATTCGCTGTGATATTTGCATATGTTGATACCTCAACATTATTTCCTACTGACATATGAGACTATATATATTTCATGTATATGATGGGGCCAAGTACGCTTCCTTGGAGTACCCCAGCATTAGTCGCTTACAGTTTTGAGTTTTCGCTTAATTATTAATCACATAATTGGTAATCAGTTAAGTAAGGTAAGATTTAAAAAGCGGATATTACAGATCATAGAGTCATTTCTTAATCTACAATAATAGGTGCTATGAAATGTCTCTGGGGCATCTAATTTACACAATTTTTACTTTGACATTGGTCAATCTTTCTATGTCTTTTTCTAAACACAAACTGATGTTCAGAACAAGTACCATTCTTCTTTCAAATACTTGAGAGAATGTTACCAGTAGACTAATGGAAAATAATTTGAAGAATACTTGTATTTTATACTTTTCCATTAACTTAATGTCATTCAAGCTATTCAGAATTATTTTAAGATATTTAATTTGAATTGTTTATTAAAGGAAATAATTGCAATTAAAGTGTATGGTTTATAACCGATATATAGTGAGTATTATATAACTACACAGTATATACATAGCTTTAAGTCATGCGTATAAAATATATGGTTTGGTATGTATGTATCTATCAGATAAATATTAATATTTCAGAGATATTATTGTACATATTCAAGTGAATATGTGGAGGATTATTATTTTTTATTATCATGTAAGAAATTGATTGAGTGGAAAATTTAATGTTGGCAATATTTATTATTGTTGAATAATTTTAAGTGTTTTAAAACTGCATAATTTTGTATACAGATACACACACACACACACACTGGCACACTAACAATAATCACATACATACCTTTATGTATTTGTGTATGTAAAGTGAAAATCGCTTTTGTCTCCTGTGGTTGTCCTTTTAATTGTTTTACATCCAAAAGATAAAGACACACTGGCAGAGGGGAGGGATGTGTTATGTGTTATGACATGTATAATGTGTGTATCTATCTGTGTAACTTGATGTCGACCGAGTTTCATTCAATTAATTTGCTTATAAAACAATTTTAATTCTTCTGTCTTTATTTCTATCTTTCAGTATTTTGTTTTTTAATTTAATATGATTTAATTTATCTTTCAGACACAATATTTTGTGCTTTAAGCGGCAAATAATTATGCTGGCGTTAAGTTAAGCGGAAACACTTTGTAAAATTATATTTAATTATTTTTATATAAGATAGCGCGAATTCAGTTGCCATAAGCTACAATAATAAACGAATGTCTTTCAAAATGTGATTGCATTTATCTTATTGATAATCTACAATTTAATAGATGCTAAGATATATCTACATAAGGAATGTAGATACATAGTATTGTATATAGATATCGTCATGTATTGTAGTTGTGATTGTTTTTTCTTTTTTTTTTTTTTAAACTGTAGATACACAGATAGATAGAAAGATAGAGATATTATGATTTTGATTTATAAAATATTGTACAACAACTTAACTTCGTCTTTGCTTGTGGTATCCTTCAATAATTCATGCAAATAATCAATCATGTATGCAAGTTTTGCAATCATCCATAAACTTAGTTCTCATTGTTTGTGCGCGCAAGTTGTGGCGGCGGCAGCATTTTGTTTGAATCTCAAACAAGTGTCAAGTGAATTGAACGACAATGACGATTACTCTGACAATGCCGACACAACGTGCGATGACACTGTGCAAATAAATAAATAAATAAATAATAATTATAATAATAACGAGAAAAAGAAGCCTCCTAACATGGAGTGTTGCCGGAGTGGGAACACGTACAAATACAATACAACCAACGTAGCGCCAGTGAATCAACAACACAAGAAATACTTGCGACTAAATGACAGACCAACTGACTGACTGAATGAATGAATAAATAAATAGAAAAGTCAGAGAGACACAGAGAGAGAGAGATAGAGAGAGAGAGAGAGAGAGAGAACTTTAAACATCAATAAATCCAAAACGTTGTCGATATAGTTAAGATACAAGATATAAAAAATCTGTATGTACTCAAATGTATCTGTGTCTATATGTGAGTGTGTGATTGTTTGTCACTTTTTAAGTTCATTGCTCTGCTATATAAATTTTGCATAAATTAATAAATAACAAAAGCACGATGGCGGTGACAATAAAAGTAAAAAAATAAATGAAATAATATTTAAATAAGAAAACTGTATCTTGCCATCGGTATTACAATACTCTTTTTTATTGTTGACATCTAATTATACAGAAGCTTTTGACATTCATTTGACAGATGTCAAAGAAATTAATTTTATATAGAACACAAGACAATTGAAAGAAGCTAATGACTTTTCATAGATTCGATTTTAAATTCAATTGCTTTGTATGCTCGTTATAAATTTCATAGATGTGAGGAATTTCTTTTGTATTGAATTTGGTTAAATATAAGTAAGAATTTGACTTTGTATAATTTTTCTTTGTTCAAATTTTATTTTTATGGATTATTTTGTATTCATACAAATTGTAAGTAAAATTGGAACTACAAAATAGATTTTATTATATAATATGAAAATCAAAGTCTCTTTCAAAGCAATGTTTGTTATCGAATTCAAACCTTTATTATATCATTTTTATGTTATACTTAGGTTGGGCTTAGTTACAAAGGTCGCAAGAATTTGTAAAAGGGGAAATTTGCGCTAGTTGGTCTCAAAGGGAAAAGCATCGAAGAAAACTAGGTCTCTCAAACTACCCAAATCGTCGAAAAAAGGCTCGAAAAGTTGGATACATTTTCCAAGAAGAGCAGAGCAGTCACATTCTGATGCTTCTTCATCTCCATAGCTGTGACAGAGTTCTTGATAAGAATGCATTCATTCTTTGAGCCATCATTCGAAACCAATTCCTATTTAAAGTGTACGAGCTCGGTGGACCTTTTCGGTTGGTGGCAAGCCATAGTGTCCGGTTAATAATATGTATTGTATATATAAACCCTAGATGTAATAAAATCTTTCTGGCTACTATTAATACAATATAGGATTATTTACTTCAAACTTACATAGACAATTCTGGAATCATAGAGAAATTCATCTGAATTTCTTAAGTTTACCTTATCTTATCCAAGTTAATTTAATTTATAAAACAAAAAATAAATTATTCCATGTCATCTTTGTTGACTTATCATCTTTTCCTTGATGACATTTTGATTATTTTCATAATTGAATGTAATAATCTTTCTCCAATTTGGAATCAATGTATTTTATTTTATATATTTCTTCATTTAACAAAATTTGAAGATTTCATTTATTGATCCAATCTTCTTTAATTACAATTCCGTGGAAATATTTGGATTAACATTTTTCATACCTAACTTTTCTAATTTTTGTATTCGTTTGATGTCCTCAATAATTTTCTTCTTAAACAAAATCTGATGATTTAGTTCACGTAAATCCTTGGCATTACATTTCTCAATATTACGGATTCTTTCTTTAACCAATTTTTTTGTAATGTTATATTTTGCAATTGTTAGATCCTGGTATTTTATTTGGCGGCGCGAAATTTCTTCTCGATAAGCAAAAAGATAATAGCCAACGGTTACTTTCTTAGAGCTGCTGGTATTAGTTTTTTGAGATTGTGACATATTTTGTATTTTTTCTTTATTTTCTGTTTAAGTAAATTTACTTCAATTGTTTGTTTAGATTGTTCTATGATTTTCTTTGTGTGTCTGATGAATTTTCTTTTCATTCTCGTTTTAAATAGTCCTCGAATCAATAGTTTTTTTTATTACCTATTCACCATGGATTAAGAGGGAGTATTGAGATCATAAAAAATGATCCTGCTTTAGTTCTCATATCTTTATTTATTTGGTTGGACTGTCATTAAAACTTTGGCCTGCATGTTCATGTTTGAGTTTATGAATAATAATAAAACCATAAAGTCCTTGATTGAACTGAAGATCAACAATATAAAATTGAATTATTGAATGGTTTCTTTATTAAGTTATGTATGTTTTACCCTTGGCATTTCCTTATTTCTTTATCTTTATTTATGAATGATTTTATATTTTAATATTTAATTTCAAACAATTTATTACTATCTAAATTCTAGGAAATTATATTTATCTTTTTCATTTTTATTAATACAAAAAGTAAGAAAATAAAAAAATTTACATCTATTCATGTTACCTGTTCGAAACTTTCGCCCTTAATCTGTTTAGGAAGAACTCTAAGGACTATAATGCTTTGCTGATAGATTGATTCCATTGTCCTCAGAGATTTTTAAACAATGTTCATTTGCAATTCTTAGAAACATTAACATCTTATATTGTAAGTAAAGTTATGATTTGTAAGCCCATTTCCTTAGTTTCCTAGAAACTCTGTAGAGTAACAAATAGAAAGACCTTAACTTATAATGAAAGCATTTACAAATTTAACCTACTTTGGCCTTGCTTTACAATCCCTTTAACTATTTTTCATCAAATAGAAAGGACAACCATAAAAGGTAAAATGAAAAATAAAAAACTGCAACAGAAAAAATGAAAAAAAAAAAAAAAAAATGATATCACAAACTATTGCGTTATCTTGAAATATGAAAGAAAAATATGAAAACTTTTCAACCTAAATGCACTTTGCAAAAGTTGAATGTACAAAATAAGCAATTTTCGCGTTGAAGAGAAAAGCGCATACAAAAAGGATGAAAAAACACAAGACAAAAAAAAAAAATGTTCCTCAGAAAGTAGAAGAAATGAGAAGTAAAACGGAAAAAAGATTGAAAAGTAATTGCATTCATACTTGTAGTTAAAAATTTATAGCCAGCGAGAAGATACACATAGCAATACAAAAAAAAAAAAACATGAAAGAACCCTAAATTTTAGTTCACCGAATCTTTTATACCCTTGACAGACAAAATGATGAATATAAATTTTTTTATAAAATATCAATTGAATTTCGATATATTGTGTGCTTATCAGTTCACATCATTCTATGAAAGCTTTGCGTCTTATAAGATCTAAATTTCAATTCGATAATAATACACAAAAAAATTTCTTTTAATATGAAAATTCATTTGTAATCGGGGTTTGTTTGGGAGCTATAAGATCCAGTAATCATAAGCCTTTCCTAGTGGTAACATTCGGCGGATTTAAACAAAAAAAAAAAAAGAAGCTTAGTGTAAAATTTCAGCTCTCTAGCTCAAACGCTGAGGGAATATTTTTCATACATTCAGACGGACTTGTCTCGTCAAGCTAATAAAAAAAAAAAAATTATATATGTACTTTATGGAGTCTCCGATGTCAACCTCTGTCCGTTTCAAACTTCATAATAAACTTTTAATATTGTTCTATTCACTGCATGAAGAGTATAAAAATAAAAGTGAATCTGCGAAAAAATTGCAATGAAATGAGAAGAAAGGGAAACGTCAAGGAGCAAAACAGTGGTAGCAAAAGTATATTGTAACAGTAGCAGCTGTTGAGATAAATAGATAAGAAAAAATTATAAAAGTAATAGTGATAGTAATAAGTATAAGATAGAAACTTGTTTGCAATTGTTACTGTGTTGTACTAATATTAAACCATCAAGAAGACCCAAGTGTCCTTCTACCCACTCACCTTCGTTCAATCTACTGCACTCTACACTTAATATCAGACAAAAGGTAAAAGAAGAAAATACTAAATCATATACATTTCAGAAATGTAATGTAATCATTTTCAATATATATTAGTAATTGTACTTTATGTGTAGCTAGTAGCCAAGCTATCTGTGATTCAATGTTTTGTAATATTATAAATGGCAACTACTAGTACTTAGCTTGATTCATGGAGAACACATTTGGTCAATTGAAATGGAAATTTTTAATTGATTTCCATTTTGTCTTTCTGAATTTTATGTTTTTTGTATACTTTTTTTTTATTAATAGGTATTAATTTTCCGTAAGGATCTTTTTATCTGATTACAATTTTTATCAGCTTAAATTGATATTTTACTTCTTTCTGTAAGCTTCTATGGAAAACTTAAATGTGTCTTTTATTTTTTGCATCAAATAATTGACTTTGTAATATGCAACATTTTACACATTTTTTATACACTTTAATATATAATATTGTTGCATATTTTATTTGTTGTACAATGGACAAATGCATAAAATCCTTATTCCATTATCTCTTCGTTTATGAACTCCAACATGTAATAAATATATTCTTTGTACATTTATGAAATGCAATAAAAGTCTATTTATAAACTCATTGCCAACAAATAAAACTCAAATGAAATTTCAACGTCCTCATACTTATATATCTTAGCCATTGATATTGTTGTTATAGTTGCATGAATATATATATATATATGTATATATATGTATATATATGTACTGTAAGTAAATACAAATCTGGTTATTTAATAAAATCAGAAGTTGCTTTTAACTATATTTGCTTCTCTGTTTAATGAAAAATTATCTTTGATGAATTGAAAATGATTCTTCTTTAAAAGTTATTTAGTCAAATAGACTATGGATGCATTTTCAAATATCAATGCATCAAATAATTTTTGATAAAATGTAAGGAACTGAAATTGTAAAAACTTTTCTCAAAAAAATTGTCAAGTTCTTATTATTTGTAAATATCTCAATTTATATTGTATGATAATTTTTGACATGGAGATTGGAATAATATTATTGCACCTAAAATTCTAATATTTGATGTTTATGAAATCCTAACAAATGAATAAAGGCGGTCAATGGAACCATACAACTGCCATCATGTGGGCAACAAGAAATGTAGGACATATATGAAAGATGATAGGGACAAGACCAGAAAACAATGTAAGCGAGGCAGTGAAATCATTTCTAATCAAGGTAAGAATTCCTCTTGTGTTGCCAAGGACCTCAGATTTATGCAGAAATTCGGTTAATCAGTGCAACAAGCTGTAATATAAAGAATATTTCTAAGGAATGGTCTAAATCTATTCAGTTCTTCTACTTGTATAAAAATCCATTGCTATGCATTTGTCTCGCAAAAACTTGAGAATGGCCCAACCGATTTGAATAATTATTTATTTGTTTTGTTCTCCTCAATATTGAGGTGGTTTAGAACAAAGGAAAATTTAGGAAAAAAAAAGTAAAGTTTAAAAACATTTTCAATTCAATCAAGTTATCTTTCTCAAACATCAAACATTAAAAGTTTTATTTATTGTCAGATGTTTCCACACAATTTTAGATGGTACTAAGTTCATCAGCCCAACCAATCAGTATCCACTAATTTTTTGCG
Source organism: Amiota minor (assembly GCA_037043295.1). Lineage (NCBI taxonomy): Eukaryota > Metazoa > Arthropoda > Insecta > Diptera > Drosophilidae > Amiota > Amiota minor. The sequence goes on along the minus strand of JBAMAW010000142.1, from coordinate 204,371 downwards.
AAGGAGAGGCAGAAAAAAGTCTGGCCGGGTTTCTATGTTGAATTCACTATAAGTGAGTGATTCTAATGTGTATAAAACATATTGTTTTCCGATAAAATTCACTAGTAAAATTGTCTGTTAGTGGAATTTAAATTTAAGTTAATTAATATAAATTTGACTTATTTTATTTATATCTTGTGGATTCAAACATAACCAATTAGAACAATGTGGTCTTAATTGTAATCAATCTTTGTATCTATGCATCTCAAAAGTGTTAAAAATTTACAAATGGAATTTTTTTTTTTTTTTGTTAATTTTTGTTCGAAGATAGTTTTCGGTGCTGTTTTTTGCTTTGCTTTGCTTTTTTAGCACGAGTTACATTTCAATTCGTTTACATTTCTCACTTGAAACTGGCAATTAATTAAAATGCAACCTCGGTAAACCAAAATAGCTAAAAAAGCAATACCAATACTAACAATTTTACCAAGGGAGAGAAAGAGGAAATAGCAAAAAGTGAATTCAACAAATGAAATGAAGAAATGAAGGAATGAATGTCGTACTGAGTATAAGAAGAAAGGAGGAGTAGAAGTAAAAGTAGAAATATAAGAAAAGGAAGAATGTCAACAAGCGGCGTTTATTTGAAGTATTGTAGTAGTAGTAGTAACAGGCGACGCTAAAAAGTATGCAACACACGAACTTCGAAACCATGAAAGTAATGAAATATTGCAATCAGCAAAAGAATTGAAAGCCAAGTCACTAAATGCAACACATGCCAACACAAGCCACAAACCGCGCTGCATTACTAAGTCAGGAAAACATCCACCACTCTTCCCCTTTGAATTCCCGCTCAATGTCAGAATTCTACCTAAAGTGGTGTTGGAAAGTAGAAGTTGAGGCACAATTCGAAATTAGTTTCTGTGTCAAAAAAGTTTAAAACGCGACCAATAAAAATGGCGCAAAGAAAAGTCATCGTCGTCATCATCACCAACACCATCATCTACATCGAGTGAAAGAATTGAGAGGACAAACTTTGCGACAATTGCAGCAAATATCTGAGTGAGTGTGTGTTGCATTCAGTGGATGTTGGCGTTGGTTGTTGGTCTGACATAAGAATCGGCGACAAATACTGCTTAATTTCAAATGAAGAATGAGATTAAATGAAAAGCGAACAAATTTAGAAAATAGAAACTTTGGTTATTTGTCATGCACTGTACGTAGTCATCGTCACTATCGTCTGTCTCTCTGTCTGTCTGTCTATCTTTTTTATCATTGCAATGTTCATTTAAGCGTGCATTCAAACACTCACTCAATCGTTTGTCCAGTCACTGTCACTGACTCGTTTCGTTCATGCAACATTCATTTTTAGTTACAACTTGTAAACTTGTTACAAAATTAATAAGGTTTCTTTTAGTATTGAAAATGGAAAGCAAAGAAAGTATTCAAGGATGCAAGGATGCAATTAGCTAAAGGTGTCAAAGCATGGCCACCTTAGTTGGCATATTTTGTGGTTACCATATTTTCTTTTCCTTGTATTGCGCATCATTTCCTGCCAGCATTATTTGTGTTTGTCTGACACTTCCGTTTCCGTTTAAACAAGGCAAATTAGTCTTAGTTGCTTCTTGGCTTTAATAGTATAAAGAATTCTTGATGCTTGGTCTTGATGATGTTTGTTAGTTGGTTTACCATAGTTGTGACAAAATTAATGACTTAAAGCGAATACAAGAAGTAAATTGAAACTTACCTTCTCATTAAGTTTGAAAAATTAACACTTTTATTCCGTCTTTCTATAAGGAGAAAAAGAAAAAGAAGAAAAATATTAATACAATTTTAATAATTTATTAACTTAATTAACATAAACTTAAAGAATTTCTTTAGTATGATAAAGTTTATATTATCGAAAAATTTTCTTGGCATCATCATAGATTCATTCCTAAATCAGGTGCTCACCTCTGGAACATGGATTGCTTAATAATGCAAGCCAGAGGTGTAGGTGTACACGCTTCCAAAAAACTTACCCAATGGGGAAATTATTTACATTCTTTTAGATTATTAACAATGCCTTTGAGGCCTGAGCTCGTCTTTCAGTCCTACAGTCTAGTAATCTTAAAGGATTTTCAAGCCTACAAAAACTAAACTAGATCTTCCGCTTTCTTATTAAGAAATAAGGGTCGTGAAGGCTACTAATAGACTGGCAGCAAAAAAAGTCAAGGAACAAAGTTTTGCTAATCAATTGACCAAATATTGTATATGTAAGAAGATCATAGCCACAGAAAGAAGAGTTTCCAAAAATGGCTTCTTTCAGAATACAAACTTGACTTCCCTTTAATCACTCAAAAAGTGTTTCATAACCATGGGATGCTTTTCCTCAGATATGTGTAAGAAATTATGATATGCCTAAAGAATCTTGAATGAATTTAAAAGTGCTCAATCTCATAATAAATGAAACACCTTTCTAAGGAAGTTTCATAGGAAGTTTCATAGTACAATAATAACTCACCAACGAATGGAAAGTGAATAATAAATGAATCAATGAACGATTGAATGAATAAACACTTTAGATAGTGGAACTAACGCTTTGCACGCGCTATTAGATACATTTCGATTACAACAACAACAACAACAACATCAACAACGACTGCAACTACAAATAACAAGTATCTACGCCTGTCAGCATTTGCACGAAATGAGTATCATCATTGCACACACAAAAAGCGCGAAATAAACAGAAATTAAATGATGAATGCTAAATGGGTGGCCAACAATCGACGGCCTCTTGTCGTCGTTTATAGTATGAAACTCTATAATTTCGTGCAAAATATTTCCGCCTTTGTTTTATTGTTGTTTTTATTTTTCTATTCGATTAAATATCTTTTATAGGAATTACAAATAAATAAATAGAAGAAAAAAGGTATCGCATTGAATGCATTCGTGTGTGAAAATGATTTTGAAATAGACGCCAAAAAAGTCAAACATTCGACTTGATTTTGTAGGCACCTTTGGAATGTAAAGCAACAAACAGAAAGAGATATAAATATAATAAGGAAAAAAACTGGGCAAAATACAGCAAAACATCAAAAAGTATCTTTAATGTTGATAGCTTTTAATTGTCCAACGATGCGTAAAAATATTTACTTGTGCATTTTAAAATTGAAGATTTAGTAAAGGATTTTCACACAAAGAAACAAAGAAAAAAAAAAAAAAAACAATATTATTAGGAAAAAAGAAAATCACTATTAAACTTTAAATTTAATATCTCAGACTCTCAAATCACTTAAATCTCTTGGGCCTCAAAGGTGGCTTACCTCTTTTAATGACTTTAGCAATTAGTATGGGTTTGTATGAAGTTGAGTTTCGGATATTTATTACACAGTGACGTGTCACTCAACATTAATGAAGTACTCACACCTTAAGTGAGAGTATCCACAATATAATTAAAGCTTCTAATACTGAGATACTAAAATACAATTGTACCATACATGTCCCTAATACTTCGCATGAATATGCGTTTTGTTTTTTTTTTTTTTTTACAACTATTTATAGCTTAATCAACTCTTAGCTTGGATTATTAGATATTACAAAACCTGATGCAGATACAATACATTTCTATATAAACAACAAACAATTCAAGCATGAGAAAGTTAGTTAATTGATGGTTATTTAGGTGTGTGTATGTGTTTATTTTTGGACCTGTGAGTGGCATATTGACTATTAATTTAGTATTGTTGCTTCTGATTAATGATGTCTTCAAATTGTTGAATATTTTCTAAGACAAAATACAATTTTTTAATGTATCTTAAGACGAATTATTTATGTAAATGTAAGACAACTTAAATATGCCTTGCATTGCCTCATCTAAAGCGATACAAAATTTATGCATCAATTTTATAGAAAAAAAAAAAAAAAAAAACAGTAAATGGAGAAGATTCGTTTAGTGGGTGGTGCAGTTTGATGTGATGTGATGTGCTATGGTATCCGTTGAACTATAAAAGTAACGAAGCATAAATCTTAGACGCGTACTTTAAGCTACTAAATACTGAGTGCGAGAGTCAAGGAAATGAGGAGAGTGGGGTGCGGAACTTTGGCAATATCTGATAAGTTACAATCAAATGCAATCAAACTAAATTCAACTTTATGACTGTAAAAAATGGAGAAGTAGAGAAAAAGAAATTGAATGAACGAACAAAGAAAGAAAAAGTATCTGAGAAAAAGTCAAAACAAAGCCAATTGATGTTGAACTGGAAAAAACAAAAAGTACTTAAAGTCAAGAAGCTTCACTTCACTTTACTTGAATGAAACAAAAAAAAAAAAAAAAACAAACGAATGAACGAAATAAAGGAACGAATTATTGAAGAAGAAATACTGAATTTTATGCAAAAGCGAACAATTGCAATAAAATCTTGTGACGTATCTTGAATGAAGACGGATGCAGCAGCAGTGGTATGTAGATGCATCTAAGTTGGTGGCAGTGGCAGTGGCGGCGGCGGCGTCTTCATCATTGCAACAAAAAAGCTTTGCTATAATGAGAGCAATAAGATACATGCAATCTTTGAATGATACTAAAGAATGGTGAGTGGTGGTGGTGGTGGTAGTGCAGTGCGGTCTGTGGTGCAAGACGCACTAAAGTATCGACAACAACGAAATTAGCTATGAATACCAAAAGCGTTGAAAAGCCAACGAAACGGAACCAAACTATCATTCGTTTATTTGTTTGTTGCCGGCATTTGACTTGACTTCATTGCAAACATGTGGAAACATAGCGTCGTTTTTCTTGTCAGTAGTGGTTGCAGTGGTGGCACCGTCGTCGTCATTGGAAGCAAACCAAACTTTTGTGTAACCATTTTATTTTATTTTTATTTTTTTTTGTAGGCAGATATACAAAGATGTTGCTGCATCTATTGATACTCACTACTTCAGTAGTGGAAGTACGGTAATTGTTGCAACAATTCATGCGAAACGAAAACATTTACGCCAAGCAATGAATTCAACATTTTTGTTTGAGGGTAAAAAAAAAATCAACTTCATCTTCATTCCTTTATTTGCAATCCATTTTTGATTTTATTTTATATCTTTTTGCTATATTTTTTTTTTCTAAATCAAATGGCAAATGGTAACTTGAATGAATTGAATGTTTTTTTTTTTTTTTTTGTTTACATTGTTCAATATAATTTTCTTCAATTCCTGCATCTCTTTGTCGTCTTTTTTGATTGTTGACGGCGGTGATTTTTATCTACAATGATTTGAGATTTTCCGGCAATTTACGCAAAATTATGTGACGAAATTTCGATGAGTATGAAAAGAGAATAAAGGTGAAGGAAAAGTATATAGATTGAATTGGAATTGTTGATTGAAAGATTAAATCTGGATGCTTCTCAACTGAATATTGGAAAAGTAAAATAACTTTTTATTTTTGCATTTGAGAAAAGTATTTCTCCCACGCTTTCAAATTGTTTTTCATTTTCTATTTTGAATTTAATTTTATTCCAACTAATTGAAATTGAATTGGTGAAAGGAAAATAGGGAAAATACAATAATACAAAAGATGTAAACTTCCATTCTATTTTGATGACTTTAGATCAAAGACTTTAGTTTCATTATTTTACCAAAAAAACAAAAACAATTAAGATAAAAATGTTGAATAAAAATATTGTATTTTATTTACTAACCAAGTAAATCAAATATTAGGTTCATTCGCATTGGAACGCAAACACGTTCCATTTCATTACATTTCTTGTGAGTTAAAGCCATCAACTTGAACTCGGCTATTAGGCAAACGAGATTTTTTGAATGTTTCAACGGGATAAAATCCAAAAACAATTAATGAAAAGGCAAATCTCGTAAGTGCCACAATGATGAAGTTGTCCACTTTCGCCTGGTATCTTGCTAAGTTAGTTAGTTAGTCATCTATATAACAACTCGTCTGTCTGTTAGTCAGTTTATCCATCTATTTGTCTATCTGTTAGTCAGCCATCTATCTAGTATTTGTTTGTGTATTAGTCTGCCAGCTGCTGGGGCAACATGATGGCGGTGGCACGAGGCATTGAACGCATGTGCGAACAATGTAATTGATGTTAAAAATATAAGTATATATTTTTTCATATCTGATTTTAGTATTTTTTTTTTTTTTTTAAATTTTTTACAAAAAAGAAAAAATAACAAAATATCATAAATCAAGTTCATAAATGGTAAAAAAATCAGCAAAACTTGCTGTTCAGATACAAAATGATCAACAACAAGTCACAGATGCAGATGCTGATGCAGATGCAGATGGAGAAGGGTGATTGAGATGATGGGTTGGCGAGAGAGAGGGAATGTGAGACAATTTAACCGGCGTCGACCGATGCATGCTCATAATGTTAATTGAACAAAATGGCGGCATTTAGTATTAATCAATTTTTGTTTCTGTACTTTTTTTTTTTTTTTTTTTTTTTCAAAATTCAGTTTGTTAATTTCTTTTCTTGTTTTTATAATATTTTTTGTTTTTTTTTATCGATTTTTATTAAATTTTCTGTATTTATTTATTTTTGCTTAAAGCAATGAAATAAAACTGGCACAAGGTCTGGTTTTCAATCTGCAGTATTGAGTGAACAAAAAAAAAAAAAGAGATACAAATGTAGTAATTTACAGCAGTGAAGCGCTTTCATTTGTTTAAGCACGCTGTGTTAATGAAAAATGTCGAAAAAATATATAGATGTATATCTTTATTTTCTGTATCTCAAATGCAAGTTCGAGTACACAAACAAAAAGATATAAGAATGAAAAAAAAACGATTAAATTCAACAAATTAAAAGTGTTCGCTGATCGCTGAACTCAAATGCTTGAAGTGGCGATGGTTAACTGTGGTGAAAAGTATCTCAGTCAGTATCTTTTCAAAAAAAAACCACAAAAACAATATAAAAAAATTTAAAAAAAAAATAAAAAAAATAATAACACGTTGAACCACATATGAAAGTTGTTGTTGTTGTTGTTGTTGTTGTTTTTATCAAGTTCAGTTACTGCCACAGTTAGTCACAAATTTAAAAGAATCTGGTTTTGTTTCATTTTTATTGATTATTATTGTTGTTGTTGTTGTTGTCGGTCTCGGTCTTGGTTGTCTCTCTATCGGTCAGTAGCATCTCACATCAACTTTTTGTTGTTGTTGTTTGATGGTTATTTTTTATTTTGATGACATGTGCCTGTTTCAGTCGAAGCAAAAAAATATAGCATCCTCACATTATCATCATCATCATCATCGCATCTGCTATAAGTTTTGTATTTTCTTCATTTCTTCCACACGCAATTTTCACTTGCCATTGGGATTGACCCTTCGTCGTGAGCTTAAGAGTCTGTTGTTGCTACTCATTACATACTTTTATATATCATTCTCAACCTCATCAACATCATCAGCATCAACTGTGTATTATTATTATATTTTTTTCATTATTTGTATTTCTCTTCTTTCTGTGGTTTATCATTTACCGTCGTGCTTTACTGCATTCTTTATTATTTTTTTATTTTTATTTTCTTGACATGAAAATCAACATTACTTGAGGCCCTTTAACCTTTCCATTGCTCTATGATGAATGCGTGACCTTTTTCCATGAAACATAAGAAAATAAAAAAAAATATTTTTCCTCTTCTTTTCTTTTTTTTTTTTTGTTTCTTATCAAAAAGTCTTTTTTTCTGATTTGTTTTTTTTTTTAATAATTTTAATGATATTAATGATTATTATTATGATTATGATAATGATAATGATGATGATGATGTTATTATAAGTATATTTTTATTCATTAACTTGTAGACACTTTTTGTTAACACATTCATTATTTTCTGTTAAGTTTCATTTGGTCATCAATTTTATTAAATTTTTTGGAATTTCTCTGTTTCGCTTAATGTTTATTTTTAATTATCAAATCTTCACATGATATTTACGGTCATTATCATCATCATTATCATGTCATTACATTTTCGACATTTTGACTCATCATACATTTTATATAATTTTATGTGGAATTCATTCAATATCTCTAGTTATTGAGTTTTTACAAAAAGTCAATGGGATTATTTTAATAAATAATGATGATATGACTGACAAATGTTTGCAAGCATTTGTAAGTATTATAACAAAAAACCAATAAAAAATTTAAAGCAATTCCATCCAGTTTTGTGGTTGCAATTGTGATTGGAGTATTAAGTTTTATCCAGAGCATTTTCATGGTTATTTTTCCTTATTACTTCAAAAAAGGAAAAAGTTTGATTCTCTGGGAAAATATGCATTAAATTGTTTGAACAATTGTCTGTCAATCTAAAAGTATTCATTAGAAGAATTCTTAACCTTCAGAAATCACTTGAATCGCTTCATAGATAAACTCGATATTATTATATCAGGATTAGTAGTAGAGAAGGGCCGAGTACTCGGTTGATACTCGGTACTCGGCGGGTTTTTTGATACTCGTACTATAATATTTGTCTCTTTTCGGTAATTTTAGTAATTTCTTCGACTGTTTGAGTAATGTAATGCACTCCCGTAGGATCTCCCATTGACGTTCAGTTAATTGTTGTAAATTGGCTGTACTTGGGTTGTCCTTGATGTAGAGAGATATTGCCCTTTTTGCTCTAATAATCCGTTTATCATGTAAAAAGTACTGTTCCATCTTGTGGTAACATCTTGCACGAGTTTGTGCTCTGGCAGTTTTAGTTCTTTTTGTATCAGGGTCAGTTTTTCTTGTGCCACTGCAGAATGGTTAAAGTGGCCTACAATTTTTCTAGCTGAGGCAATAACGTTGATCACATTTTCCTTCAACGAAGCTTTTACGGCTAATTGCAGCGTATGTATATAGCATCCTTAGCCAACATATTGATTATCATTTATGGCTTTCACCACATTGGGTCCATTGTCTCTCAAGACAAGATGAATGCGAGTATTAATATCCCAATTCACGGATAAATCTGAAAGCACTGATCGAATATTGTCCGCCGTGTGGGGTCCTCTAAAATGTGACATCTGCAACACTCTGTGCGGAAGCTCAATTTCCTATTCTAGCCAATGAGCGGTGTAGCTTAAGAGTTCGAGTAAGTTATTCATCCAAATATCAGTAGTTATTGATATAGCTTTACCTTTTGCAAGGTCCGCTCTTCCCCTCGCGAACCTGCTTGTACTTGCTTACGCGCGCGAAATGGGAATTTGATAGAACCGAGTTACTCGGCCGAGTACTCGGTTGAAAAAAAATTGAGCCGAGTAAAACTCGGTACTCGTTACTCGGCAAAAGTGTTACTCGGCGCATCCCTAATTAGTAGTAACTAGTAAGTAAGCTTAAGGCCATCGTAGCTATAGCTTCATATTTTGTATTTCAAACTGTTTATAAATAAATAAAAAATAAATAAATAAGTGATATCAGGAAAGTTAATAGATGTTCCAATCATATGGAAAGGGAACAAAATTACACTTTCATTAAAAGAAAATTAATGTTGCCAATTTAACGATTTCATCTTATTTAATGCTTTCATTTGACCATGCTAATATTAACTCAATTACTGTTTACTGTTTCTGTATAAGACCAATTTAATGTTCCTTAAACTGCTACTTTGTACTTACTAACTACTCTTTAAACTAATTACAATCAGCAAAAATGCAAACAAAGAAAAACGGCTTAAATTTGAAAATGTGCAGCATATTGCAAGGCAAAGTCTTATGAAGAAAGTCACTCATTCGTTGGCTCAAATGCTAAATTGTATCAAAATGTAACTCAATTTCAGTTTCAGTTTCACTTTCTATCGAACAACATTGTAACTTTGCTTTATTTTTTTTTTGCTATGCAACCATGCACCATGAGATTAGTAAACGAAATACAAGTCGTCGTAGTAGTTTGCAACGAAAGTGAATTTTTTTTTTTATAGTTTAAATGTCGTTAACCTAATTTGTTGCACGGCACACAAAAATGTATTTATTGGGCAACATTTTTTATATTTTTTATTTTTCATTGCATATGCAACAACTAATGCGACAATATCATATGGTCTTAGAGAAGGACAAGTAGGAGGAGGAGGAGTAGGACAGATAGATACTTTTGATAGTGAGTTCACATTGTTTGTATTGCACAGCATGTACAAGTACAAGTAAACTATAAGACAGACAGGTGGCAGTGGCAACTTTTCCTTTCGCTGAAGAAACCAGTTCAATATTTATTTTATTTTTATTTTTTAATCTCCTTTTTTTTTCTAATTCGATTTTATTTTTTTTTTATTTATTTTTATTTATCTTTATACTACCATCATCGTCATCATCATCAGTGGTAGCAGCACCACCACCACCAGGTTTCAGGCTCAAATGTTTGTTGATTTTGCAATAAAGCAACTAACAGAGGCTACAACAACATAAAAAGCGACACTGACAACTAAAAGCAACTACAACAATCAGCCTGTAACATGAATCTTTTGTATAACCAAGACCACTTTTTTATAGTTGAGTATTGTGTGTATCTTAGTTAGCTAAGATGATTACAACGACGAAGTATCATAGATTTAATGAACGAACGCATTTTGCTGTTGTTGCTGTTGTCACTTTGGGTTAACAATAACCAAAGCAAACTATTGATGATGGCGATGGCGATGGCGTTGGCGATGATGATGCTGTTATTGCTTATTGTGGCTACTATCTCATAATGCACCAATTATGAAAGTAACTCTTTGCAACAACAACAATAACAACAACAACAACACTAATAACAACAAGTTGTAGCAAGTTACTGCAAGTTGTTGGCCAAGTTAGACTTGTATTTTGACCATATTGAAAAGCAGTCAGCAGTCAGCATATTTTCATTAATTCGGCAAATAAAGCTTGTTAGTCATTGCACAAACAATAATAGTAATAACTACAACAACAACAACAACAACAATGACAACATTAAGCATTTGTTTTTTTTTTTCTCTTTTTTTATTATTATTATTTTCTTGTTTTATGTTTTTATTGTTTTTTGGGGTGAAACTTTACATAGTTGCGACTTTTTGGCCAGTCAAGTCGTCTCAGCAATTAAGTTGATAATTTTATCATAAACTTTGCATCGTTTTTGGTCAAGTGCAGCTTTGGGTTCACTTTATCAAACTGCACACTGACAAATGTATCTAAATACATAATAACTAAGCATAGTAGATTTGCACATAAAATAAAATGTTTAATGTTGAAATTATGAAAATGAAAATTATTTTTGTGTTATGCATTCATTTATTTACATACATCATCTGTATGCTTATTTACAATGATGATGACGAGAGTTTGTATCTGTTAAAATGTATCTTATGCATATATTTATTTAATTCAAGAGATACAAAATGCAATGAATACGAATATCTTCTATGTTTTGTACACAATTAAATATTTGTATAAATTTTAAATTATTTTAAATTGTTTTTCTCTTTTATTAAATATTTATTTAACTCATAGTAGCTTTACATTTGTATATATGTATGTTTGTATCTTGTTATCATATGCATCATTGAATAAAGACTTAAATATTTTATTGAGACTAAAAATTTTGTATGAATATCATTTTTATGGCAAATGCTGATTTTTTTTCCATTTTTGCTGTTGTAGTAAATGAAAAGCTTCAAGTGTTTAATTTTCTGAATTTTTAAAACTACATATTTTTCAAATATTATAAAGTTATGATATCAAAATAAAATTTTTGATGTTTTATAGTATTTAAAAGCTTAATAAAATAGTGTGGGATATACAATACAATATACAATAGTAATATATACAACAGATAAGGAATCAAATCTTTAGTAATAATATAGAGGAAAGTAAACAAATGTAGAAAACAAACAAAAAAAAAAAAACAGAGAAAAAGTCATGCCACAAAGTGGAAGGATTAGTACAAAATAAGTAAAAATACTAAGGAAAATATTTGAAGAGATTACAGAATATTAAGTATAACTAAAAAAGGTTAAAAATCAATATAGAAAACTTTAAATAATTTTAAAATATATTAACATATTTTTGATGAAGAAAGAAAACCAATCAAAAATTTATTTAACGAGTTAAAGACAAATATAGAAATCGTTTAGAGTGAAATGCAGAAATACTCGTATGTAGATAAAGAAAATTACGAAAAATAAATTGATGAATATAAATTAATAAAGTATATTAGAAAATGTATAGAAAAATAAGAAATACTGCAGAAGCTTATAGAATTAAATTTTGTACAAGTATAAATAAGTAAACTTTTAATGGAAAAGTAATTTTCATATTTTTCATTGGCTAAACCAACATTAAATTGTTTAAAAGATTTAAATATTCATCCTAATGAAACTTACAAACATCATAGGTACATGACTTATTCTTATGGAAACTGCTATGAGGAACTGAAGGTTTACATTAATTCAAAATGAAAAAGACCCGGAAACCGGAAGTGTCAAGTACTGGCACATGCATAATTTAGAGCTGCCTGTCATGTTTATAAAGGCCGTCACCGTGTTATGTATTTCATATAGAGGAATGTGTACTAGTATATTAATTTTGTTTCTAATAAGGCCTAACAAATCTTCCCGTATCGTTTTAGGCCTAAATTAAGGCTGCCCATTCTGGGAGTGGTTGCCTTAGATATCAGTTAGCTTAGCGAACGGGTTCAGAGTCGTTTTATCAAGTGCCCCTTACCAGGTCAAAAGATCCAAATACTCATGAAGGACCTCTGTGATAGACCAACAATTACTGTGTTCCATTATTCTACTCATTAACCAGAGGGAGGGTATTTGAACAGAGACAGATTCAAATAAGAATCTATCAAGGTTTAGACTTGTTTCTCGGGTGACCGAAAAACATTCGACGATTCTGTTATTTGGACGACTGCTGTGGTGAGAGTGCAGCGAACCTTACAACGTTCAATGCCAACGGATTATATCGAACCTGAAAGCCGTTATCCAAGTAGAGATACTTGCGACGTCCATGTATGTAAATATGTAATAATGTACTGGAGAGTGCTTCAGCATATCAAAACGAAAATAATTTCACCAACTATGGAAGTCCGTGCTGTCCTTTATTGGAGTGGCTAACGACTTGCCAAAGCTTGTGAGATGTGTACAAGCTGGTCGAGTTTGATCCAAGCCATCGGACACAAGACCTATCTTAATTTGTAAATGAGTATATAAACATGTCCATGAGTAGAGATTTTCCTAAAAGCCTTAATGCATATTATTGTCTATAATAATAAATTTTTATAGGCTTATTGTTCTTATTCTGAGCTCTGTTTTTGATGTTGATAATGGTGATAAAAAATGATTTCGTTATCAACAATTAAACACCATTTCGCATAAATACAAAGTATTGTAGCTTTTCTGTTTATATTTATTGATAGCATAAAATGAATCAAGACATAAAAGGGAAATAATTTTTTTAAACACAAATCATCGTTCAACCGATGAAACAATGAAATTAATAATCAGCCGCTGCTGCGAATAAACACTATTATTTTTTATTAATATTCTATCGGAATAATAGAAGATTTTGTCTTTCAATAATTCAGAAAGTTTGTACTTAATACGATTATTATATACTTTTCCAAAGATCAAGTTGTAGTTGTCTTTCAAGGTTTACATTAGATTTGAAATAGTGCTGACAGAAGGATTTACAAAAAATAATATTTAATGGAAACTAATTCTTTTCAAAACAATACATTTCCAAATTGATAAATTAAATTAAAAATTCATCTATTTTTTGTTTCCCAATTTAGCATTTCCCTTAAACATTTCAACTACTAACACTCAGTCTCACTACTATCATCATCATAATTTTTAGACTTTTATTTGTTTTACTATATTAAGATTGACATTTTATTTATTTTTCCTTTTTCTTTGCAAACAAAAATAAGTTTAAATATTTTAGAAAAGTAGTCAATAATATCAAATATTTAAAAATATGTAACAAAAATAAAATTCAAACGATGCAATAATGATGATGATGATGATGTCGATAAAAATGATGACGTTGATGATGGTAATGAAGGTAATATTGATTATGATGTTGCCATCTCGTTGGACATTCACAGGCACTCAATGAAATGAATGAATAAAATCCAAATGCCAACCAAATATTCAGTAGAAGAGCGAAAAAATATTATCTTTTTTTTTTCACAAATTTCTTACTTTTCTTTTTTGCTGACTATTTGCCATAGATTTTTGAGATTTATCAGTTGTTGTATGTTACAAAATGTATCCATGTATCTAATCTGATATTAGTTTTGCTTTAGTCTCTCTACCATCTCTTTCCGTACTTCCTTCCATTTTTATTTTTATCTTTCTATCATTTTTTATTATTGTTTTTTTTTTTGTGTAGAATTTTTTGTACATATATTCATCTGTTTCTTATATCTAGTCAAATGTCAAAAAGTCATTTCAATGTTTGCTTAAATCACTAAGCACTGGCAATAAATTCTGTCTCAATCAATAAGGCTATTCAAGTGTGCAGTAAGAATATATGTGATATTCTTGTATATATCTCTATGAGGAGGATCTTCTTCAATATTATTGCCTCTGCATTAGAAAGATACACACTTTCATATAGAAGATACTTACAATAGATACATACGCTTATATGTACATATGTATAGGTATAGAAAAGACAGCGTAGCATGTGTCTGTTGCTGATTCTGAATGACAGGAATATGTATTTAGATACATAGTACAATAGTATTTATATTGTTTTTGTTATTGTGGGTATTGAGTCGTCGTCTACGTCTTATTATGCTTCCTAGTTGTGCTGCCATAAAAATAAATTTACACAAATATTCTTCACACACACACAGATAGACACACTCATTGCTTATACTATATATAATACTATAATATTTAGTTAGATACTGCTGACTGTCTAAATGTATCTTATCTTCATTCATTCTACTTGCCGCATTGTAAAATAGTTTCTTGCAATGTTCATTTTGTTGTTCATTCGAAGAATGAAAAGTAGAAAGAAAAAAATTTACACATCCTTGCAATTTTTCTTGTTGTTATTGCTATTATTTTTTTACCTTACGAAGTTCTTTTTCATCGTTTGCTTTGTCTACCAGTTAGTATCTAAGTATATTTTTTGTCAGCATTTCTTTCTTTTCGCTTTTTCTTTCATTTTCCAACTGTCCAGAATCATTTGAACTATTTAACTTTTAAGACTAATTAATTACGAAAGGACGAAAACGAGACAAAATGAAGAATTTTCTACAAACGGAAAATGAAAGATAAAATAATTCAAAAACAAAAGAAACAAAGAAAAAAAAACAAAGAAAAGAAAAAAGAATCAGTAGCAACACTTAGAAAAAGGTATCACATGTAAGCTTACAAAATTGGCTAAAATGGAAAAGTAAAATACAGAAAAAACGACGAAGAAAATTGGGCAAAATTCAACTTGATAACATTATTTTCTACTACAATATTATGTTGTTGTTGTTGTTGTTGTTGTCTACTACCCTGTAGTATCTTCTTCATGTATCTGTGTTAATTGGCATTTTTACGGTTCAAAGTTGATTTGTTTTTTTTTTTTTTTTATGTTTCTATTTAATAAAAATTTCAGATTTTTTAAGGTGAACATAAAATACAAAGAAAGAATTTTTTATGAAATTTTTTATCATTATATGTTCTTTAAGAAAAGCTTAATGTTGGATGGGGTTTTTAGAATCCTAAACAACTAAAGAATTTATTCAGTGAAGGTACTGTGCTTTAAGGAAGTTGCAAACAGCCTTCGGAGAAATCTTATCACTTCTTTTGTTTTTGATATTCAGTTTTCAATCAAATCCATCCAAATTCGAGAATATCGTAATTTTCTTGGCAATTTTAAAATTTTTCAATGTTCATCATGTTTGGGTGCCCGCACAAGGCATAGAAAAGTGAACAATTGTTTCCTTTCTCATTGTAAAGACTTTCTATGGGTAAACCTGAGTAAGGTTCTTTATATATAATACAATATAAGAAATAAATAGATAGAAAGAAAGAAGGAAAAGGAATAACCTCCGAGATCATTGAAGTGAGGTGATCAAGATTCTTTAAGTGAGAAGTGTTTCAATAACTGAAATAAAAAATGAGCTGAAATGAATATACAATTCTTTCGAGTTTCAGTGAGTTATAGTTTATAGTATATGAGGCGAATTATTGTAGATAAAAATAAAGCATAATGAATTGATCCCTTTGATGGTTGAAAAAGGCGAACCAATGTTTACTGTAGAACTTTCGTTGGACAGCGACAAACATTGAATTAAAATCAAAGGCAACCGCTCTGCTCACAATGGAAAATAGCAACAATAGAATAGAAAGTAAAGTTTCGTTCGCAAGCAAAGACATTGAACTCAAGTCAATGCCAGCGGCGAAAGCTCAATTTTTATCGGGATTTAAGTATGGTAAGGGTAGCTACAATGCGAGGGGCGACATAGTTATTAACGCCTGAATAATCTTATATGCCTTAAATGATATGAAATAATAATTACTTGAAGCTAAATTTGAAGAAACTTTGATACAATAAACAATGAGAGGCGTAATGAGTAACTATATTGGCTGAAGAACTGATACACAATAGTAATAACCCCAAAATTTGCCAAAGATTATTTCATATCCATTATACAGAACATTCTAGCGGCCAATTACGTGCAATGCAATGCACTCTAGCGATCTGTAGAGGCTGTGAAAAATCATTTTATGTCATAGAGTCTCAACTTCTTATTAGAATTGAATGAAAATGAATTAAGCCATTTAACAATAATTTGAAATCAATTGTTTATGTAAATATTGTATAAACCTTCCACAAAAAATTGTCTAAATGACAGTGAAAATCGTATCAAAATCTGTTGCGTGATTTAGAAGTACTGCTTATTGGTTTGGACAGGAATATCGACTTTGCTTTATATTATGGTTGTTTGTTTCTACAAACACTGCCTAAAGTTAAATGTCTGGTTTTTAGGGTTCCGGAGCCAAAGGGTACAAAACGGAACCCTATTACCAAGGATACGCTATTCGTCAGTCCGTCCTCGGGTCATATCTCATGAACCGTAAAAGGTAGCAATGTGTAGATCTATCCGCGCTATACATAGAAATACTAAAATTAAAATATTTTTAAAAAAATTTTGGGATTCCCCATACATGAAACATATGGGTTTTTATGGAAGCTGTAAGATCCAGTTTCCACAATCTTGAAATTTATATGGTTGGTGGAAATGGATTAGAAAATTATAGTGTCAAAACTTCAGTTTCAGGATCTTATTAGAAAAAACAGATTAAATATTTATGTTTAATATAAATTTAGGTATCTACTTGACTTTGAATAATCAAAGTTTTCTTTTTTTATTGCATGTCACTTATTTGCAGCTCACGCATATCACAAAGAATATCTTTGTCTACTACAATAAGATACTTGTGATATATGTATTACCACGAAAATGCTTAACGAAAAACCTTGCATAATTAAGCGTAAAGTCAATGCACATGCATGCAGTTCATTACTCATACTACTTATGAGGTATAAATAGGTAGACTAGAACACACATTCTCATGCGATACATTAGCGGCAAATGTCACAAAGAAGCAAACAAAAGCAAAACAAAAAATAAGCTTAAATATTCACATAAAGTACAAAACACACACGCACATACGGTTATAAAAAATCTTCTTTCTACGAAAACCGTTTATTTGCCACTGAAAGATGATTATATAATGGGCTTGTGTCGTCCGTCCCCGCCTGTTGTCTTCCGTCTGTGTGGCTTTGTGTGTGCAAATAAGTAAAAAAACAAAAAAAAAAAAAAAAGAAAAATGATCACAAAAAGACAAAAAAATCATGTGCAGTTTGTGTTAGTGTATCTTGTAAGAATTAATGCCCCTTGAATGTGAGTACGTTGGTACCTTTAAGTAAACTGGGTTCGTTAATTTGAAGCCTCAAATGTTCGTTCCTTTTAGACATTAGAAAAACTCTTTGAGTTCATGTGTCTGACGTTGATGTTATAAAGCGTTATTAAATGAGCGAAACGAACAACAACAACAACAACAACAACAGAACAACATAGAAGGAAGGTATGCTATGGTAAATGTAAAGTATCAACAACACATGTGTATGTTAGTATCTGTGTGTGTTTGTCATGTAATAAATGGTTAGATGACAACAACATCTTTACCTAACTCTACTGTTGATGTTGTTCTTACTGCCACTTTGACTTCTTTTGTTGCTTTGACTTGTTATTACTCTTATTTTATTTCCTCATCGTCATCGTCGTCGTTGTCGTTGTCGTTGTCGTAGTCTTCTGCTTTTTCGAATTTGATTTGAAGTGAAGAGAAGTAGAATGTATCTTTTTCTTAAAAGTCAAGCCGCATAATGACGCTATTTTTAGTTAAAGAAGAAAAAGAAGAACGCAAAGACCTAGGAGTAGTTAGTTAGTCAGTCAGTCAGTCAGTCAGTCTTTTTTTATTGTAAATTGTGATTTTGTGCGTGCATGCAACATGTCAAAGCTATTTAAACTTTGATATTGCACATTTTGACTTTAATGATGACGACAAGCACACGTAATATGCAATGCAATGTGCAATGATGTTTACAGAGTTTGGTTTTTCCTTTTACTTCTATGGCATTTGGCAATTTGAAGGTTTAAAAACATTTGCATGCAAAAACAAAGTCACAATGACTTCAGAGGGAATGAGAGAGAATGAATGAGAGAGATAGAAGAGATTCAGTTCAGTTCAGTTCAGTTCAACAACTGATAATTAACACCAAACCCAACAAGCAAAACTTAGTGTCTTGGTCACATTCACTTGCTTTTTCTTTTATTTTATTTTTTTCTTTTTTTATGTTTTTAATTTGTTAAAGAAAAATGCAAAGTCATTAAACTCAACTCAACTCAACTTAACTCAACACTGAAGTTGGTTATTTGCTTGGCCCTTTTACTTTGCTCTTGGCCCAAAACATTAATTTCTTTTTATCTTTTGTTAGTTAGCATACGTGTGTGTGTGTGTGTGTGTGTGTGTGTGTGTGTGCAGTGACAGTGATATCAAAGCTGTGCAAGACAAGAGGTGCCTAATAGAAACACCGCGAAAGTATCTCAACTGCTGGGATCACAATGTGTGACAACTTCCCAGTGTTAACTTACCTTCATTGGACTTAACTTGATTTGACTTCTCGACTCGACTCCACTCGACTCGACTGGATGCAATTCAACTTCACTTGAATTGCTTTGCAGTGTGACTTTAGATGACTTCACTTTATGTATTTAACGCAACATTGGCTCATTCATTCATTCATTATTAGAAGATATTTTCCCATGCACTCGACTGGTGAGCTTAGTTTACATAAAATGTATGAGATTTGACAATGAAAAGTGTCGTTAAACGTTAAGCAATCAAGGTTTATAAATTAATATAACCATAATTCCTCTAAGAAGGTATTAATAAATGACAAAATAAGGTAGAGTTTAACATAATTGGAAATGATTTAATGATTATGAAAATACATAAATATTGTAACTGAATAAAATTCTGGAAGTTAAGAAAGTAAAGTCCTTCGTTGACTTGTTTATGTAACGAAAGTTGTTTTAATGCAATTAAATTGTTAATTAAAGCAAAATACTTTCATCACATGTTGTTTATCAACACGTGACAGATACTCAATCATATATACAATACACACACATGATGGAATAAGTAAAGTTACAATGCTTGGCACAATGCGTCGTATGAGCGATTTATGCTTTTATGCGTGCTCAAGGCGTCAACGTAACAAAGTGAGCAATTAATTAAAATATGCATGTACAGTAAAAATGTATATAAATTTATGTATATAAATGCATGTATGAGCGTGTTTGACTTTACAAATTTTTAATTTCACATTATTTTTGTTAAACTTATTTAATCAAAATAAAATTCTTGTTTTTCTTCTTAATATTTACTTATGCATATGCAACATGCCACATGGTTTAAGGTAAGTAAGTACAACATCAACAACAAATGCAAATAATAATAACAACAAAAATAACAACAACAATATAAGCAAACATAATTTAAATGTTATGGTGCTGACAATTTAATTGTCGCAACTTTGTGATGCCTTGAAATCACGTGTCATGCACGCACTAAGATTAGTGAAGAAATTCAACAAAAGAAATGTAATGAAAAATATCTAATTGTATTTGTTAAAATTAATCTACATATTGCATTTGTTATATCATGTGACATGCAACATTTGTAAATGAAAGTAAAAGTTATTCTTTTTGAACCCTTTAAAGGAAGGAAATTCATGGTTCTTTTGTATCTAAAGTAAAGGAATTTCTCATTTTGTAGCAAAGAGTAAATCAAATTTGTTGAACATCCTTAAGGCAACACATTCAATATTATAATGTTTTTCTGTATGACAACTAAAGGGCAAAAAGCATCTGTGTATGTATGTGTAAGCAGCATAATTAAACCCGCGCTTTTGAACTTATTCATCAATGAATTCGTTCAGAGTTTATGCCTCATGGTGGCACCACAAATGATTTATAAACGTTGCTTTTTTATACGTAATATGGTATACACATACATACATATATAAAAGCAATGTCCTTTTCTTCCTCTCTGAATTAATATCTCTTTCTCTCTCTCTCTCTCTCTCTTTCTCTCTCTCTTTGATTCGATAAGTTGTTCATGTTGCAATTCAATGCTTTCGGCATTGTTTCATAATGCACAAGGATGCATTAAACGTTGCCTTTTTTCATTGTGCTTTTCCGCCATTTTATCGGACTTTGCCTTATAAACACACACACACACATAAGTACATTTGTATATAACAAACATATATACATACATGTGTTGGTATCTGAGTATGCACATTTATTGGAATTCAATCAGGCTGAATAAAATAACTTCGTTGCAGGATGCTTTACGTTAATATTGTGGTGTTGCCACATTATGATGAGAACATGTTGTTGTTGTTCACTTTGTTGTCATTCTTGTTGCTGTTGTTGTTGTTGTTGTTTGGTTGCATTGCTGCACATTTTTCCATTCATGTAATAACATTTTAATATACACGCAGGCAAACACACAAAAGAAAACCACGTGTGTGTGTGTATGTGCGCATGATTAATTAATAGCATTTAAAGGATAATTGCCTGCAGCATTAATCTGATTAAATTACCATAGAAAAAAATTACATACGCGCAATGCATGCTTGCACACCTCCGCAGATTTATGTCAGAATGATCTCTGCATACCAAACCATAGAGTTCAAAGGTTGATATTCAACAATCAGTTGAAGGCTTACACAATTGGATAAAGTGTTATTTTCTCTTAATTTTCTGTTGTCTATATTTATTTAATTAAATTTTATGTAATTTATAGAATAATTTTCTAATAGGATTTATGAATTAAGGGGGTGTTCTGGTCTAGAGCCCTAGTTTTTGGGTAATTTTCAAACTAGGATAAAAAAAAAAATAAAAAACATTTTTAGTATCCATTTTTTTATATAATGTTTATTGATTTTTAAAGTATATAAAAAAAATTTAAAAAAGAAAAAAGTCAAAAATTCCCTGGTTGATATGATTCCAACCCTTGTAGTGATCTAAATCAAACAAGGAAAAAAAATTCTCAATCAGTAAGGATGTCGCTATCGTTTGTGTCTCAGCCAAAAAAAAAAAAAAATTCACAAAATTTTTTTTTTCCCCTGTTTTTCGACCTTTACGAATTTTTTAAAAATACTTGGAATAAAAATTTTTCAAAATCCAAGGGTAAGACGATAAAGAAATGTATAAAGAAGATTCTCACAAAATTTCAAAGGAATCGCTCAGATAGAACTTGAGATATCGTGTCAACCACCTCAAAAAAAGAAGTTTTGAGAAAAACGCGTTTGAAGTTTGAGAAAGATTTCCAGTAGAATAACTCAGATGATAATATTGCCTTTTATATGGAAATTTAAAAGTGCACATGTATTATATAAATATATACATATATATATATATAGAGCCATAAAGAGCTCGAGTCGGATATAAAAGAATTTCTGGAAAGAATGAATCCTCAAGTCTGCCGTTCATTGTGTGATCACTCCGCTCGGCCGGCTTAGATGCCACGTCACAAAATCCGCGGTATCTCCCAAAGTATTTCGAATTTTGAAAAAACCTTTTAAGAGTATATTTTTGAAAGTCTAAGCTTTGAAAATATGCAAAAAAAAAAAACTGAATTTTTCAATTTTCTAGACCAGAATACCCCCTTAAAGATGCTTAGAAAATTATCTCCTTGTTTATATGATTATTTTCAAGCTAAAATGGACACTTATAAGAAGATGTATCTGAAGATCATCGTAGATTAGTCTGAAGTACTCTGAAGTGAAGAATTCTCCATATTGATCCCAACAACTTCGTTATAGATGAGTTTGACTCCCATTGTCTACAGCGAAGTGATTTCCACTTACCATCTTAACCCACTTCACAGTCTTTCCTAGTATATAAATCTTCACTAAAATAGCAACTCCTTTTTTGACTTAAGGTTCCTTAAGCGCTACTTACTTAAATGAGACAACAATCCCAATGATAGATACAATATTTTTAAGGCTGATAAAAGTATAACAGCAAAAAATGGAACTCAGAGTTCGCTTATGGAAAATCATTGCATCAATTTCGATTTAACCACAACTACTCTCTTGCCTTGAGCATCACTAAGCACCCATTACATAGTATTAAATTAATTTTTAGACAGATTTTTATATAAGAAATATTAAATATAAATCGTTCTGAATAAAAATCCAAAACCAATTAATATTATAAATATTGTTTAATTTATTTTGCTGTTAGTTAAATAACAAGTAAATTTGCAGCTAATTTCGTTAATTAAATTTGTTATTTTCGCTACGTGACTTGAATATTTTATTTTTGTTTTTCTGCTGACGCTAATCGAAGTCTCATCTTCACTTGGTTTTATTTCTTGTTTTATTTCTTCATTGTGTAATCGCTCGCTCAGACTCTTCGTTTGTATTTCTATAAATATTTATTTATTACAATATATTTACAATATCTGCATATTCATGATTGATAACTTAATATTGAAACTTGTGCCGATCATTTATGTCGGTTATTAAAGGTGTCCGGAGTATGATGTACTCGAACATATTGTAATATGTAATTCTTGTTCGCTTCTTTATTGTATCTAAACATTGATGATATTTATTTATTTGCCATATTGTTTGTAACAAAAATATATTTTAGATAAAAATGCTAAATATTTCATTACAATATCATTTGTATGCAAATTATTTACTTAAGGTGAAATTTTATAAAGATGCTAATATAATTCAGGCAGTCAGTGTTTCCCATTTACTGGAAGGGGTAGCTAAAACCAAAGATAGAACTCATCAAACTTTATTATTGGGAGTACAAATTAGTTCGGTCACTTTTCAAAAGATGTCTCCACCTGCAAGTTGTGGCCGATTTTGGAAGCGATTACCTTTTCCATTAGAAAGGTTTGACATCTGTCAACAATAATTAGAGTGCATCAGCGTCTGTTTCTGACAACAACACTGTTTTTTTGTCCGGATTTGTGTTAAAAAATACAGCATTTGCGGGAAGTTTTGATTTTCTTTTTTAATGGAAAGAAAAGTGCAGCTGAAGCCCACCAAATGCTGATATGACTGATAAGTCATACAGAAAGTGGTTTCGACGTTTCAAAAGTAGTGATTTTAGTAATAACAGAACAAAGAATTAAATATGACAGTCGCTATAAAAATATTAAAGTTTTTGTATGGACAATTCATACATTCATTTCTTCATAGAATAGAAAACATAAAATTATTTATAGATTTATCAGGAAAGATTTCTGAATGCTTTTTCTTTTCTATGTAAATACTTCTGTTACATTGTCTAAAAGGTATATAATATTCGATAAAACTGAACTACATAATTATTTTTCTTGTATTTTAGTTTAGTGTTCTCCTTTTGTTCTTGTCGCCTCTCGCTTATTTATAATCATAAATCGTTTGATGCGTCATGCATTTTAATGAGACCCTTTTGTTTCTTTGAAATTTATATATTTTATACTTTTATTATTCATAAAACCATTAATTCATTTGCAATCATAAATTGTTGTTGTTATTGTTATTGTATATTGCAAAAAACATATGTATGTCATTAAGAGTATTAAAAGTAAAGCAAGTTGCTTAAATTTATGTTCTTGTTGTTTTGATTTAATCAAAGAAAAATTAACCTTTATTTATAATGGGATATTTAAATTTATTATGATAAAAGTTAAAATTTTTTTAATATTCGTGTGATCATCATGAATTAATTTTAGCATAAAAAGACCATTACAAAAACCAAGGAAAGGCTTGCTAAATACACACATACTATACTACGAATATTATGGAATCCATGATATTGGACGATCGAAAAATGAAAGTGCATGAGGTTGCTTCATCTACAATATTTTATATGAATTTATGTACATGAAAAAGCTATCTGTATAATTGGTGCTGCAATTGTTCACACTCGACTATAAGCGCAAGCGTGTGGCCACTTTAAAGGAGTGTTGTGTATTATTCTACCACAATCCGAATAAGATTTTGCATCGTGGATGATACATTGATCCATCAAAATACCCAAAAGACCAAGGAACAGTCAAATCAGTTGACTTCTCCGTTCTAAGATGTACCAATAAGTCCAAGGTGGATCTGTTGGGCAGCATGGTCATAGCGATAGTTTTTTGGTATGCAGGCGATATCATACACAGCGATTAACTTGAAAATATTAAAAGGATCATAGCTGTTGAAAAGATTCGAAATGATTTGAACCAAAACCTACCGCCTTTGGCGAAGAATGAACCATTACAATGCACGGGTAAACAAGTGTTTAGTCGCCATGGCAAAAATTAATTAATCATATCCATCATATTCTCTAGATTTAACCCCGTGTGAATATATCTTGTTACCAAACCTGAGAAAATGACTCGGCGGTAAGAGATATGCGTCGAATGGCCTTTTGTGAATACCTTAAAAAACCAATTATTTGGAAAGGATAAAAAAAATTGGAAAAACTTTAAACTAAATGCAACAAGATATATCCCTTATATCTTTTTTTCAAGATCGCAATGGCTCGTGTCATACAAAAGAAATACACAGAAACACAAAAAGAGAAATAAAATTGATAATCAAGGACAAAAACCAGCATCAAATCCATAAATGTCTTTGCTCTGCTGCAAAAAAATGATATTTGATAGAATATACAATAACAAATTTGATGAAAATCTCAAAATTTTGTACTCAGTTCTTAAAATAGAATTTTTCTTTCTTTAATTTCTTTCAGTTTCAAAGACTCAACAAGAATTTTATTTGCTCAATCAATGACAACACTTTGTATAATTTTATTGTTTAGCTTTATTCATAAAAAGTTTGCGTGTTTATTTAATATTAAAACTTAACACACACACACACACCACAAAAAAAAAAGTATTTAATAATAAATACAAAAAGAAATTCACACTTATTGTTAGATAAGCGTTTTGTGCCCTTGAAGTACGCGAATTTTTTTGCCTGCTTAAGTTGAGTTGTTTAGTTTTATTTTTTATATTTTTATGACATGTGACTGACTGACGACAACAACAATAGCAACAATGAAGATTACAGTAACATGCAATATTTATACAATAATAGCAACATTCAACAGTAGCAAAAAATAATAACATCAACAGCGACAACATCAGCAACATCAAACGATTGTAATTTCCGTACGAATTTTTTGTCTGTCTAACCAAAATCCGGTGTGTCTGTGTGTGTGTGTATCTGTGTGTGTCTGTATGTGTCTTTGTATTGTAATATGTTAAGATATTCGCTTGTTGCTTTTGGCTGAGTTGCTGATAAAAATCTGTAAAAAAAAAAATATATAAAGAAACAGCAAAAATATTGTATGTTGCAACAAACTAACCAACAACATCAACAACTTTTGAATAAAGTTATTAGCTCTGTTAAGTGTCGCACGAAAGCAAGTGTTCCGACCGATGGACAGACACACAGACAGCAAATACTTGTTGCATTGTTGCTGCTTGAAGATGAATGCAATTTACATTTTAATTACTTTTGCACAGATTAAACGCGAGACAACAACAACAGCAAACACATCAGTAGACATTTGGCAGACAATTGGTAATACAAAAAAAAAAAAAAAACCAGCAACTGCAAAGCATTTGACGTCAGCAACATCATCATCATCATCATCATCATGATCATCACAGCTGTTAATGTTGCGCATGCGTTGCTCAATTGTAATTCATTTGACGAAGACGATGACGATGGCGATGTTAGCAGAAATTTGTCGCTTATTTTCATTTTTTAGATTAAATTTTCAAAAAAAAAAAAAAAAAAAAAATTCCAGGCATTTATTTTTAAGCAAGAAAACTGTGAATTTAAAGAGAAGTGAGAAAATATATTTTTGCAATTATTTTATGCACAAAGTCTCTCTGAGACTTGTAATTATTTTTATTTTTACTTATTATTATTATTTTTATTTGTTGCATGTAAAAAATATTAAAAATTTCAACACTTTCGCTTTTGTTTTGTTGTTTATAAAATGCATTACATTTTAATTATTCGCATTTTGTTACAGTGACAACATAACGTGACAAACTCTCGGTTATATCAGCTGCCTTTAATTATATTCACTACTACAACTGACTGACTAGCAAGTGCCCCCCCATCTAACCCACTCTACCCACCTGCCTCTGTCACTTCTTCTACTCAACTCAATTCAATTTGTTGACTTGACTATGACTACATTGTCTTTTATGCTTTACTTCTGTTGTCATTGTCTTAAATATTTTAATAATGAGTACCAGCAACATTATCACATATGTATGTACCTACATGAATAATATCACTAGCAGCAACACAACAACAAAAGCAGAAGCAACAGCAGTGACGCTATTCATTTCTTCCCACGCACATTAATTCATTCATTCAATTATACAATATTTATTTATTATGACTGACTTGTTGTCGTTGTTTGCGCAATGCCAGAAATAAACCACAAAAAAACCCTCAACGACTTTGGTCTTACCTAATTGTGAATACTCTTTAGATACATTTTGTTTTGAATTTTTCATTTCTTGCATCTTGTCTTCCTTTAAGTGATTTTAGAGTGAATTTCTTGTCCAATGTTTGGTTGAGACACCTTCTAAATGCTTTGAACTTGGACTAGACTACTCTATAGATTAATAGTAGGGTTGTCTAATCCGCGGCCCTAGGCAAGAATCAGTGCAGCAGACAACAAAAGAGAACAGAAATCTCGTTTTTTTTTTTTTTGGTTTTTGTCTGCCACCAAAAACTCCTTTTTGTTCGGCCATCTTAGGGTAAAATACATTTCTTTGTTTTTTTCTAGCCACCTCAACCGAAGCTTTGTTTTTTGTTCGCCATCTCACACCAAAATCCCTTCTTTTTAGCTTGCGGCCACAATCACCAGGATTTCTTCCAATGTTGCCAAGTGAACCGAACGTTGAAGTTGGGCAACCCTGATATATAGGTTCCATTATTTGGTCTATAGTGATTGAAATAAATGTTTTCAGTAGAGCAATTGAGGTTTTATATGATTTTGAAAATGATGACTAGTTTTAGGTGTTTAAAACAAATTACTTCAATGGAATAAAAAGGAGATTTCTTGATAAATTTCCGATCTCTATTTCCAAGACTGAGAAATTAATATCAGTTTTATATGATTTCTACTAGTCAATGACAAATGATATATGTATTCAATTTCAAAAAATCAAATCTAAGAAATTAATTCAAAATCTAAGGTAAAATATGGTAAATGTCTTATAAAATCACTGGAAAATGATAAAATTGGAGAAAATTTAACTCAATATCCTTTAAATCCAAAAATGGACTATACTCTTGTTAATGATATCTGATCTTTAATATAAGTAAAGTTACTTGTGGTGCAAAAACTATACTCAGTGTTCCTAAAATATAAAGATTCATGAATATACTGACTAGGCTAGGCTTTCCTTATAGTCTTTGTGTTAATGTTTGTCCTTGATATCCAGTTCCTTAAGTCACAAACACCATACTCAAATGACTATGTATGTAAGTGACATGAATGTGTAGTGTGTATAAATGTAAATAAAATTGTATAAATTCAATCCAAAATATAAACAAAGAGATTTTGTAATATCTGTGCAACTTACTATATCAACTTAAATGTCTTTTCGCTTGATTTTCTTTTTCTTTTTTTTTTTGGTGTTGTTATGTATCTTTTTATTTTCTGTATTTTATTGTATTTTTGTTTTGTTTTTGTTTTGTAAATTTATAACGCCATTTTAAATTCGCATAAAATTTTATTGAACTAATTTATCTTTGTTTCGGCTTCCGTTCGCATCTTTCAAAGATTCAATTTTGACTATGATTTCGCTCTCTTTTTACATGTTTCACTTCTTTCGTTTCAAAATAATCTCGCACAATTCTATTGACCTAAATTTTCTTTGTGGGCGTTCAAATTTTGGTCTTGGTCTTTAAGTTTAAATTATCTATGCTGTTGTTGTTGTTGTTGTTGTTGTAATTATTGAATAATCCAAGTATTGATGATGTTGATGATGTGCTTTTGTTTAATCTCATGATTATTACAATTATGTATGTATTATGTAATTATTTTCATTTGTTGTTGTTGTTGTTGTTTGCTTATTTTCCCATTCAAAAGATCTTAAAGCTACTTGATTTCTTAAAGCGGATGTTTGGCTTTTTGATTTAATTTCAAAACAAACAAAAAACAGTTGAAATGGAAAGAACGAGGTCAATGCTGAAACTCAACTCAACAATGTGACCATTAGCATAACTATCAAGATCTTATTAGGCTTATATGAAGCAAGCATACTTATGAATATGGAGTGCCATTGTTGTTTACTCTTAATTAATCATATGTGAATTTAAACTGAATTTTATCAATTAATAATAAATCATTTATTGTAACAACAATATAGTCTAAATTAATAAAAAAAAATAATTGTATAATAAAAATAAACTCATTCAAACCTAATTAACATTAACCATGAAAACGAACAACTACAATACAATTTTTGTGTATAAAAACACTTTAAACAAAATGCCCATCCATGATAATCAAATCAAAGATACTTAAATGTATTTTTTATGTATAAATGGAAAGTCATCATTAATGAAGCGGCGTGTGCTTCATTTGTATGTCTAATCAACTTTAAATGCTTCATCTTCAAATCGCTGAACCTCTGACCAAAGGCA
Source organism: Amiota minor (assembly GCA_037043295.1). Taxonomy (NCBI): domain Eukaryota; kingdom Metazoa; phylum Arthropoda; class Insecta; order Diptera; family Drosophilidae; genus Amiota; species Amiota minor. Next base: position 175,216 of record JBAMAW010000142.1, on the reverse strand, counting down.
CGCTTTCAATAATTTGACACCAATAGCAAAAATCAAAAAAAAAATTCTTTTCACATACAAAGGAGAAGAAGATGAGAGAAGAGTGTGTATGTGAGAAGAAAGGAAAAGAAAAGAAATTAGGAAACGGTACTGTAAAGCAACATTGAACTCATTGCGATTTATTTTCACATTAATTCCATTTAATAACTTTTGCGCTAATTAACCACAAAAGCAAAGTTACCATGGCAATGTGATGGCAATAATGATTTCTAATGATGCTGAGAATGATGCTGCTGGTGGTAAAAAGTATAACTGCTAAAATCTGTAAGTCTAGGTTGCATTAATACCATCGCCAATGTTGATTTTTAGGGCAGAACAAAAACAACCACTAAGAAAAAAAAGTGACAGCTAATTAGTGCCAACATTTGGTTTTGGACAAAAAAAAAAAAAAAAGAACAAACCAAAAAACAAGAAAAATAGTAAATCATAAAACGTTAAGAGCATGAACCACAAATAAATTTAGTACAACTTCAACAAATCTAAAATGATTGAGTGAGTCGTCCAAGTCTTCTAAGCTTGGAAATGACATATTTCCTTTATATCTTGTTTTTCTGTTTCTTTACAGTTAAAGATAGTTTTGCGTGTGAAATTCTGTTACTTTTTTTTTTGGGAGAATGAAGATGAAATAGAATGAAATGTAACCGTTATAACTGCATAGTTCTAGTGGTTATTTCGTTGTGTTGGTGGGTTACTTTACCTCAAGGGCCTAAGCTCTTCAATTAAGCTTAATGGGACTTCTTTATATCCATAAGCATATCTTAGCTCAGACATTCATATGTATCTATCTACATATAATTTGCATATTGCCCACTATGAACAGCAACAAAAACAACAATACGAAGGGAACATAAATTATCACATAAAGACCAACATGGTCCATGGATGGTCCATGGCAGTACTCATATTTATAGTACTAGATTCATACATAAATATATTTTTTAACCTTAGCATCTCTCATCTCAGTTGTATAGCTGGCAGTCAGGCAGTCAGGCAGTCAGGCAGTCATGCAGTCCCAGTCAGTCAGTCCCATAAGGCAGTTATGACTTCTACTATTTCAACAATGGCTTGCCTTGCTTGTAGTACTTCAGTGCTGCTGCTACACTGTTGCATAAATACAAAACTATCTATAAACAAAAAAAAAAAAAAGAAACAAATCCATGCAACGTTATGTTGCATACAACGCCCATGCATAAGTTGTGTTGTTCAGATTTCATTTTCTGCATTTTTTTACTTTTAAGTTTTATGTTAAAAATTTATAGAAGAAGAACTACAACATTAACATGAAGTACTACAAGCAAGAGAATTGCCACCATAGCATAGCAAAGCAAAGCAAAGCAACAATGGAGTCAACAATTTTAATAATAAAACCAACATCAACACTAACAACTACAACAAAAGCAACAACAAGAACGAGGGAATGCCTTTTAACATGGCTTACAAAATAATAAACGTCGCGCAAATTTCATGATTGAAAAGAAGAGACCTTTGTCCGCTTCACAAACAAAACAAAACTGTTAACTAAGATACACGGAAAAAAGAAATTCATCAATCATCTTACATAAGATTTAAAGAATTTTTCAGAAAAATAATTTTTGCTTTAATAATCTTAATGTTGAATATGACATTCATACATCTTGAGAAACCATCATTTTCTAGATAAACTATGAATTTTCTTAGCAGATCTTATTACTGAGAAGTTTATTAAATTAGGCATACTTCATACAAATTTATTTGGTTTCTTACTAATCTTAAACAGTCAATTTAGTTTCTTGTTTCAAAGAAAAGTGGATGTTACAGAATCCATTCAGTTTCCACTCTTCTGTTTTTGGAACATCTATGAACAGAGTGTACGCGTGTTTCGCTTTGTGTTCAAACATGTGGGTTGGGGGTAATATAATAACTTTTGAAGGATGATTGACTCATTGCAAAAGGCTAAGCACTTTCAGAATTGAAATGAAACAACATCCCGTCAGTTCTCAGGATCTGTCTCATTTCTTCTTCCACTGTTAAATTTGTAAACATAGGATGAACCTACAGTTTGGCTGAAACTGAAACTGAATTGACGACTGATATGACCGTCTAAAGGGACATTTAATTATAATAGGGAACAGGGAAAGCTGAGCTAAGAATTTAAAAATGGAGCAATTATTGTCATCTACTACAAATTACTAGTCTCAAGAGCGACTCCTTTTGAGTCGGCAGGTGAAACCACTAGAGTAGAGAGTCCTATGGTGCAATCATTCATGTGCGACTCAAATTATATTGCATGCTTCTAACAGAATCTTCTGATTTGATCATTATCATTCATTATCGAGTTTGAAATATTGATGAATAGAAGGGTTCTAATGTACTGTATTACAGAGTATCACTTAGCCTATGCAGAACCTTTGTTTGAGTAACAGTTTTCTATGTGTTCAAAAACCGGAGGGAAATTTGTTTGCCAAGTGTGAACAGCATAAAAATTTGGCTAGTTTTACTTGTCAAACATATTGATAGCAAATAATTATGAGGAAATATTTGTCTAGAGTAAACATAGTGGGATCGGATGTGAGCAAATGTTTGAATTTTGAGGGCTGCGTAATGTTATTCATCGGAAATTCATAAAATGCTTGGATGAATTGGAAAGAGGAAAACAGCAAAGGCCTTCTTCAGGAAGAGGTTCTATTTCTCGCTGATGAGGGCCGTTTAAATCCGACAATTTACACTTTTTAAATTTTATTTCAATTCGAAATTTCATCTTTTATTTGCATTTATATGATTTTGTATTGAAAATCAATCCTCTCAATCTTGGGATATCATACCAGGTTTTGTTCGGTTGATTATTACGACAATCTCTCCATTCTGATCACAAAGCGTATATCCAAGTACTCGTATACAGTGCTTTTCCGAGCAATGAAAATTGCTGTGGCTAATGAAACAGTTGCATTGGAATCATGAAATCAATGGAGAGGGAAATAAATTTAAGTTTTATGCAAATATATTTACGATACAAAATTATAATCCAATGTGAACTACCGGCAAATATTTTCCCCTCATTTTTCCGAAAAATTATTTCCAACTATTTGTTCAAACCAATTTTTTCCTGTAATGTAAACACGTAGGAAAATATTTGCCAGAGTGCAAGTACAAGTATTTTTCTTTAAGTGTACATTTCGCGGATTGTAAATTCCATTTCTGTTGCATGCATTTCTTGTCAGTTTATTGTTATTGTCATTTTTGTTGTTGTTGTTGTTGTTGTTGCTGTTGATGCTATTGCTGTTGTTGTCCCACACAAATCACCCTTCTTATACATACCTAAGTATGTAACCCATCGACGTTACCATCAACAATCGACAACCGACATCCGACAACCGTTGCATATCATTTGCGCGCATCTTTTGCCTAGAGTAAAGATAAACAAATAAACATCAACGCAAACGAATGGGTTACCAAGAGTAAGAACAGCAACACTGCCAACAAGAAAAACAGGACCACAAGCAACAATTCGTTGTCGTTGTAGTCATCGCCATCTTTACTATTTACTCAGTAGTGTGCTCATTGTCATTGCCTTATGAAGTCCATTCTACCTATTTTCATTGCCTCCTAGTACGACGAGCGCCACCATTTTCAGCTACAACTACAACTGCTACTTTTACTAGCCATCATTGCAGGACGCCAAGTTAAGTGCACACAAAGTGCCAGATACAAAAGTCACAGGAGTAGTGCGCTGTCTGGATGAACTTCAGTTGTTTGTTGCTTGCTTGCTTACTTACTTAGTCAGTAGTTGTCTCCTCCGTATGTGCTCTCGTTTGACTCGTATGAACTTTTCCTGTGTCCCATCGTGACTCGTAAATAAGTTTTATTGTATGCCATCAGTGCGAGATACTTACACCTCCCCCTCCCTCTCAATGAATCTACTACTAGAAGCTTAATTTTTCCCTCCACCCTACCAGGCAGCCCTTTGTGTCAAGCAGCAGCACAATTTTTTGTTTTTGTCATTTTTCTTTCTTTTGTTTTGCAAATTACCATGAAGCAGAAAAGTGTGGAGGCTGCTGACGACCCTTGCCTCATCTTGTATGCCTTTGTTTTTGTCCATTATTTCTTCTTCTTCTTTTGTTTTATTATGTTCCAACTCCAAGTGCATGAAAATTATTTCATGATGTATAAATTTGTTGCATTCATTTGATGTTTGTATTGTTTTTATGGTATTTTTTTGTTGCTTCTAGTATTTTGCCACACCCCACGCAACAATATATTCGACATAAAACATTTAATTTCCATAGCCACTCGCCATAGCCAAATGACTACAAAGTGGGTTTAATCTTCATTCATTTGCCATTCTGAGCTCATCCCATCCCATTCCATCCCAAACTAAGCTTCTTTCATTCTTTTTATCCCAATTTGTTGTGATGCCTTTAACTGCAACAACAAAGTCGTCTGAATTATTCTAATGTGTTGCTTGTTGCTTGAGGCATTTGCAATTCTTGCAATTGTTGGTCGCTTGCTGTATTCATATTATGTACTATAATAAACTAAGTTTATTGTTCTAGGAGTCTGCAAAACCCGACCCATATTCTTTATCTGAAAAGGAACTCACTGCCTAACTAACGATGAACATTAGTCTCACTATCTTTACTTCTCTCTTTTTTTGGTGTCGACTTGCAATTGAGATTTGCCTTAGCATCAAACAAATGGGAATGAAAATTAGTGGTGTGCATGCCTCTTTCATAGCCTGAAGAATATTTAAGCTTTTGGCAATTTATGATCTCTCGGCAACCGTGAAAATTACTTTCATAAGAGGCGCCTGCCAGCGTCGATATCTCCTCCTTTTGACATTAAGTGTGTCCATAATTAAGCGGTTGCACGATAGAAATAGATTGTGCAACTGAATGAAGCACACACGAGTTCGAGTATTACTGACATTTGATCTTGCCATGGAAAGTATTATGTGATGTGGTGGTGGCATTTCGCGAATTATGCCAATGTGCAACTCGCAATGCAACATTGTTCAAATTGATATGCGTATCGCATGCATTCATTCAGGTTGACATGCAACTAGCAAACTGCATGCCTGTCTGTCTTTCTGTCTGTCTTTCTTTCGGTCTAGCAAACTAGAAGGCAGGTAACCAACTAAACAGACAAGCGTATCATTTACATAACATGCCACCACGCCTCCTCCAGCATGAAACATTAATAGATTGAGTTGCTTAGGGCTTAAAAAAAAAAAAGTGGAAGAAAAAATTTAGAATGCAGCAGTTCTTCGGTTGCCTTCATTACAGCAAAAGAGAAAAGCTCTGCGGGCTGTGGGCCAACAAAAAAGATGCAAAAGAAGTAGTACGAGTACAACAAAACTGAAAAAAAAAAAGAGCAACCTTTTCTTGTGTTCATTTGGTCGTTTGTGTTGCTATCATGTTCAAGCGGTTTCTTCACTTCACCAAGACATGTGGAAGGCTTCATCTGCTCTACCAGCACCACTTCGACTTCTACTATTTCCACGGCTTTTTTTCTTTCTTGTCTTCTTGTGTTGCAGTAGTAACACAATTGTGTTTTGCTACTTTATTTATTCGCATTCGCAGTTGCCTTCAGTTGTCTATTTGCCTGCCTGACACTGTCATTTCCACATCAGCTATTTGCATTACAGTCTCTGGTATACCCTTGTATCTCTCCTTGTGTTCCTTGTATCTATGTAAAGTATTCTAAGTCATTTTTCACGCTTCGTTCTGGGGTGTCACATTCGACGCTACGCCGTCAACTTGCAGTCAGTCACTCACTTACTCACTCGGCTCAGCTCAGCTTGACATTCATTTTGTTGCTGCTGCAACTGCTGCATTCTGTTGTAAGTAGTTTCACTATATAACCAAAACTGCTAACACCATTTGATGTTGCAATTTTTGTGGTATTTGTGGCGTTAAATTTACAATAGCAGCAACAACAACAAGAACAACTAGAAAAAAAAAAAAAAACACATAAAATTTAAAATGAGAACAATCTCATTTGATTGCAACATCACATAGCAGGCAGCATCTCAATGTAGGTACTTATTTACCATACACCAACAACAACAACTACAACAATCAAAAGCCATTTGACTAAAGTTGTTGTAGTCGTAGTCATCGTCGCAGTATTGAATTTAATGTGGTATTAGATGCCAACAGCAATAGCGGCAGCGGCAGCAGCAGCAGTAACAGAAACAGAAAGAGCACCTCGAGGTGTTCATTTTCGTTTTCATGGCAGCGTGGCATGGCACCAATGTCTATCCATCTATCTATCTAACGTTTTTGCTTCGTTTTGTTAATTATGGTACCTTTGTCTGCAACGATTTCAGCACAGCAGCAACAACAATAACATCACTTCCATGGTGCAACATAAAGCAACACATGAAGGCCATTAATGTGAATGAAATCTTCAAACGTAATAAGTTCAGTTGTATACCAAGTAAGTATATGGAAATTAGAAACGTAGCGATAAGAGACCCGGTTTTATTTCATTGCTTAAGAATTTCAAATTTCAATATTACGCATACGCAATGCATGCACTCATTAGCATGAAAATATTATACAATATGATGAATGTCAACAAAAAAAATTATACAAAGATATAAAAAAAGATACTTTTACAAAAACTATAAATAGAAGAAATCTTTAATAAAAAAAATTTTCTTTTGTAAAATTATTGTAGGTAAAAAAAAAAAATGAGTATGTAATACAGTAAATAAAAAATATAACAAATAATTGCTGCTACTGCCACCAATTTTGCTGCTGCTACTGAAATGGTGCAAATGACATTTCGGAGAGAAAACAAGATAACCAGTTTTCTTTTTCATTTATTTTACTTTACGTTTTGCTGTGAGCTTTTCAACAAAACGCTTTTATCAAAGGTGGAACAGCCAAGAAACCAAATGCAGTTCAAACTCTGAAAATGATCCAAGCAAACCAACCAATATTTAATAATAGCAACAATAGATACAGATACAGTAGAACTATAGGCATACATATATTGCAACTTAGTTCTCCTCTCTTTATTGTTAATGTTTCTTGATATTTTTCCTTTTGTTCATTGGCCACTCAAATTGTATTTTGTGTATGTTTGATGATGAGGAAAAAAAAGGGTAGAGTGCCAGAGTATCGAAACCAGGTTTTGCTTTTCAACTAAACATACTGCGCAAAGAAACTAACTAACATGAAAAAGAAAAACCCTTAAATATAAATGGACTTGGCGAGCACGATCACCAATAACATTCACTGCCTCAATTGCCATAGATAAATTCATGCTTATGTATGCTGTAGACCAGTGGTTCTCAAACTATGTTTACTATTATGCAGGGTAAGTGAACAAATTCTCAATATTCAAACTTTTCAATACTTTTAATATTTTTATCAAATTTATTACAATTTGTAATAAATAAATTTTAATTTATTTAAGAACAACTTGAATGTATTTGAAGCTAAGCGTAGCTACGAGCGCCTCAAGCTTACTTAGTAGCTAAAAAGATTGTACTTTTTAACGATTTAATGTAATTCAATAAATACTTTTATTTTTTGATTATATTGTCGTGAGTAGATAAAATCTTTAAGCCATCAAAAAGGATATGTTGGACAGATATTATGGCATTTAAAGAACAATATCTACAAACTTTACTTGACGAGTAGTCAATAAGATGTTTGTTGGTAAAGTTGGTGTGTTCAAGGCGAGGTCTAATGAATCTGCAAAGGTCTCCAGAGCTTCAAGTATTAATAAATTTGTAATATTGATTAGTAAGGTAGCAGATTGATTTAAACTGCTTTGAAATGAATGTTAAAGGGGGTTTTTTTTGAAGTGAAACTTCTTTAGCGAAGGGGAGTAAAACCAAAAAAATATGAAAATAAAATGTGACGAATATCAAAATTATTATATTGGAGCTATTTAGGCAAATACAATATGGAAGTCTGAAGTAGATGAGCAATAATACAGAATATTGTAGTTTTATATTGTTTCAATACAATCATCATCGATCATTCGGCCACTTGTTCGTACGTTCTTTCGTAAGGTAAACACAATCAGTAAAGCATTTTGTATCTCTCTCTTACTCATGCATAAGCAATCATTCTCTACGCTTCAGACGAGCCCGCACAAGACAATGCACATTACGTTTCTCTAAAGCATTATCGCATTTTGATTTTCGTCACAATTCATTTTCTAAGATTTGCATTTACCTCCCTTCGATAAAGAAGTTTCACTTTCATATTGTGCTTATGAGGGTGAGGCAGACTACTTAATTTTTTTTTTTTTTTTGTCTAGTCAAAATTGAAATTGTCCTGGAAGTCTAGGGAGTGTTAGGATTTGTTAGGTTTATGGTAAAGAAATAAATTTTTCTAACAACTAAAGTTGAAGATATTGGCTATGGTTTCTATTGACGAGAAGGAATAAGTAGAGATGGTGATTTGACTGATCGTAACAAAAATGACTATTACTCGTATTTCAGCAGAACAAGCAATGGTTTAATAAAGAAAGAAGGAGTTTGGGGTGAGTCATGAATTACTGTAAGAATGTGATCCATCTGTTTAAGAAAGCGTGTGGGCTTGCAAGGAACTCTTAATTTCTATGAAATATTTAAAAAAAAAAATGCTGGTAGTATTGATGAAGTGGACAAAGTGGATCAAATGATGAATTTAGAAAGGTAAAGTTGAAAAGGCCAAAAATTTTTAAAGTTATTTAAGACTTTCATTACAAAATAATTACAAATTTCTTAGATTTAAAGAATATTTTTGTGAAGCAAATCAAGCTTCTAAATAACTTCAATAACTTTGATCCATGAGATTGTTGACTCAGTAATTTAGTTTTTAGAAGAGGACAAAATGGCTGCGCTATGAAAAGTTCTGTGAAATAAAAGTTTTATCAATAATATGTCCTCGGACTACATACGTAAGTTTAGGAACCACAGATGTAGATACTCTATGCCACACGTTGAGACTTGCCTTGTATGTGTGCTTGCCTGAGCGAACGTGAGTTGGTTGAGCTGTGCACGATTTATATAAATTGTGTTGCAACAACTGCATTTACAATACCAATGACACTGACAACAACAACAACAACAACAGTAGTCAGATACAATAACACTACCAACAACCAACATTAGCTCAATGGTGGACAATATGCGCGCGTTTATGAGTCATTTGTGCCTGGCAGGAGTAGCAGCAGCAATGGTTAACCAATAACATCATTCATAGCTAAACAACAACAGCCGCAGCAGCAACAACATTAACAATAACAATATTTTTTTCCAGATACATACTACAATATTTGCCTGTCATTGTGTCATTGAAGGAACTTTTTCTAGCTCGTTTATGGTAACATTCAATTTGCATGTGGCATGTATCTGCTTCTACTATTTTTTTTTTTCTGTGTTTCCTTTTTTGATTCCTTTTACAACAACGTCAGCTGCAGCTTCCTCGTTTATATTGTAGAAACGATATTTGCTTTGCTTTACTTTGGTTGCGTGGTCTGCTTCCACTTTGTATATTTTATATATTTTTTTTTTCTTTTTGGGTTTTGGTTATTGTGGTTCTTTGCTTTCGACCACTAATTGCTTGAAATGTCAGAGCGTGAGATACAATATTTCATGATTTTAACTTAAATAATAACAGCAACACCAACAACAACAACAACAAAAAAGGAAGAAAAATAATGTAAAATATGAATATATATTTCAATGGAAATATATCTCACTTCTGTTGCAGCGCGAATCTTGCTTGCTGTTCAATCGGTTCGTTCAGATACATTTTTTTTTCATCATCATTATTTTTAAAGCGAAAATTCTCTTATTTTTTCGTATCTTTTCGTTATTCTGTTTTTTATTTTATTTGTTGTTTTTCAAGATTTATTTAAATGCATTAAACTTTAGAGGTCAACTTCCTTTCACTTATAAACAGCAATGCTGAAGCCACTCAAGCCATGTATGCCTCTGATGCAGCAGCCTACTGTTATTGCTTGAGTTGTGATACTCTGTCTATATTTATGTATTGTACGTATCTGTATCTGTGTATCTGAAACAGATAAACTACATATACAATATGTGGTAGTTGCGTTCATCAACTTATAGTTTTTTTTTTTATGTTTTTTGTTAATAAAATGTATCTCTCTCTCTCTCTTTGTGAATTCAATAAGATTTCAAAGTCATATAGGTAAGTTTTATAAGTATATTGAAGTGTCATACAACAAAGTTGGCAGTCACTTGCAAAAGTGGTAAAGAACAGAAAAATGTTCACCAACCATAAAATGTGACAAGTGACATGTAGAGTGAATATGCATTTCATGTTGTAGATGAAGAATTTCAATGTCGTTTTACCGGTATCTTTTAAAATATTTTTGCATCTTTTGTTGTAAATGGTTTCATATTTATTTATTGTAATTTTATATGGCAAATGAACAAAACAAAAAAAAACAAAAAACCGGGAAAAGATATTAATAATTTTCCCTTTGTAATTTGTTAAAGCAAGCAGAAACAAGAAGTAAAAAAATTTCTGAAGTTCATTTACAAAAAAAAAAAAACCAACAAACAATAAAACACTGATGAAAATAGTACAAAATTTATATTATATTCTGCTCAAGAATGAATAGCAAATGAAGATGAAACAAAAGAGTTCATATCTGTTTGTATTTTCGTGTGTATGTCACCCACACATTTCTTCTTTTATTTTGACAAAAGGCAGCTGTCATTAATACTCCTTGTTCTTTTCTCTTTCCTCTTTCTGTCTGTCCATCATATCTTCTTTCCCTTTCCATATGTCATTGTTTGCATCTTTATATCTTTGACTCTCGTTGAAGTTTGTTTGTCTTTTACTCTTTCTTTTTAAAGTCATTTCATTTAACATCACCGCAACACTATCGACTGATTGCTCCATGGGGTGTTCCAAGAAGAAATAAACAAAAAGATGCAACGACGAAATGAAGCAACAAATTTTTATACTTATAGCACACTTATAGTATACGATATTGTATATCGTATCCGCATTTCAGTGTCATATACACACACATAAATACACGCAGACTTAAGCCCACACTTATACGTTTCTGTATACAAAACAGCAAGAAGAAATGAAAAAGTTTCGTTTTTCTTTGGGTTTTAATGTTGGTTGAGTTTCTTCTTTCATATTTAACAGGATTACAACTTTTGTTTTCTTAACCTTATTTGACTGAGATTCCTTTCCAGTTTATGTATGTTTATCAGAGTTTATTAAAACAAAAAGCGAAAGTGATTTATAGTTTGCTTAAGTGAGTAGGTACGTAGGTGATTCAGTGGTTATGAGTGTGTCGGGTAGAGTTTAAAAGAAGACAAGACTGAAAGATAATAATATCTTAGCCTTGAAATTGAGCACTAATTAATTTTATGATTGAAATTATCTTGTGGGTTATCCCTAATCTCTTTGTAGATTTTATAATCTTTTACTGTAAGCATGGATTCAAGTTCAATTGAATGGGTTAATCATCTAGAAATTACAACAATGTTGTTAATTAGCTTCTTCAGCTGTTGTTTCGGAAAGGTTGTCATCTTCAATAAGATAAACATCAGCAAATCAGAAATAACACTAAAATTATTATTATTCCTTAAGCAAAGAAGCCAATATCAATTTACGAAGGCTTTACTATTGAGAGAGTAATAAAGAGACGTTGTAATAGAACACAGTCGTGCTCTTGATATACTAAATATATAGTAACTAAGTACTATTTAATTGAATATTTCAGTATCTCAGTTCTTCCTTATCATCTTGAAAAATCATAATCAATTTTAAATATCTGTCCTTTCTTAGTTCTAGATGATGCTCGAGAGAGTTCGATAAACTCCAGTTAATCTTGGTAGTCAAATAACAACAGGCGGGGGAACCCATATCGATATAGAACACAGGATTTAAGAAGCCAAGACCGCATTTGGGAGACTTAGGAACTTCTGGAGAGCTAAGCATATCCACCAGAAGGCGAAAATAAAAATATTTAACGCTTGTGTAAAATCTGTCTTGCTATATGGCTGTGAGACTTGGCATACTACAACTACAAACATAAGGAAACTACAAACGTTCTTCAACCGTAGTCTTCGTACTATTCTGCGAAACTGGTAGCCAAGAACTATTAGCAATCAGCGACTCTGGCAAATCTGCGAGCAAGACCCAATTGAAATTGTGATACGGAAACGAAAGTACAGCTGGCTGGGTCATACCCTTCGCAAAAATAACGACGAAATACCCCATGCCATATTGGAATGGAACCTTCAAGGGACGAGGTCGAGAGGAAGACCGAAATTGACGTGGAGACGAACTGTTGTGGCTGAAACAAGAAAATCTATGAGCGAACTTCGCGCATTAGCACGCAATAGAAATAGATGGAAATCCTTTGTTAATCAGCTTTGTGAATAGACTATGTTTATAATTTCTTTAAATTGTAAATACGTCATAATAAAAAATAAAAAAAAATGTGGACTGCCACTTAGTTTAAGTGCGGCTAGCAATTCTAAACTATCACCTGCGGGGTCCAGTAGCTTGGAATCTAGAAATCGAAATGAAATATAGTCTAGTCATCCATTTTCTTCTACAATATTTTAATTAACATTGACAGATTATTATAATTTATCATGGTTGATACTTGGAGAAGAACACATTATACCTGACTGACTCTTTGCATTTTAGACCTTTTTATTTGGAAAACTTAAGTAAATGACAATAATTAAATCAATTTCTATCTTTTCCATATTATTTTTATATAATTTCAATGCAAGTAAAGTAAGGTCACATAATTTGTCATTTAAATCGCCAATCATTTGCGCTTGTAAAAAAATCAGTGGCGACCTTCATCATGTCTTTCTGTGTATGATTGAGTATTACAAAGCGAGTGACAAAACCCACATAAATTTCAATTTGAATGACGGTTCAAGTAATTTGAACTTGTAGCATAAAATGTAAAAATATAGCAACTCTAATTTCAGCATTAAAGAAAATAAAAAAAAAAAAAAATTACAACAAAACACAACATTTAATGAACAAGAAACTCACTGATTTTTTTGTATTCGATTGTTGGTGTTTTTTTTTTTTGGGTTATTGAAAAATGATGCTTTGGCGTTAATTGAGGTATTAATTGAGGCTTGAAAAAATTAAAAAAAAAATTAAATTATATAAAAAATAGAAATAAAAACAAATGGTAAAAAAACAAAAAAAAAAAATAAAATAAAAGAAAATTAAAAATAAAAAACCTTACCTACATATGGCAATGTAATCTGATAAGATCTTTGATGTACACACACAAAAACTTAGTTTCTTGAAGGTATTTCTATACTTTTTTTTAACACTTTGATGATGTCATGAGCGGAAGTTAAGACATCTTTTATGGATTCTCATGCTTTGCTGACCACCATTTTGATGCGTTTAACTTGATAAGCAACCCAGAGAAAAAGAAGTGTAATATTTTTTGACTCAAGGTTAACGTTTCTTGTTCTTTGTGGCCAAAAAATTTATAAACAAAAAAAAAAAAAAAATATATACACATAGAAATAAGCAGATGCAAAGATGATGAAGCCAGTCTAATATTTCCGCCAAACAAATGAATGCCAGAATGACTGAATGAATGAGCGAATGTAAAATATCGCATAACAGGCCAAGGTCAACAAGCAAAAAAGCAAACGGTGAAAATTAATGCCAGTGATGGTCATAAATTTTCTGAAAGAACAATGTGTGATGATAGAGGCAACGAAAATAACAAAAATGAGCAACAAATAAAAAAAAGTTTGTCATTTTAATTACGACAAATTCTTAATTAGTCGCAACAACTAAAAATTTATGCATTTTAAAAAGTTTATTTGTATAAAATATTTTCCTTAATTTTTCAATTTTTTATTTTATTTTTTTTTTGTTTTTTTGTGGTTTTGTTTTATGTGGATGATGATGACGATAATGATGATGACTGGCAATCAACCATTTAGTCCATTTGCATATTGAAATAAAATACAATAAAAAAAAAAAAAAATACGGAAAATATTAATATTTTTTTAATTGAGAATTTAATGAGCTTTAAGGCAACAGCATCATCATCACTGAGCTGGAGCACTTTATTTATTTATTTATTTATTTGTATATCTGACTATTAGTTGATGTTTACCAATAAATTTAAGGTTGTTTTTCTTCATTTGTTTTTTGTATGAAAATAAATGCATAAATATTTTCAATTGGGTTTTTCTGTTTATATTTTTTATTATACAATATTTTTGTTTTGTCAACTGCAACAGGAAATGATTTATGAACAAAATAATCGTGCAAAATTGTAAAAACAAATAAATCACAAATATTATTGTACAATTTTCATACACAAAAAGTAGTAGATGAACGAAGAAGAACAACGGTAAAAATGTTTTATGATTTTATTTGTTTTAATAATTGTAACAAATAAATTAACAAATTATTAAAAATATTTATGAAAATCAGCATACAATAAACTGGATGTTAGTGTAAAACATGTTGCATGTAATAAATAAAACTACAACAACAAATACAATACAATACATTTCACAATCAGCAATCACCAATCACCATTTGTTATAACACAAAACATTTAAAATTTAACATATTTTTTTGTTTTTTGTATACAAAATGAAAAAGCATATTAAATTTGTATTAACTTTTGTAACATATTTTACAATAATATAGTTTCATAGAAATGTATAGAAATTTTTTATTATAATACAATATTATACAAATTGTAAATAAAGTTAAAAACAAAACATTAATTTTATTGTTTTAATCCAAATACAATAAAATATTTAAACTAATAGCTAATTTTAGTATTTGTTTCCATAGTTAAAACGATGTTGTGTAAATGAAATTAATTAGTAATAATGAAACAGTGATACAATAATTAAGACAATATGATTTCTCTTTACTACTGATTTATGTGATTGGATTGTTTCAGTCCTCAATATACTGATTGTATTTACTACACATCAATATCATTCGATTGTAGTACATGTGACGCTGTTTCATATATTGACAAATAGTAAACTTATAAAAATAGATTATTCATTTTAGTAAAATATTGTAGATGCGATGATTTGAAAATGGAACTTTGCTGGATGAAGATTCGTGTAGAACGGAACAGGAACTTGCAAGTTTATTGGGCGTGACTCAGCAAGCCGTTTCTCATCGCCTAAAGAGCTTAGGAATGATCCAGAGCCTGGGACATTGGGTGCCGTACGAGTTGAATCCGAGGGACATCGAACGGCGCCTTTGCATGTGCGAACAACTCTTCCAACGGCAAAACAGAAAGGGTTTTTTGCATCGCATCGTGACCGGCGATGAAAAGTGGATACACTATGACAACCCGAAGCGGAAAAAATCGAACATTCATGGCTCGAAGCTGATGCTGTGTATTTGGTGGGACCAGCTCGGTGTAGTGTACTATGAACTCTTGAAACCAGGGGAAACCATCACAGGGGCTCTCTATCGGACTCAAATAATACGTTTGAATCGAGCGTTGAAGGAAAAACGCCCGCAATACTCGGAAAGACACGACAAGGTGATACTTCTACATGACAACGCTCGGCCACATGTTTCCAAGGTAGTGAAAACATACCTGGAAACTTTGAAATGGGACATCCTACCCCACCCGCCGTACTCTCCAGATATCGCCCCTTCTGATTTTTATTTATTCAGATTGATGACGCATGAACTGGCAGGACACCACTTTCGTTCTTTCGAAGAAGCCAAAAACTGGATTGATTCGTGGATCGCGTCAAAAGACGAACAATTTTTCCGACGAGGAATTCAAAAGCTGCCAGAAAAATGGGAAAAAGCTGTGGCTAGTAATGGAAATTATCTTGGAGATTGAGTATGTAACGAGTTTTTTTATAATAAAGCCTCAAATTATGAAAAAAAAAAACGGCAATTTTCTATTTGTACGCCCAATATATTGATGAATTTATTTATTTATTTATATTGTATTAGCATCATACGAAAAAGTTGGGGGAAATATTATCAACACATTAAGCAAATTTTTGCTAAGGTTAGAATTTAGTCAGGGAAAGAATTATCAAACTATGCGAGTCCTTCAATTTATTTTCACAAATTTTATCTTTTGTCTAGTAAAAAATTATATTTCATATTCAATAGCAGACTATTAAAATGATGTTTGTTTTTTATGCATATTTAGAACAGTGTTTTCTAAAGTACTGGTGGCTTTCAAGGGGTCCAGAGTAAATTAGACGGCTTTAATATAAAGGCGCAGCGTTAAAAAAATTCTATTTTTAGGGAATTTAAATTTATTTTAAAACTCAAAGTGTGGGTAGTCGAAATAAGTTTGTAAACCTATGAAGCAGTTTTGATTCCTTAAAATGCTATAAGATAAATGTTGGATTTCTTTTACAATGCGGATGTCTCTATAATCGTAAATTATGTGACTGGAAAGTTTTGATATTCAATGTAAAGACTTCATTATATGTCAATATCATTCTGGTTCTATAGTGTTTGATACCTTGAAAATGACTATAAAGTGTTCCGAAAGACTTTTGCATCAATTGATTTCAGTGACAAAAAATACATTATTAGTCTCAAACTTCTCAAATGGAAATTAATCTCCAACCAAGTGCATTCAATTTTGTGTTTAATATTTTAGAATAGAGAACTAATAGTACTTAGAATATTAAATACAATAATTTTTTAAAAAGAGATGATTGAATACTTGAAAAATAAGCACTTGTGATTATTTTTTAACTTTGTTTGTAAATTTTATTTTATTTTTTTAATTTGTAATCTAAAATTACACTTAAACTTTATTAAGAAGCTTTAGTTACAAAAGCCTTGAGCTTACTTACTAAAAGTAAATGTAAGCACTTACATATAAAACTTAAGAGGATGGAATAGAGCAAAGATGTGGTTTTATTAGATGATAAGGTATATTGCAATGGTTATGAAGCTTAGTGGATTTCATGAAATCAATAATGAGTATGTAATGATGAATGATACAAGAGAGAGCGGTTTAAGGAAGTATTGCCTTATGTGAGCGGAGAATTTAATACAGTTTGTGAGAATATGATGGATTGAAAGTATTAAGACTTAAGAGGGGACCTGATAAAAACGTAATTGTGGGTAAGATTTTTGTATCGAATTTTTATTGTAGTTCAATTTTTATTTATTTTCATAGCAATACAATTTTATCATCAACAAAAGTTGTGCTTTGTTTTTATTTACCGTTGATTGCTTATCTCTTCTATCAGTTCGTTTTTATGTTTTGATTTTTAATACCAATAGTTCAAATTGATTTGGTGTACTGCAGTGAAAGAGAACGGTAGAATGGTGCTTTGTAGCGCTAACATTCATTATCTTTATCATAAAATACAATAAATTAGCAAAAACAACAATTAATTATAACGGCAGTAGAATAAGAAATAAGAATAACAACAACCTTAAGCACAATAAGAAAACAATAATGATGAATAGCAGCAAAACAACAACAACAATCACAGCATAACAATCTCAATGCAAACAAAAAAAAAAGAACAAGAATATTAATTCTCTTTATGTGTAATAAAATTAAGAATAAATGAAATAACCAAAGAAACTACATATTTTACAATTCTCTCAGTAGTTTAATAACTTTGAAAATTACACATAGATGAAACAAAGTGAATCTAAAGCTAAACTAAGGTTGGTGAGATCAGAAGTTAAAAGTGGTTGTGTCTTTAATTTCTTATTTAGTTAAATTACAATATTATTGAAATAAACATTTTTTTGTTTTTATCCTTCTGAGTATAATAAATATTCTATAAAGAAATAAAAATGTTTACTTTCAAATATTGATGCTGTTTAAACATAAATCAAACTTATATTTTTCGTGTCTTAATTTCTATAAAACATTCATGGTGAGAAAATTATTTTATTTATTTATAGATTTTTAATGTTTTATTATATTTTTGAAAGTGAGTTTATCTTCTTGTCTTTGTTTGTGGCTACTGTTCGCCTTGAGCAAAAACTTTGCTAAGAACATTTAATATGCTGAGATCATAAATACAATTCAATTGAAAGATATAACATACAGATAGACTAAATAGCTACAAGCAATTTAATGTATCTGTTGGCTTAAATATGTATGTATTGTACTTGTATGTCTAATCATTATACTGAGCACTTGTTCAAACCGCCCTCGACACGTCTACGCTTGTCTTATTTGAATAAAACATAAAAACATAATAAACAAAACAAAAAAACATGAAAAAAAAAACATAACTCACATATTTTACTTTCATTTCGAATTATTATAATATTCAATAAATGATCTTTATCTACAATAATGAACCTGACTAACTGACTGATTGCCAAACCCGCATTTTTGTTCATTACTTTTGCCTCGGGGCAACGCAACCAAAATTATTTACTTTCAGTTTTGTTTTTTTTATAATTTATATTTTATATATTTGAAAAAGGTTTAAAAAATTAATGACTAAAATAAACAAAGTAATAAAAATAAAATTTTATTTACCTTTGCTGTCTTAGTTGAAGTGCAATTTGTGCTGTAAATAAAAATGAGAAAATGTAAATATTTATTTCAATTTTATTGCAAACAAAAGAAAGATTAAAATTACCCACTTTTTGATTAACAAATAAATATAATAAAGTTTTAATTAATAAATTCAATTTAATTTAATTTAATTTATTTATTTTTTGAACTTTTCTGAATATGAACAATATTTTTTTTGTTTGTTGTTGTTGTTGTTGTTCCCGATTGGATATGTACTATTGTTTTCCTACATCTTATATCTTAAATATAAAAGAAAACACTAAGTACATTTTTAACAATAAGAGGGGAAAAGGCAGTGGACAATATCGAACATTTTCGAATTGTCTCTTGAATAATGATACTGGGTGTCTTAGGCCTCATTTTTGAGAGCTACTTGCGGCAGGCCAACAACCGCAAGATGCCTCTCAGCGCCACCCGTAACCTAAGTTAGGTCAGATCGACTGGTCTGCTTCGTTTTAAGCGTCTACGTCTATACAATTCGTGAGATGGAAGGTCTGTTATTTCTAGATTAGTATGTCGCTCTAATGTTTTGTGGTACCCTCCTGCTAGCATTAATGATTTTTTCCTGAATCATAGTTACGCCGAGGTCTTTGTGAATTTCATAGTTAGATATAAACCAGTCCGCATTAACTATTGATCGAAGTATTTTCGATTGTTGACGCTGAATAATGTTAATGTTAGTTTTCTTGGCTGTACCCCATAATTGCATGCCGTACGTCCATATAGGCTTAATTACACTATTATATATTACCGATTTCCCATTAGTTGATAACTTAGATCTACTGTTAAGAAGCGGGTATAGCTGCTTAAATTTTAACATGAGTTGATCTATCTTTTTTTGGATATGATGTTTCCACGTCAGTTTACTATCAATATGCACGCCCAGGTACTTTGCCACATTGCTTAATGGAATGTCAGTACCTTTAATTTTTAATTGTCTTGGCTGATAAGCTGTCCGTGTTGTGTATATCACTTGCGTCGTTTTTAGTTCATTCACTTTTATTTTCCATTTATCAAACCAAATACAAGCTTTGTCAAGAATATTCTGCAGCTTAGTTGTTGCTACAACTAAATTTTTATGGGAGTACATTAGTACTGTATCGTCAGCGAAGGTAGCCACCATTGCCGAGCTATCTCCTGGAGTTGGGATGTCTGATGTGTTTAAAGTATACAACATAGGACCAAGCACGCTTCCTTGAGGGACTCCTCCTCTTATCTGTCCAGCGTAGAAGATTCATCCTTACATTTAACGTAGAAATAGCGAGAGTCAAGGTAGCTTTTAATGATTTCAAATAGATCAGTCGGAAATACGGCCCTAATTTTACTCAGTAGGCCGTCGTGCCAGACTTTGTCGAAGGCCTTTTCTATGTCCAGAAAAACACCAACACAGAACTTTTTTTCATCAAGGTCCTTTAAAATTTTGTGAGTTACTCTGTGGACTTGCTGAATTGTGGAGTGACTTTGTCTAAACCCGTATTGGTGGTCAGGTATGATTCTGTTCACGTCTAGTATTGGTTGTATTCGGTCAAGTAGGAGACGTTCAAATACTTTAGAAAGTAAGGGCAACAGGCTGATTGGTCTGTACGAGGACGCCTTGGTTGGATCTTTGCCCAGTTTGGGTATGGCTATTATTAAATATGAACAATATTGACAATTTATTGTAAGCTTCAATCCTATGACTTACTGAATTTATTGCAATAAATCAGTGAATTTGTATATTTTTAACTTTCCTTAGTTGGTATAAAATGGATTTGCTACTAAATACAACTCATTTGTATTTGTTTTTTAAACAAAACAATCATAATCAGATCTTAAGTCATGGGTTCAACTAACTTGACCTTTATTTGTGTATCCATTATGTCCGGCACTTTTCAATCCAATCTAAATCAACAACTCTATAATCTTTTCAAATCAACTCCCATCTAATTGACCTCAAACGTTTAAGTATCATCATCTTCACTATCATTGCTATCTTAATTTTAATAATAATAATCATTAAGTTGTGTCGTTTGCTAACCTTGTTTTGTCTTGTCATCATCTTCTGAATTATGAACAATTTTATGGCAAATCAAAGTGCATAGTATAGATACTAAATAATTTAATAAATCTTCATTTTGTTGTGATAATGATAAAAAGAAATCATCATTATTAACAACAAGTCGAAATAAAGAAAGTTCAAACTAAACGCTTGAGAACTTCAAAGTGAGATTTGAAGTTGTTAATTATTTTGTGCCTTTCGCTGTCAAACGGCCTAGAAACCTCAAAACAAATTATATATAATTTATTTCAGATTGAGAGAAGAAAGACAGAAAGATAAAGTTCTTTCTTTTAATACAAAAAAAAAAAAAAAAAAAAAAGAAATTAGCAGAAATTCAGAAATTTGAAATACTTAGGTATATTGTAACAAGAAAATAACAAACTGAGATGGTAATTTTTGTTTAGCATAAAAATGTGAATTAATAGCAATTTTCAGTTAACTGAAAGCAAAATACGAAAAAAGAAACGAAAATGGAATGAAAAGACAGTAAATATTGAGGCTTTATAACCATCATCAGAGTAATTTTGAGACTAAAGTATCTTTCCCAAAAACAAACACAAAAAAAATACTTGTAGATTGCTTCTGTCTCCATACATTTATTTTAGTTATTTTTATATTCCCTCTCTCTCTCTCTACCTTTTCCTTAAATTTAACCAGTCAATGGACTCTGCGTGACTTGCCATCTAAACTTGTTCCTTTTCTTGCAATTCGAATTTTCTTGATTTTTGTTTCTTTCCTTATGTCTTTTTTGAACTCCTGCACTCATAATGGAGGAGCACTACTTATGTTATTTTTGGGCACACTATTTACCGGCTTAAATGTAGCTCGTGACTTTTAGACCAGAAAAGACACAGAACAGCGGGTGCCACCGAAAATTGCATACCTTTCATTAAGACAAAGGTTTTTATTAGATGAGGGAGAAGTAATTTCCTTTTTATTCCCATTCACTGTACACATTCAAATAATCATGGAACATAATTTCAAATTTTCAGCTTAATATCTCAAATACTGGAAGACAAAATTCTGTAAAAACATATCATTTTAAATTATTTTTAAACTATTAATATTCTAACTTGACAAGTACAAAAAAATTGTATTTAAAAACTTAATTTTTTTTGCCTTGGTAAAGGAGATGTGTATTCCAGCAACTGAAATATACTACATATTTGCATGGTAGAAGTCTTTGATCAGTTAGATATAGAAGTATTTCTCCAACGAAGAAGAATTTTATATAAAAACTTAGTTTTTCACCAAAGGAATTCGTATATTGCCTAGTGAAATTAGAAACCAAATTTTCAGCATGATAACTCACAAATTAAAGTATAAGTTTACCATTGACAATCGTCATGGAAGAGAAACTGAAACAAGAATTGCCAAAAAGAAATATCTTAGTTTATTTTTAGTTACAATCACAGACAGGCAACAATTTTTTTTGTATGCGTCATAAAATCATCGAAGCTTAAAGTAACAGTTAGATATATGGGCCCTTATGTCGTGTCGTGTTATTAGTGACAGTAATAATAATTTATGTATTGTATATTTACTGCTCCGTTAATGAGATCATAATTGTATAATATCTTAACAGTATTTTTCATCAATAAGTTTTCACTATTAACACAATTAAATATTTGCAAAACAATGCAAATTAAAGATACATGTTAGTAGATTGTTGGAAATATCTTAACATATGTATATAGTATTGTACATACGAGTATCTAAGTAAGTAAAGAGGCACAAACAGTTATAATGAAATTGTTACGATACAACGACAAACACTTAGTGACAAATTACTACAACAAAAGTAAACCATTCTCATCCGGTTGGCACCCAAATGCTTTTCAAAATAAGTTCACAACTTAGTATGTGTTTGCATCTTGGATTTTAATTTACCATCTATGAATGATTGTGAATGTATCTATAAGTTACAAAGAAGACAACACACACACACACACAAACACACACACATTGTGCAGTTGAGAAAACAAGAAACAAATCTTAAAGTTAAGCTAAGTTAAGCGTTGTGGCAATTCATTATCGCTCCATATTCATTTTAAAGCCAAGCAACAAAGCAACTTAGCAAAAAAGTATCTGAATGTTGTATCCGCAGTATTGTGTAGTATGTAAAACTCCATAAACGTGAAGAAAAAGTAGTCGTGCCAGTTTTGTAACACAAACAACAACAACAACAACGATAACAACAACATCCATAATATCGCTTCAGTTGAGTTGAGTTTAAGTTAAGTCTCGAGTTCAGTTTAAAAGTCATTCCGTGAGTTGCACTGAACTGAACTGAACCGTACTGAACCAAACCAAACCAAACTGTAACTTAAAGTTGCACAGTCAGTTAGTTGATCATGATGTTTTGTCGTTACTGTTACTGTTGTTGTTTTTGTTGGTGTTGTTGGAATTGCATTGCTTTTAATTATTTAATTCTTTATAGCATTAAGGTGACTTGTTGATTTTGTTGCTGTTGTTGTATCTTTTCCAGCTGATTGAAATACTTGGTCATATCCGTCAGATGGTTTTGGTTTCATTTTGAATTGTTCACTGATCACGACCACTTTACCCAACAACCAAACCAACAACAGCAACAACAGCAACAACATCAAGAACTGCACTATGAAATCGTGTTGAGCCTAAAAACCTCATTTAGAAACATGATACACCCACATTCGATTTAAGATTTTTTTTTTTTTCATTTTTAGTTTATACATTTTTCTTGTAATAAAATATGCAGAAAATATGTTTAGATATAAAGTGTCCATAGCAATTTATCTTCTGGATTATGATTGCGCATTGAATAAGTAACTTTTGCTTTAAACAGACTTTTATAGTAAAAATCAATTAGATTTCTATAGAATTTTTATTTAATTAACATGCAAAAGCGGTTTGTGGTCAGTTTTTCTTTCGTTTAAGATGAAACTGATTGTAATAAATAGAAATACGAAATTCATATAAAAATGCAATGAAAACTTAAATTATGTTTTAATGATATGAAAATTTAATGAAAATTCTATGGATTTCTATATTTTTTTGAGAATATTCTGTCTAAACTAAAACTTAGAATTTCATATAAAAATGTAACAAATTTAAGCATCTCTTTTTCTACTCTAACATGTCTAGACCAATAAACCCAGTGAAATATAATAATAAATTCATTCATTTGTTTTTCTGATTTGTCTCTCATTTATGAATCACCACCTTAACAAACTCACAACTGCGTGACTGTCGTAATGGATACAAATGTATCTAATATAACGAGCCTCTTTTGCTCTTTTAACACTTCTTCATCTACAATTTCTTCACCCAAAACATTTTAGGGTATCTAAGTAAACCAAGTCTGAGTCTGATGGACTCGCGACTCTTTGGTTTTTGTTTTTTAATATAATTTTTATGCGTGGGGGCCCCTTTGCAGACAAAACGACAACGCTCTGCAATCAAGTTAAAATTAATGAATACGCCAACAACTGAAACAACAACGCGAACTCGAACACGAATAACAAGACCACAACAAGCAGCTGAAAAAGATACAAGAAAAAAAAAACACAAAAATATTGTATCTTAAGAAAAAGATCGGGCCAAGAAAAATGCAGTTGACCAAATATGCGCAAATGTTGAGGTTTCTTGTAAGCGGAAAACAAGAACAACAACATAATATTGTAGCAACAACAGCTGTATGTATAGACATAGCATAGCATAACAACACCAAGATAAAGAAGTTAAAAAGAAGAAACCGAAATGGTCGTAAATACTAAAGAAAGACAGGCAGCAGACATAGAGAAGAGAGAAGATATAGCAAAACAAAAAATAAAATAAAATAAAAAAAAGCAGAAGTTACCAACTTGAAAACTTGATGTAGGTCAAATATTATATTGTTGCTTTTTCTTTGATTTGAGTTGGTGTATCTTCTTCCCAGTTTCTTATTTGTGCTTAGCATTTGGTGTTTTAATTTGATATTATTTTTGTATTTATTTCTCTTTTAGCATCTTTCATTTCCTACTCAACTTCTTAAAGCCACCTTCAATTTCAATTTTTTTAGCTGTTATTTTTCCTTTTTTAATAAAGTACAAACAATATCTTTTGCTTGTTCTACTTAATAAAAAAAAAAACCAACATTTCAATGTGAGGCAAATTTAGGTTTAACTACAATACTATGAGGGAATTTAGGCTGGCGCTTTTTGTATGTATCTGATCTGTGTATCTAAATATTTGTAACAAAATAATTAATACAATAGATTCAGCCACCTTGACTTCTCGAACTTCATGCGCAATTTGTCAAGCAGCGGCAGCAGCAGCAGCAGCAGCTGTAGAAATATTTATAGATAAAACATAAAAATACTATGTAGTAACAAAAGAAACAGAAACTGAAACATTTCAAAAGCAATTTGTGCTCCAAATCTACTTAGACACGCTATTAGGTGGCCACGACACAATATGCTATGCTTTAAGTAATTGAACTTTAGATATATAACAGATAGTAAAAATATATACATATATACAATATATGAAACATCAAATTAGTCCATGAACGTGATCAATTATTGTTTATTTGTGCAGCAGCATAAATTTTGCTATTGTTTTCTGATTTGTTTGTTTATTGCTTTTCAATACAATATTTTCTCAAATAATAAAATCATATGAGATGACCTTACTTCAGAGTCAAGGCTGACATTTCAAAAATATAAATCTCTATCATAATTGAGTAATTACAATATAAGTAACCAAATGAAGTCAACAGATAGAAAGATACAATACAAATTATTATTTTGGTATAATTATTAACCAAACATAAACAAAACTGACTATTATGATTGAAAATACAATTATATTTAACATAAGTTGTTGTACTTAAAAAAAGAAGAAGTCATCCTACAAATATCGATCGATTTATCTCAATAACAACTAATACAATTTTACAAACACAAAACCTCAATTCATTAAGACTAAAAACTCAAATGAACTCAGTATGTGAATGTTTTTGTTTGGGTGGTAATTTAGACTCTTATTAAAAGCAATTCTGTCAGAATAAATAGCGCGAATAATACTCGTAAATCTAAACACAAATGTGCCATGAACTATCAGTCAGTATTCACGAGGTGTGGTTATAAAATAATGAGAAACATTTTATTCAAATATTATATCCCTTCTCTGACTTTTTAGGTTATTTCTGTAATACTATACTTCACGGTCTTATGATTGAGCATACAGATATATTACATTATTGATTTGACTTCTGTTTAGGCCGAAATATTTGTATGCGAGCTATACCATCCAGTAATCCAAGGATCTTGAAATTTACATTGTTTGTGAATATTAGTCAATACTTATAGTTTCCAACTTTCAGGTCGTTAATACAAAGCAGAAAAAAGTTTTTCTAATAAAAATATGAATTTTAATCTGGGTTTATATGGGACGTACCCCTCCTAGTGGTCCGATACGGCTGATTCCGACAAATGAACAGCTTCTGGTGAAAGGAAAACTTCGTGCTCAGCTCATAGTAGACTAGTTAGCATACATATAGACGGACAGATGAATATGTCTTAATCATCTTGTC
Organism: Amiota minor; assembly: GCA_037043295.1. NCBI lineage: Eukaryota > Metazoa > Arthropoda > Insecta > Diptera > Drosophilidae > Amiota > Amiota minor. Next base: position 149,081 of record JBAMAW010000142.1, on the reverse strand, counting down.
TGATCGAGCGATACGTTATGGGCTCTCCGGGTCTTCTTCTGTCCGTTACAAACCTATAATAGTGTTCACTCACGCAGAGTATAAAAAATATTTGAACTCTTCTCCTAGACGGTTTTTCATTTCCAACTTGAGCAATCTAAAATATTCTTCCTTATCAATAGATTTGACCTTGGGGTATAAATGAAAGAAACATCAGTCAAGATCAGGCGAATGAGGCAAACGGTCATATTTGTCATTCCAGATAATGCAGTCTGTACAAAGTAGGTATATATATTAAACTCACATATAGCTTAAGAGTAGAGAATTCATGGATCTGGTTTTTATTATCAGTGTCGTCATTTAGCTAATCACCTACTAATCTCATTTTCACCATAAACATCTGGTAAATTTTCAACAAAAAGTCAACATTTCTATTGAGTAATTGGGGGCAGAACACCACAAGAGAAAGATCATCCGAATCCCATTCTTTATCATACAGAATTTTTTTAAAAACATTTCTTAATGGAATCTTTTTCTACAATATCCCATGCATTATATGGTAGAAAAGCAATGCTTTCCAAAAATCCAGTAAATTATTTATTGAACTGTATAAATGAAGAAGTAGAAACCTTTTAGGATAGTTTATTTTTAAAATTCGAATATTTACTTGCCTAAAGGTTGGAAAAGTGGCGTGTATTTTGGTGGCAATGATTGTGGACATATTTTTTTTTTTTAAATTATACGTCCAGTTAATCGAATGTCTAATCGGGTCAATACCCATTTTTTCAGAACATGTATCAACTTCAACGTATTCTCTGACATCTTAGAAGAGCTTAAGTCACTTAAGAACCTAAGCAATTGTTCCATTTATGGGACGAAATGCCCCATACTCATATATACACACACATGTACTCATATATATGTGTACAGTTACAGGAAACGTAAAACTTTGGCAGTTCCGTAGGGGTAAAAAGGGGTTTGAGGCGATAGGGGCCTTTTTTAGTCGATAGAAATCCGACATAACTTATGGCACGGGCCATGAGTATCTTTCGAAGATTTTTCCCTGCTTGTTCGCATAAGAAAAAAAGTTGTACAGGAATTGTTCCTTCTTCCATGTTATTATTTTGTTGTTGTTACTTGTAATTAAAGCATTTTTTAGTTCAAATTATTTAGTGTTTCTTTAACAATTCCCCTAATGGATTTCTTAGTTTTCTTGGTTTTGTTGATTGCATATAACCAGAAGATTGTATAATGTTGTTTAGATTGTATAATGAATCTACAATAATAAAAATTGCAGATGCTTTAAGTGCCTTCGACAAGTTGATGTTGCCTTGAAATGATGGTCAAGTTTTAATGATTTTTGCTTAGCAATTGTTTTAGCATATTCATTGTTCTGGAAATTTCAATGGTATTAAAAGACACCTGCACATGCTTTTTATATTTGGAAAAGTTGCAAAATATTAAAATAAACAAAAGAATCTAAAGCATGGATGATCTCTTAACATGTGTTAAGTGTTATTTTTTGTTTCATTGATTGATTGAGATCTTCTTCTTATAACAAACTATTTTCCACTCATGTACTTAATTTGGTCATAAGATCAATTCCATTTTTGAAAATTCAATACTTTTGAAAAAACTCATTTATAATTTTATTGTTCTTTCAACTGTTTAAATTAAGAAACAAAGAACTTTTCCATAAAAGGACTTACAATTTTAGGCCTAATTTTAAAAGGGAATATTGCTATTCAATATGTTTTCCAAAACTAATAAAGTAACCGGAAAATAATGATTTTTGGACACTAAACAAAATACAGTGAACACTCGCAAAACGAGTATAATTTATTTTAAAAAGACGACTCCTTTAACGATTTTGTTGGCGGTGTGCAGTTTTGGAAAAATCTGTTCCACATCGTTGCCTGTTCCACGATTATCGAAAAGACAGGGAAATGTATAACCAAGAAAACTGCTACATTTTCTTGGAAGAAGATTTGGCCAGCGAGCTTTATCGAATGTGATTTTCTTAGACTTGATGCAGTGCCTATGGAGCCAATTGTCGATGAAATATTGTATTTGGCTAATGAGATTGATTTAAAAGATTGTTATCGATGAGCTTATGAAAGGGAACAGGCAGTACCAGACTACCGAAGAGGTTATGGAAACTTAGTTCGAGGAGGAGTAAGCAGAAGAACAACAATCTTCCGGCACAGTAAGAAAAATGAAGAAAGCATGGAAAACTGTGGAGTCATACAAGCATCACCCAGATAAGTTAGTGGATAAACGCTCTTCTGATTTATTTAATATAATATTTATAATGATTATGTGTCGCATTTTCAACATATTTTGAAGAGTTGTCACAAAATCAACTGATTCTAAACAGCTGTTTTTTTCCGGAGTGTCTCATTCCTTGCTAGATGAAAGAATCAGGAAGAATCCACTTCCTTGAAAAGGAGTAAAGTGACAGAGAAGCTGCACAATAGAATTTTATGTGAACAGATAATAATGATCTATCGCATTTTCAACAAATTTAGAAGCGTCATCAACATTTATTTATTTGAAGAAATTTTCGCGTGACAAGTAACTAAGGAATTATGTTTGTTACACGAGGGTCCACTGTATCAATCAATTAATATTTACAGGGCTTAGAAGTTGACCTACGTAATGGAAATTTCAATATCACTATCAATAAAACTATGCAAGCTACGTACCTGTTTTCTATTTTGGATCTCATGGAGGAAAATAATTCTAAAAATTTATATTTTTCGACCAAAAATATTTTCATTAAAAAATAAAACCAAATGTGTAGAACACAATATTCATTTATAATTTTTTATGATAATATATAAATTAGATATATTACATTTTCATTTTATAAATTTTTACTATTCAAACTTTATTGACTCTTAACTCACTTTATGCGAATAATAAAACCATTTCTAAGAATTCCTAAATTTATTTATTATTTCATATATTGTGTATATTTTATGATTATCTATGACTTTCTCTCTTCTTCTTTAGGATATATTGGAGAACAATTGTAAAAACATATTAAACTATAAATTCTCAATAAACGAACAAGAAAAATTATTTAAAAAAAAAAAAAAAAATAAAATAAAAAATATTAAAAATTATGTGTGTTAAACTACACTTTCTCGATCTCGCTATTAATCACAAAAAACTTAAATATTTAACCACAAAAGCTACAATTTGTTAGGCTTCATTGAAGTCAACATTTTTATTTTTATTTTTTTCATATTTATGTTTCTTCTTTTTCCATGGAAAACCAATTGATTTTCGAATTTCATAATGAGCCACACACAGTTTGTGTACCAATGCCCAACTTCATCAATATATTTACTTTGTATAATTACAAAAAGAGATAGAAACACAGATTGAGAGAGTGAGACGGATAACAAGAGGCTTAAAATTGAAAATTTTGTTTAAAATAGATAAATATTAAGTAAAAATCTTACAACAGCAGTAGCAACTATATTTAATGTATCTATGTATCTACAATATTAATCTCTCTATACCTAAGCTACTAATAACAACAGCAACAACAGCAACAACAGCAACAACAACAACAAAAACAACAGAATTATAATTATAACATTTGGTTGAGCTTTCACGCCCTTAAAAATCTATAAAACAATATTAATAGTAGTCCAATTTCAAACTTAAATTTAGTTGCTTAAGTAACAAAAATTATAAACGAAAAAATAAAAAGATACATTCACATGGCAAAATGTTAACATTTCCTTTCTCATTTGTCTGTTATTAGCCTCTTGTTGTTGCTATTGTTATTATTGTTATTGTTGTTGAGATTGTTGTAATGTATTAAAAGACATAAATTGTTGAAACTGAAAGGAAAACAAAAGGGCCATCAACCCAGCCATCTCCATCTCCCCTTCTTCAGAATAAAAGTAAAATATTTAATGGCGTAATATGATCTAAGAAAGATATATAGATAAATGAAGAAAGAGGGGGCCAGGACAGAAGAGGACAGGACAGGACAGGCAATGCTTTATTACCAAGAGATTTTTTTCATTCTTTTTTTTTTCATTTCATTTTAATTTATTTTGTTGTTGTTGCTATTCACATATTTCCGCGCTTTTATTCACAGGCACGAGAGAATAAAAAACAAGGAAAATAACGAGAAAAATGTATATAGAAAATAGATGAAAAGTCAAGAAATGCATTCCAAAAGCATGTAGCAGCAGCAGTCACTGGTTTTAGTGGAAAAGGAGAGGGGAGTAAGGGGCAAATGTGGCAGCACATCACACATATTTGTTTTTGCTTATTTATAGTAAAAGGGTTAAAGGCGCAACGGCATGAATTACCATAGTGTATTGCTTTGGGTACCTTCTCCGTTTACAATATACAATATTTAAAATGGCATTGCTTTCATTCATTCAGTCATTCATTCATTTATTTTTTCATTTATTCATTCATTCCTATAGCAGCAGAAGCCGCAATGTGGCAATCATTTGTCAAAGGTTTTTGCTTTGACTTTCATTACGCTTAACGCTTCTTTGCACTTCTTCATCTCTCTCTCTCTCTCTCTCTCTTTTCACATGGCTAATATGTGCAATGCAACTTACTACAAAGTGGTATTCGCCTATGATGTTATTGCCATTACTTTTGGTCTCTTTATCTGTTGCAGTATCAGTGATAGTAGAAGCGTATACGCGGTTTAACACATGCAACGTATGCGCAACATTTCTTTGAATGAAATATAAAGTTACAAGAAAAATACAAAAAAAAGGGAAAAACAGCGGCTTATCAACTTTATTGTTGTTGTTATCCAAAAATACAGTCAACCCTCATTATACGGTTGCAACTTTTACAGCATTTCACTATAGCAACCTTTCTTAGTTATGACATCGATTTATGGCCCACAATTCTTCATTATGGAATCCGTTTGGAGGAAGTAGAAGCACAAATCGATTTATGGTGTTTGGATAGATGGACACATTTCAGGAGAACATATTTTCCTTATAATAAACTCAATGACCAATCGTAAATGTTTGTAAAATGAACTTATTATTTGGAAGAAGTACAACTGCAAACAGATACAAAACAAAAATGGTTGAAAATGGACACTTTGAGTGTGAACGAACAAAGGTTGCTACTTTATTATCTTCTTTAAAATTAACTGAGGATTACATAAAGATACTGCAACAGGTATAACAAATCTTAATAAGAAACATCATAAAACTCTGTTTTTTTGAAAATGGGGTCCAATGGCTTCTATATTTCAGAAAGCATACATTTTGAACAAGCTCATCAAGAAGAACAATAAATACAACAGAAGCATCCACAAAGTCGTTGGAATATCTTTCGGTTATCAATCAATTCAAAATGTCTGAGCTATTTTGTTTATATTTTAAGAGATGCAACACTTATCTCCAAAGTAAGGAACAGAGATCATCAAACTTTAATAATTCAAACATTTGCAAATGACATTTGGTAGAAAAAGAATGGAAATCATATGCATCGCAAAATTAATGCAGTTCAACATAAAAAAAGACATCAAAATGTCATGAAAATGTTCATCAAAAATATCTGAAAATTATAAATAATTTTAAAAATGAATTCTTAAATTCTTTTCATTTCATTTAAGTTTTTTTGTTTTGTTTTAAGAATCATTATTTGTAATTTTCGATAATTAAATACAAGTAAAAGTCAGAGGAAAAGATTTCTATATAGCCAACAGTTAACACTTGCCGTATGCGTTTTCTCTTATCGAAAAGAGGATGAATTTCCTTCTGATTTTGACGAAGACAAATATTATACAAAAGAATGGAAAATATCTCATCAAATTTGTTCAATTTGTATACAATATTTTGATTTATTGTATAGATTTTCAGTTTATGGAAACATATGTATTTACCATATTTGGATCAACTCATATCCAATCTTTGATTTCCATAAAAATGGTTCAAATCTGAAGGTCATTTTAATCATTCAACTAATCACATCTTCTTTAGTTTATTCAATTTACACTGTCCTTAATCATTTTTAAGGATCCAGACCGAAAGGGTACCAAAAGGAACCCTATTTCAGAGACTTCATTGTCCGTCCGTCCGTCCGTCCGTTTGTCCTCAGGTCATATCTCATAAACCGCAATAGCTAGAGAGTTGAAATTTCCACAGAAAATGTAGTTCTATCCGGGCATCAGCAACAAATACTAAAACTAAAATATTTTCATAAACTCACAGGGGTCCCCATACAAGAAACAATTTGGTTTGGTTATGGCAGCTATACGATCCAGTATTCCCATGATCTTGAAATTTAACAGGTTAGTGGCTATGTATCAGAAACTTATGTCGTCGAAATTTCAGTTTGATCGGATTGCTAGGGAGGGTTTCTCCCATACCAACCACATTAAAACTCTGGTTCTTATTAGAAAAGTTTTTTTATTTTTTGTTCTATCAAACTGAAATTTAGAAACTATAAGTTTCTGATATATGCGCGGTACATCTGTTGGAATGATCTAAATCGGCCTCCTAGGGGGAGCACCTCCCATACAAACCCTCATTAAAATTCAGGTTTTTATTTGAAAAACTTTTTTGTTGTTTGGACTGTTGAATTGAAATTTAGACACTATAAGTTTCTGATAAAGGCGCGGTATATTTTTTTTGAATCAGTCAAATCAAACCCCAATCTGGTACGGAACCCTCCGTGTACGATTCTGACTCGCACTTGGCCCATTTTCATCTATTTCGTTGCTACTCCTTTGATGACATTCATTCATATTGTAAATGGCCTGTGAATTTCCGGGATATCTTCTTATAACCTTCTCCTTTCACAGAATTCCTTTTGGCCTATTCCCATTTTTCTTTGTTTACTGTTTCGATTATGTCATCTACTTTTGTTTTATTTCTCTTCTGATTATTCCAAAAATCAATATCTGTATTGCTCTTTGAGCCACTCACAATTTATGTATGTGTGGTGTAGTTGATAATTGAACTTTCGTTTCATGGAGATACTCGTTGTTTTTTTTTTTTTCATTAATTTTATGTAGGATTTGTAAATTATTGTTGGGGCACTCATTTTGTCTTTTACTTTGTTGTCCATCACATTTTGTTTGTTTATTTTTTATTTTCTTGAAGTTTTTGGGGTTTTTCATTTTCATATGAATTTCACTTGAAAAAAAAAGCTTGTAAGTCAGCCACACCAACCACTGACTTTGATTACGTGCTGGTGGTTTTTTTGTTTTTTTTTTTGTTTTTTTTTTTTGTTTTTCTGTGTATCTTTTTTAATGTTGTTGCTGCCACTATTATTTTCATTGCTTATTATCTTTCTTATAACGCACGCATGTTGCATGCCATGTACATTGATGGCTTGTAGGCGTTTAAGCTTAAATACATACAATATTTTTTTATTATGCTTTGTCTTTGGACTTCGGATAGTACAATATTTTGATTTAATTGATTGCTCGCTCACGTTCCCTTTTATTTGATTGTATACTATTTTGTTTTTTCATTGATAAATTATTGTTGCATGTGTGCACTGTCGTTTTGCCCAAATGATGTGTAGAAGTGATGTTACCTTGCATTTTGTATCTAAGTACCTTTGTTGGCCGTTTTCAGTGACTCTACTAACTACTTGCTAACGTAAAGTAACGTAATGTAACGCACGCATAAATCTCAAACTATGTCAAACGCATCAAAGTCACGTAATCTGTGTGACATTTTCACTGAATCGTTAAAATTGAAAATTTATACATGCCGCTCGGTCGGTCTATCAGTTTGGTCAGGTCTGGTCTTTGGTGTCTCATGTTGCATGCAACACACATATACAAAACATGCAAACGTTTTTACAAACACTCACTCATTCACTCACTCACTTACTCAAACATAGTCAGTAGTCCATCATTTCGTCAATATTCATTGAGGCAGGCGTCCATTAAGCTTTCAGTTTACATTTCAAATTTTCAATCACTCATTCGATGGAAATTTTACTAAGGTGTATCTTGTGCCTTTTGTAGGTAGTTGGCCTCACCTGTCCTTCATTGTCTTGTTATTGTAAAATTTTAAGTACCAAGTTTTGTTTTTAAGTCTTTTCATTTAAAGTCTTCTTTCAGTAGAAAGAGAGTTGCAAATGTCAATGCTCTTAATAATTGGAAGTTGGTTGCTATTAATTAAGTCAAGGTCTGCAAGTCTACTCCAAGATACTATAGTTATTTTCTTGTTTTGATGTCCATTTTGCAAAAAAAAAAATATACAAAATCATACACATGTATGTGTTTAAAAGTATCTCAAATACAAAACGAGTTCAACAAGTTCAAGCATTAAATATATATTTTTAGTCTTTTTTTTTTTTTAGTGTTTCTTGTGGTTTAATCTATGGTTTGCCTAAAAATGTTGTCATAATGCTAGAGTGTCACCATTAATAGTACTCAGTCATAGTTTTACCAATCGCCTTATGAATCTATTGCTATTCATCAACTTGAAAGCGTTAAAGTGATTAATGTCAAAGTCAAAGTTGAAACAAAAAGCCATAATTTTTTTTATATATATATTTCTTTGTTTATTTGGAGATGAAGCAATCAACTTGTAATTATTGGAAATAAAATAACAAAAATTTATTACATAAAGACATGTCAACAATTCAACACATGGAGATAGTGAGGAGATTGGCGGAGACATTTTGAAGTTTGTCAAAAAAAAAAAAATCACTAAGTTGACAAAAATCTTTGTAATGAAGCAAGAGTTTTTCAATATGTCGGGGAAGCATGAACGTCTGTCATGGATTTTAAAATTAAAAAAAAAAAATACAAGTTGAGAAAAACGCAATTTTTAATCTTCGTCAAAATCTAAGAGAAAAAAAAAGAACATAACATAAAAAAAATACCCGCCATAATATTGTAAACTAATATGAAGTTGAGGTAAGCCAAACTTGCCTTGTTTAACTCTAATGAACTTAAAACCATAGTTGACCTCAAAAAAAAAAAAAAAAAAAAACAAAACACAAATACACACAAATTAAATAGAAAATATTGCAAATCGTAAAAACAGAAAAAGTACAAAAATTGAAAAAAAGAAATGGTCAACTTGAGGGTGGAAAGAAAGTTTTGCAATTTTCTTTTTACATCAAAAATCATAAAAATTCATCATCATAATAATAATTTAAAATTAAGTTTGAAGTTTCTTTTCAAACAAATCTTTGTTTTTTTATAATTTCATTTGCAAACTGATTTCATAGCATTACAATTTACAGTTACACATATATTTGTTCTCCAATGGGCTAGTATATTATTGTATTTGTATTATTTACATTTATCAATTTATATTTAATTTTATAGTCACTTAAAATATTTGGGGAAAGTCCAGGACATGAGATCCATTGAATCTTTTGATGGGCTGTCTATTGTCAAGTAGATTAATGGATAATTCATGGCAATAGCTATGTATTATTCGGCGATTTAGCCTATTTCGTCCCTTACACAAAATTTGTTGAGATCATTGGGAACATAAGCACCAAGGAGCATTGACAATTTTCCTGAGTGCTTCATTTTGATATCTTTGTAGAGGAGAATTCTGTTTTCTTGCCTTGGGTGTGAAAGTGTGGCCCAAATAGCCAATACATTTTTCTTCTTTTAGAGAAAAAGATCCTCTATCTGTTTCACTTGAAATCTAAAATCATTAGGAAACTAATTTACAATTTAATAATTATTATTATTATATTATTATTATTTCTACTATAAACACAATTAGATGTGTTTGTACCATAAATTTATAATTTGGGAGGATTAAAACTGCAAGCAGGTAGAAAATGTACGAAAAAAAGGGTCATTAAAACTGCAAACAGGTAGAAAATGTACGAAAAAAGGATCACTTAATGATTCATTCATGAGAAAGGATTATATTGTAATTATCCTTCTTCTTTAATTAGCCTCATCTGAACAGTATATAAATCGAAGATCTTCTATTTTCAGCATCAGTTATTGCCAAGCAAAGGAACAAGTAACAACATACTCAAACAACTAGAAAATGGCTTCTAACAGTAACAACTCTGCCGATAAAAATAAAGATTTCAATTTATTAGAAAGTACTAATTCTGATCAAGTTCATCACGATGAAGAACAACTACAGCAGCGTCCACAAACTAAGGAACAAACAACAACAAACTCAGACAATGTGAAATTGGCTTCTAATAATAAGGATTCTATTGACCAAAGTGAAATTATGGAATTAATGGAAAGTATGAATTCTGAGCAAGTTCATCGCGAAGAAGAAGATCAACAACATCATTGTCATAATGCTGCATCGTTGGAATTTCTTTCGCTTGTCAATCAATTGAAAATGTCTGAGCTTTTTTCCTTATCTCCTACAAAGCCCAGAAATAATCACCAAGCTAAGGAAGAAACAACATCAAACTCAAACACCGTGAAAATGCCTTCTGATATTAACGATTCTATTGACCAAAGTGAAATTATGGAATTAATGGAAAGTATGAATTCTGCTCAAGTTCATCACGAAGAAGAAGATCAACAACATCATTGTCATAATGCTGTATCGTTGGAATTTCTTGCGCTTGTTAATCAATTGAAAATGTCTGAGCTTTTTTCCTTATCTCCTACAAAGCCCAGAAATAATCTCCAAAATAAGGAACAAACAACATCAAACTCAAATACCGTGAAAATGCCTTCTGATAGTAACGATTCCATTGACCAAAGTAAAAATGTCGACGAAGAAGAAGATCGACATAATGCTGAATCGTTGGAATTTCATTCGATTATCAATCAATTCAAAATGTCTGAGCTCTTTTCCTTATTTCCTACAAAGCCCAGAAATATTACTGAATCTAAGGAACAAACAAAATCAAACTTAGACACTTTGAAAATTCCTTCAAATACTAACGATTCTATTAACGAAAATAAAAATCTCAATTTATTAGAAAGCATGAGTTCTGACCAAGTTCATCCTGAAGAAGAACAACAACAGCAGCATCCACAAACTGAGGAAAACATAACATTAAACTCAGACACCATGAAAACGGCTTCTAATAGTAAGGATTCTATTGATCAAAGTGAAAAAATCGACTTAACAGAGAGTATGAATTCTGATCAAGCTCATAACGAAGAAGAAAGACAACAACGGCATCGAAAAGAGTTGGAATTCTTTTCGATTATCGATAAATTCAATATGTCTGAGCTTATTTCCTTATTTCCGACAAAGGACACAAATAATCTCCAAACTAAGAAACAAAGATCATCAAACTTTGACATCGAGAAAATGAGAAGCCATTATATCAAAATTAAAGAAAAACATTCTACGTACGAAATTAAAAATCGCATTGTATCGGAAAGCATGAGTTCTGACCAAATTCATCAAAAAGAAAAACAAGAACAACAGCTTCCACAAAAAACAATTGTCACTGAGGCATCTAAAAATAAAAACAAACAAAAGAAAAAGAACTCAAAGAAACAAAAGCATCGCAAAAATTAATGGAGAAATGCATTCGGAAATATTATCGAACTTCTATCAAACATATTGTCATTAAAATTATTATATGAAACAATAAATTATGTATCTTTTTACTAAAAACTAAAAATATAATAAAAATTATAATTTAAAACTACATTTTCTTATCTTTTATTTTATCTAAGCTTTATTTCAATGAATTTTTAGAAAACATAATAAAGAGTAAAATAAAACCGAATGGGACTTTTCAGGAGTAGTAGGCGTTCGTATGTCTATTTCTGCATAAATAATCTTTTGAGGTAGACTATAGGTGCCCAAATTGGGGCTGGAAGCTTTCAGGCTCAGAGCAAAGTGAGTAAGGCAATCAAAAGGGTCACCGCCGGACAAATGCTGTCTTGGAAACCAGGGCTGCGCAAACCACAGTCCAACGCAAGTATCAATGCGATGATTTAAAATAAACATTTGTAGGGACAATAATGTGATGATGTAGACACTTGAATTTTTTGGACAGTTTTTCTAAGACATTGAAATAATCATATATATGACTTTAAGACATGACATAATACACAAATCTATTAATCAAACATGTGTTTACTTAAATTAAGATCTCAAAATTTCACCAATTAATTGTTTCAATTTGCCCGGATGCTGTTTAGATTTGAAATATTTATGGAACAACTTCTCAAGTGAATTAATTGTATTTCCATATTAGTGAGTTCCTATTAACGTTTTTTTTTTTTCTTTCTTAGTTTAATCTTTTTGTTTTGTAATCTGCAAAAACAAAAGATCAAAATGTACAAACATTTCATATTTTGAACTTCCGTTCCATACTTGACCTAACTGGGAACTTGATTTGCGCTTAAGTGATTTGATAATGATGCTGTGCTGATGATGATGATGATGATGATGATGATAATGATGATATTTTATGGTTAAAACGTTGATTTTCCATTAAGTCATTTTGGGGTTTCTCTTCACTTATGAATGTATGTATGTATGCTCAGTCAATGTTTTGTGTTATTTTTTTGTTTTTGGTTTTTATCATGTTAATGTTGTTTATGTTTTGTCATTGCTTTTTATTGTTTCCAGACACACATACACATTGTTGTGTTTTTTTTTTTTGTTGTTGTCATTGTCGTGCTTAACATTCACCTACTTTTCACCTTGTTTGAGATTGTTGCTGCATCGGCTGCATCTTTACTACTTGCAACAAGTGAAGCTTGCATTCGAAAGGAAAACTCACTGAGATTTTGGTTAAAGACCATGACTGAGTTTAGTATGAAAACATCAATGAGAGTTGGCAGGCAGGCAGGCAGGCAGGCAGGCAGCAAAAGCAAATAGTTAATGTCATTAGAAGCGGAAACATCACAACGCAACATCAACAACGACAATAAAAGACAAAAAACAAAAAAGAATGAAAATGAATGAAGGTGCAAGCTGATGTATGTTTCTTTCAATGGCTGTTAAGAAGAAAAAAATATGATAAAAAAGTATTGGAGAATAAAAGGAAAACATAAGCTAAGAAGAAAGTTAATTAGGCTTAAAAAAGCGAATGAGTGAACGTAAAGTTAAAAGCAAGTAAAGTGAGTAAATGATTGTGTGAGTTGTATGAATTTACTTCGTGCTTAGCAAAAATTGAATGAATCCAAAAGCGGCATTTACTTCATGGCGACTCATTGGTTAGACAAGAGCAACAAAGGCTGCAAGATGCTGCACAACTATGCAGCAGCAGAACGAGCTAAGCAAACAATTTAGAAAAACACCAAGATGCCAAGATTTGCAGCAGCAGCAGTAGAAGTTATAATAACAACAACATCAAGTAAGAGTTTGAAGAAAAGAAAAGAAAACAAAACAAAATGAAAGAAAGAAAACTTAGCAGAAGCCAATTAAAAATTCTTATATGCTTTTCATTTTGCACGCTGCAGTTACCACATTGAATGTCTTACTGCTGCTGCTGCTGCTGGTGCTGGTGCTTCTATTGCTGTTGCCTCAATTAATCTGAGATACTTTTACTACTTTGTCTTTCGCTTTTTGATTCTGCGTAAGTTTTCATTTCTTCTTTTTGTTTTCATATCTTTTTTCCATTTTATTAAAGAAAATCAACGACTTCTACTAAAATATATTAATCAAGCGCTGATGCATTTATTAAAAAGCGTCAATAACACGGTTAAGAGAGAGAGAGAAAGAGAGAGAGGGTGAGAAGAAACAATACAATTAAAGAAATGGTACCAAGTGAGGAGGAGAATTTAGAAATTCTTGATTTTATCTTAAAGCACTGAAGCATGAAAATATTCGATTGTAAGCCAAAGTTCTTCAGCATGTTCAATTGAAAAGATTAAGCTAAGATGTTGGTGATGAAGAAAACTTTGGTAAAAAAAAATAATGAAGTAATATAAAATTTTTCATTTTAATTTCATCACTTGAATGAAAAGAAAGCAAAGAAAGAATCTGATTTAAAAGAAAATTATAAAAAATTATAAATAATAATAAATTTGTGTTTAACTTAAATCAAAGTCAATTAGAAATATTGTGAAAATCTTTAATTGACATTAATTACTTGTATTTAGATAGTTTCATATTGTATAAACAAGTGATATTCCCTAAGCGATTAACACTTTGATTGTTTATTAGCGTGTTGCATTATTGCCTCAAGAGGAAGAAGAAGTTAATGCCAAACTATGATAATGGACTATGTATGGACTACAACTACAAATTTCCAATTTATCCAACCTAACCAAAGTTAATTTGCACGAAATAACGAACGCAAGGCTAGGAGGATGTAAAAAGAGAAGACACTTGCCACACATTTGTAGTTGCGTGCTTCATGCGTGCGTGCAATCATTGAGTGGCTTAGAAGAGCGGCGGCGTTAGTCGTGCCAACTCTAATGCCACAATTTAATGGTCAACGAGATGAGTGAGACTCGTTGAGTATATAAGCCGAGAAACAAAGTGGTAACCTAACCACACACACACACACACAAACAACATGGCAATGACCACAAAATGTTGCAAGTTAATGGAATGAGGAAAGAGTATTAAATAGACAACCAACCTCCCTCGACAATCACATGAAAACATAGCCACAATGACCAAAAACAACATGACCAAAAGCAAAACAATTCACACTTCCAACAACCAACTTGCTACGTATTCGTATAAATCCCAAACTTTCCAGCTTTTGTGCTCCAGTAGAGCGTTGGTCATGAAGAATCGAAAAAAAAAAAAAAAAAAAATTACAAAAAATAAAAGAAAACTCTGTGATTAATTTAAATATGCATGACTATGAAATCAAGGTATAAATGGAAACTTAGTTTGTGAAACATTTCAATCATTTAGAATTGCTGCTGGCTGCTTGTTGAATTATTTAAATTTAAAACTCTTGTAATTTCATAGTTAAAGGAAAATAAAATAAAAAAATTTTAACCAAAGTTTGCATGTTCAAATCCAAAGAATAATTGCAGTGAAAGAAACTAAATTATATCTATATACCACATTTTTAGCATCAAGTTCGTGAGTTAACAATCAATAATAGCACGTGAAACCGCATAGACACGTGATTTCATTACATGCAACAGCAGCAACAACAACAACAACAACACAAACAACATATTCGTACGAAGCAGTTTTCTAGCAAACACAAACAAAATTTACTAATTAACACCTAAGAGGATTTGTTCTACTTGAAGATTGTAAAAGATACAAGACTTTTATACAATACTTTCTGCCTTCAAGGAGAGAACTTTTTCAGCATTATAACTTTTTTCACTTTTCAAAGCTACACAATTTACCACAATTTCTTTTGAAAAATTCATTTATTTAAAATGATTAAATTTCATATAAAAAATACTTTCCGCATATCTTTCAAGTGCAATTTTATATTGTACAATTGTAAGATTGTAGATAAAAGAAAATACATAAATTCATTTCCGTTTTCATAGTGAATACGAGAGTGAGTGATATATCACTTTGTGGCATGTTTAATTTGTAAACAACAGCAAGAAAAAAAAAAAAAAAAAAACAAAAAAAGAAACTACTTGAATAAGTAAGAAAAACTTCATTTCAAACAAAAGTGCGTTGCTGTCGGTAACTTCCCTTTGAGCTACTTATTTAAAAAGTAGTCTTCTCGTAATATACTTATTTTTATGTATGTATCTAGTACGAGTACATACAATATTCAACAGATACTGATGTGTACTCATATGTATGTACTCAAGATACTTGTAAACCTTATGTAATACAGAAAGCAACAATAATCAAAGTAACTACTACTAAATGCGCATAACAAATCGAGCATTGTTTGTAAATTTGTTACAATTTATTTAAAAACAAGAAAAAAGAAACCTCATCTTCGGTTATGCCGAAGCCATAGTACCCTTCATACTTTACGATCCACATGTTCCAGAAATATTACATATTTCATTTGATTTTTTTACTGCATTTTAACTTTTAGACCGAAATATTGTTGTATGGGAGCTTTACGATGCAGTAATCCTAGGATATTGAAATTTACATGGTTGGTTATTACATGTCAATCATTTATAGTGTCCAAATTTCAGTTCAATAATTCATAATAAGAACAACATTTGAATTTGGCTTTGTATGGGAGTTATACGATCCAGTAATCCTAAGATCTTGAAATTTACATGGAAGTTTACATTGAAATTTCAGTTCAATAATACACAAAGCAAAAAAAAAAACAATTCTAATAAGAACATGAATTTGAATTTGGGTTTGTATGGGAGCTATATGATCCATTAATCCTAAAGGCATGAAGTTAAAATGGTCAGTGAAAATGATTCAGAAACCTTAAGTATCGAAATTTCGATTTGTTAATACAAAAAACAAAAATGGTTTTCTAGTAACAAATTGCTTTCGCATTTGGTTTTGTATGGGTGGGAAACCTCCTAATGGATCGATTCAGCTGATTCCAACAAATATGTAGCGTCTAGTGAAAACTTTGTTCAAAATTCTAACCCTCTAGCACAAAACATGACAGACAGAAAGAAGGTCATGGCATCGTCGAGCTGATCAAGAATACATATATGTTATGAGG
Source organism: Amiota minor (assembly GCA_037043295.1). Lineage (NCBI taxonomy): Eukaryota > Metazoa > Arthropoda > Insecta > Diptera > Drosophilidae > Amiota > Amiota minor. The sequence continues at coordinate 132,620 of JBAMAW010000142.1, read as the reverse complement.
TCTCCAATGTCACCTTTGGTATATTACAAACTTTATGATAAACTTATAATACTATTGACTGGGTGAACAATATAAATATAGAAATATGTTAAATAAGAATTAGCTTGGGATCTCTCACAATTTTTGTGAACGTAGATTTATATAGAAACGCCGGGAAAAAATACTTTTTCCTTACAAGAAACTGCCTCTTTACAAGGATTTTACGGCCTCTTCCACTCCTTTTGACAAATATCATGTTCATAACTCCAAAACTACAGACAACATTATAGGTTTCCTTTCCAGACAGTAGACTAATATTTTAAAATGGTTCTTCATCTACATTAGATAAGATTTTTGTAAAAAAATACTTATACCAAGGATTGCCTCGAAAGAGGTAAAAGGACCCATTTATATGTCTACTGTTATAAGTAAGATAGATATGTTGGTCTATTGAATATAAAGAATCCAAATATATAATTTCTTTGATTTCACATTGCTCTTAATTTATTTCAAATATCAAGGGAAAATCATAATATCGCGGCAATTATATACAATATTATATGTGAAGGGTATAAAAAGCAATAAAATAAAAGAAAAATTGGATGAATGAATACCTTAATATAGTAATTTCTAAATACAATATTTCCATATGTGTATTTTTTTTTTTTTCTTAATTTTTTTTTTCTTATTATTATTATTGTTTCAATGCCCAGCCTTGCCTACTTTATAAATGACTGAGTTGCACTTTCCTTTGGCTTTGTTCATCTACATATAAGTATATTATAATGCAATACAACATATAATAACTATCCATTTATGTATCTACTACAATATGTATATAGTATCAAGCCTAGTCCAAGTGTGTGAGTGTGTTGACTTATGTAACTCACTTCGCATTAAGTGCGCATGCGTAAAATTCGCGTCATAATTTGTTAAAGATACACATATGAGTGAGTACATAAAAATAGAGTAAGAAATTGGAGTAAGAGTTGAGGAAATGATTTTATCTTCGACCCCATCATCATCATCATAATCATCATCATCATCGTCGCCATCATCATTGTCTTTTAGCAACATTTCACGCTTTGATTTGCATAGCATAACGTGCGTGCAATACACAAATCCACGTACATACATATATTATGCACATGGATACAAACGATGTTTAAAAGCATAACGGACTATTGGCCACCATTAATCATGCAACACAGCAGCATATCAGCACAGCAGCAACAAAATGAACGAACAGTGAACATTCGTAAATTCAATTTGCAACCAGAAGTATAAGTAGCAGTTGTAGTTGTAGTAAGAAGAAAAAGTATGCAGAATTGCTAATCAACCGTTCAAGCCGCAATAAAAACCTTACAAACCGTCAATTCTTCATATCTCTCTAACTTCTATCCTCCTCTGTATGAGTTCAGTTCGGTAAATGAGTAACGACAAGTAGAAATGTGTATGTGTGTTGCATGCAACACAGAAGAACGAAGGAGTTTAGCAATCGACAACTGTTGCCAATTAGCAGGAACATGTGAAACACATTTGCAGAAAAACGCGTTAAACTCAAAGCAAAATGGTGGAAAATTCATTGATTAGCAAAAAGCAAATAGAATGATTGCTACTGGACCATAGAAAAAGTGTATAGAAGAGAAAGATACAGACACAACACATACATATCATAGATACAAATATTAACAAAAGATACAAAATGAAATGAAGCGAAAGTTTGATGATCCTGGTTTTCCTCAAATGAAATGTTAATTTTAATTTAAATTGTTAAAGGCGGTTTTCCATCTTAAATTCATTAGTCATAAATGAGTTTACATTTTTACGAGAAGTAAAGTTAATGAGTAGCAATTAAGAAGATAATATGCATTCTTTATAATACATGATTTTAAAATTTCTTTATTTTCCATTGTATCTTTTTTTTGTTTTTTCTTTATTTCTTTATTTTCATTAATGATTTAAAAAATTTTTTTAACCACATTTTACATCAATTAGCTGAAGCTCATTATGACTTCTCAACTCAGGAAATGGAAAAGAAAAATCTGTTAAGGAAGCAATAAAAAATCAGAAGGAAATTTTATAGATGCTTTAAGAGTAATTTGGGAAAGGTCATAGCAATGCCACAATTAATTTAGAAAGTCTGTGCATAAAGAGCCTTTTGAAAGAAAAGATTATATTGTACAATATTATGAAAATGTATTGTTCAAGTCAATAATACTTTAAATTCGGTTCACTGAATCTTAAAAGCACTTTCTCACTAATTTTTTTTCATGTAAAGGCATCTAAATATATGAATAGATGAACTCTATCAGATCACAACAGTATCTAAAGAAATTACTACCCAACTTTAAAAATGAATGTTTGTTAAAATGAATGTTTAAAATAAATAATTGCTTTTTTGTTTCTGTACCATATTATTCATAATAAAAGAAATACAATAGAACATCATAAGGTAAACATTTAAGATGGAATTACTTTAGTCAAATATAGATTTACTTCGACATTAAGTTAATTAATTAATGTTAATTGATTTTAATTTATTTTTAATAATAACAATATCTCGAGGCAACAGAAGAATCAATAAATGATTAAGGTACAGACAAATTCCAAAAGGTCATGAAGTTCTAGAAGATTAAAAGAGGAATACATTGTATCATTAGATCTTTTTTGACTTTTAACTTGAAAAATGTTTCTTGGTGAAAGTGAATTTGTTTGGATCTGATAAAAACCCATAAGTTACGAGACTCTCCAAAAATACTGCACACGATTCAAAATACACAATAAAATGTAGTGGTGGCATATTGTTATGGGGATGTACACATTTCCGCTTTGGGTGTTGGTTCAATATGTTGGATCAAAGATAAAATGTGCTGACTTCCTATCAGCGTTTGTCCTTAATGGATGTGTGCCCGTGTAGTGAATGATTTTTGATTATATTGAGCTCTTGTGTGTAAGTAAGTAAGGCTTCGTCCCTAACCTTTTTGAAAGTCCCTTTCCTAACACGTGGTAAGGAGAAACATTGCTAGATGTATGTTCTCCCTAAACAAGTATTATGATGCCATATATGTAAATATACATTAGAGTGTAAGTTTAAGCAAGACATTATCTTTCCCCAAACACTCCTAGGAACTTAAAAAACAAAGGTTAACTAGGTTTCTTTGATGGAATGGCCCTCACAATCACCAGCACACCATTGGGGGGATATAAAACACAAAGAATTGGTGGATTTAAATATAAAAACAAAGACGATTTGTGCAAAAAAAAAATAAAAAAAGATCCCCCAATTTGTGCCCAACTTGTGGATTCCATGGATTATAAGTGCGCAATCGTAAAATCAATAATAATCTATTCTTTTACTTGAAGACTTTAAGAAAAAATTTGTAGTTCCTTGGTGTCAAGTCTTGTTCTTGTTTTTTTTTTTTTTTGTAAGGCCAATAAATGAAATAAAAATTATAACATTTAAAATATAATTCACAGAAGAAAAATTTAATGTTACAAGCAAAATAAATCGTTTCAATTATTATTTTTTTTGTTTTTTTGCCATTACTTTAAATCATAATCTCTTCTTTGCATTATAAATTCAATGGAATTTCGCAATGAATATTTTCTATACAATTTCATTGGAAGAAAGTATTAGGCATTTTTAACATATTTTTTCTCTTTAGAAATACAAATACAATTTGATAAATCCAAGAATTGCAACGACTGACTGACACAGTCTTTTTCATTCACAACATCTACAATCAAAATTTTGGGTTTGTTGTTTTCTTTTTTTCGTTTCTTTTCCTTTCTCTAAGTAAGATTCATTCATAGAATACCACACACGGCTACAGCTTTATAAGTGAGTGAGTGTGTGAGTGAGTTAGTACAGTGGCGGCTTTAAAAAAAACAAATTTGCAAGAGTGTTAAAGAAAAGGCAGAAAAAGAAATTGCGTTTCGGATTTCGTTCAATTTCCGGCGGCCATTACGCATTTCGAGTGTTGCACACAATTTGCAAGATTCTCTAGTAAGTACAAGTATGAAGTTCTCCTGTGATGATCTTCTCAGACATCTTACACTCATTCTAACTATTGTACTTTGGGAATTGCGGATTTACTCTTTTTTTATAAACCATTTTTATACTTTTTTTCATCTCCTGTTCTTTGCTGTAGTAGTTGCTATTGTAGTTGTTGTTGTTATTGTATTGTTTGTGTGTGCTTGATTTGTCACAGTCCCAATGGAAAAATAAACCTGTCTGATGATAAACCGGTATCAGTTGCTGTCATGGTTTCTCTACATTTTGCTATACGAGTATCTTCTCCTCTATCTACTCGTACTTCTTTCTTTCTTTCTTCTTCCGTTCGTTCGTTTGTTCTGACTGTTGCTTACTGGCATGACTTTCTTCTTCTTTTGCCGAATAATACAATATCTCATTGCACTTTGTATCCACATACATACATACATACGTAAGTATATGTGTTACTGCAAGGTTTTCCATTTTTTTCTTTTTCTTTTTTTTTTTTTGCTGACTGGTGTTGAGTGCTGAGTGAGTTTCAGAATGAGCACACTTGGTATTTTGTTGCAAGTTGTTTAGGTTTTTTCTACATCATATACAATATGTAATTTTTGTCTTTTTTTTTTTTTTGTCTTATACTGGCTGCCGCTTGTCAGCTTTTATAATAGGGGACCTAAGAGAAGGAGTTGATGGTAGGTAAATATGTCTATCTATTGGACTCCTGGTCTGGGTCTGGACTAAACTGAACTGTCCGACATGACTTCACACGCCAAACACTGACTGCTGCTGGACGACAGTCAACGAGTCTTGTTTACTATTCTAAGTGCTTGCTACTCATCTTCTCCATGTTACTTTTGCCGCTGCTGTGGTTCTTGTTGTTTAACTTGTTGTAGTTGTTGTTATTGTTGTTGCATGTTTGTTATTTATGCGTCTTGTTGTCCCAATTCTTCCAATTCTTAAAATATACTGCAGAAGGCTTCAACTACTCTTATGTCTACATGAGAATCTCTCTCTCTCTCTCCCTCTCTCATACATTTTGCCTTCTTACCTTCCTTTTCTCTTTTTATTTTCTCACTCGCTTGCGGTTTTCAATTTTAAAGTGCTTTTCAATTAAATAAGCAACAACAGACACAACAATACTACAACTAACTACAAGAATAGATGGAAACCAGAGAATCCATTGGAAAACCAACAACAATAACAACACCAAGAAATGAAAACTGCATAAAAAGCTGAATAAAAAAAAGTTTATGCCACATTCAGCATTCATTCTTTCTTTTCTTTTTCCAATTTTTTTGCTTTAGCTTTTCTTTTGTTTTTCTTTATTTTTCTGTTGTTGTTTTTATTGTCATCGTTATCATTCTGTGTTCTTGTTGTTGTTGTTGTTGTTGTTGGTGTTGTGCCCCTTACCCATAAATAGGTTTTTGTGTTGTATTCAGTTTCTCTTCTCCTTCGACACTTCCGACTTTTCCCTTATTTGATTTCGTTTTCTTGTTGTTTATCGTTTACTACAACTTACCTGCAATAAACAAAAAAAAAAAACATAAATAAAATAAATAAAAAATTATTGAAAAAAGTATCGAATGAAAAGTTGTTCAGTAACAAAAAAAAAAAAAAATAAAAAAAAATATTGTATATATAAACAATAAATAAAAATAAAAGAAAAAACAAAAAAAATATCGTTTTTAAATTTATTGTTACATTGAAATTTAATATTGCGGTTAATAAATTGTAGATTGTTTTTTAAGCACTCGACAGTTTTTCCATGGTTGAGGTTGACAACAACCAGTGGGTTCAAGTTGATATCAAATAGAGTAGTAAGTAGTAGAAGGAAGGGTGCAAAAATAACTGAAAATATTTCATTTTTAATGGAGGAGATTAAGCGAATTGAAACTGGTTTATGATTGATCTCTTTGCATTTATTATGAGATTGTTATCAAAAGTGAATCTTCCTCTCTCCTTATGTGATTGATTAAAAAAAAAAGAAATAGAAAGGAATATATACAAAATGGAAACTATATAGTTTTATGAAACCTCACCAAGTAATGTTTACTTCAACTAAACTATGTAAATAAAGAGATGAGGATGACATCTCATCTAAATTGGCAGACAAGACTAGTTTTTATAAAAACTATAAAAAAGACACAGTAATTTTTGAAACTATTCTTCGAACAACTGGGCAGACTAACAAATTTGTCACTGAGGCATTTTACAATATCTTTTAGTATTAGACTCTGTGGATTCTGTTGTTTAAAGGTAACCTCATCAAGCAAAGCTATTACCCATCAGGGTTCTGGTTAAATTTCTCTGTTTATTCTACCTAACTCAATTCTATTCTATCATCCATCTACATGATGTACTCTTTCATTTCTCACTACTTAGGTATATCCAACTTTCATTATCAAGCATCTAATATTCAATAGAAACGCAGCAATGATTGCATCTTCATGTTGCTTAGATTTGTTTAATTCCTCTTGACCTTTTTATACGAGTATCTACCATTTTCAGAAAAGCTAACCACATCAAACCAAACTTAACAAACTTTACCAAGAAAGAAAGTTCCCATAAGCAGCCATGTGTACTATGTATTATGTATCTATAAGTATCTCTATATACATACCTGCAAGTCAAACACAATACACACCTTTATCACACCTTAAAGAAAGAAATGAAAGAAAGAAAGCATAATGAAATTAAAACACAAACATGCTATATTTGTCAAACAACTTGGCGTACAACGTAGATCTCAAGTGGTGAAAACCATTGCAACGCAACTCATCTCATCTCATCTCAAGTCAACGCATCAAGTATACGCACTATTAATGTTGGTTGCCCCATGAATAATCAATAACGCCTTTAATGATAATGGTGATTACAATGATGATGGATGATGATGATGATGATAATGATGATGGTGGTAATAATATTAATACTGAAAATGACAATGATGATGATGGTTTGATAATGATGATGATGGAAATCTTTACTGAAATTATGGCAGACACATACAAGATAACAACATTTTTTTTTTTTAAGTTTACTTCTTATTCTTTTTCATATTTCCTTTAACTTTTAGATGCCTCATTAATGAGTTAAGGTTTGCTGTTGTTGTTATTGTTGGACATTTTCTACGTTTTTCTGCATTGATTTTTTTAAGTCATGTTTATGCATTTTTCATATATTTTTTCTACTCTTTTCTTTTATGTCTTTTGTTGTCTATTGTCCATAAATATAAAAAAGAAAAAAAAAATAGAAATGGAAATGGAAAAAATATCAAACAGCAACAAAAGTCAAGAAAAAGAAAATCGAGACATAAAGAAGCAAAATACAATACATAAGTATAAACTGCATGCCATACGAAAGCAACAACATCACCAACAAAGTTGACACTATTACAGTTAAATGCATTTTCCAACTTCATTAGGAAAAATATTATCTAGAAAACTAGAAATTGATAGAAACCATAAGAAAATTGTTGTTGTTGTCCGCTGCTTGACACATGACAATAAGCGTGAACAAATAAATGGAAGAAAATCAGCATGAGACAGACGTGCGGCATAAAGAGACACAAACGCTCGATTTAACTTGTGTTCAGTTGAGTTTAGTTGAGTTGAGTTTGATGTGACTTGGCATGAGTGTGGCACATCTGTTTCCAGCAGCAGCAGCAGCAGCAGCAGCTTCGGCATCAACAACAATAATAACATGTCAAGCACAATGTCCAGCTAAGTCTTCATTTTTATTGACATTTATGGCATATTTTGTTGTCGCGCATTAATGTTGTTGTTCTTCTTTTATAGTTGTTGGCTGTTGATGTTGTTGTTGCTGCTGCTGCAAGCATTCGATAATGATGATAATGATGTCCAATAATGTTTATCATAATGATGTCCAATAATGTTCATCATAATGATGTTCATTATGAGTTTACACGAATCAATGCTGTTAGTGTTATTGTTGTTAGAGGCATTTTATATTTAATTGTACAAATTACAGGGTTGTCAACAGCATCAACATAAAAGACAATTGTCAACAGAAACACTACCAACAACATTGTAAACATTAACAAACATGACTTAAACTAAAAGCGGCAAGTGAAAGATGCGCTTAACCATATGGCAATTACAATAAACGACTAAGAGTTGCGGAGAAGGTGGGTGTTTGCCTCCTTAACATTTGTCATATTTAAAAAAAAAAAAAAAAAATTGAAAGAAATTTCCATTTTCTTTGATTTATGGTTAAATATTGAAAATTACTATTTAGTTAAACATTATGTTTAAGGTATTTATTTTCAATAACTAGATTTGTTTGTTATGGAGACGTGACATTGTTAACTTTTTCTTTTATCGTCTTTTTGGCATATTATTTTCTATATTTACATTCACTTCCCATAAATTTTTGCCTTTTCCATATTAAATGCACAGTTTTTTTAAAATTTATGAATGTAGTAAATTGTGATAAGAATTGATTTCATTCATACAGTACATAAAATTTCTACTGTACAAAAAAAAAAGATGTTTAATAAACTTGCAAGGTCTCTGAATTAATCTTATGTTTTTCATTACAGAAATGAATTAAAAATTTCAAAAAAAAAAAAAAATGGAATGAGATAAAAATAAATAAAATACTTTAACAATAAAAAAAAAATAATATTTACTTGAACTTTAATCCCAAGCACCTTTGTCACAGTCAGAGTCTATTTATTCTTTTCCAAAATCCGCGAGTTACTGTACCAGGCATGAAATCTTTCTTTCTTTCACTCAATCATTATCTCTTAAAGGCAGTTTTTTTTTTTTTTTTACCGATGGGGAAGCATTAAAAGCCGAACGAATCTACTATTCGAAGTGTGGGACTTGCACCCACTAAACCCCACCGTCCCAAGTCCTACAGTCCCCCTGGCACTACCGCAAAGCATTACGTCAAGGAGGAAAGAGGGAGCATAACAGCTCAAAGTCTGCTTTTACCCCATGTAAATCATATAATTGTGATTTCTCGCTGAGACCCAGCATATAGCATTTGGCTCAGTGATCATTCTAAAGGTAGACCAAGTCCATTACCTCGATCCAATCCTGGACAAACGCTTCACCCCTGGTGTGCTCTTACGAAATCCATCACGACATGTTAATTAAAAGTCGCACGAATTAATCTACAATAGTAAACTTTCCTTAGACTAATTTACAGTCAAAAAGTGGCAACGACTTTGACAATACACCATACAAATTTGTGGCATCACTGTTGCAATCAACACAGGGAAAGTTCAAGTATTTCAAAACAAAGCTAACACTACCAGCATAGAGATCTCAACTTACTTACAGTATTTTTTGTTTTTTTAAATACTTTTATTTGTATTCAGTCCGGTAATAGAAATAGAATAAATTGAACTAACCACAATATAAGTATACGATCAGTCAACTACGTTGGATGAGTTCTTTTACGTCTACTTTGTGTGAAATTCGTGTGAAGAAGTTTGTGTACCAGTAGATTTGGTTGTGATGTGAGCCTTTCTTCGCATTTCTGGCAATAGCGAAAAATTTCTTCCATGACTGTTGGCATATGGTGCTTTAGAATCTCCGGAGTCTTAGGTTGTGATACGTTTGTATGCATTTTACGTTGGATTTAGCTACAGTTCCTCAGGGTGTATGTCTTATTGGACCCTGAGATTGGCATTATTATGAGTTTATATATCATGAAGGCGCCATAATAGTATTTTATTTAAAGATATTATACACTACACTACATCATTCAAATGTAATGAGGAACTTGAGCCTTTCCGTAAAGAAAAAACAGTCTGTGTTGCCCTTTCAGTGTTTACCACTATGCTCTACCCATCCAGGCTTCAATGTCTCGAAGTTGTTGTTTTAATAGATGCCTAGTACTGCTGATTCTTGATGACCTGACCAATATTGATGTGTCATCAGTGTAATGAAATAAATTTGCACAGCAACCGTTACAATCAATGGCTTTAGAGGCAAATCAATGTACTTGCGACAGCACTGATCCAAAATGTACCACGACGCAGGCTAAAGAGACTTCACCCAAACAATTTTCTTCAAAGATGCAGACCAATTGCCTATGTAAATATCAATTACCATAAAAATGTTCAAACAAAATATTGAAAACAAAACAAACCCTAGCCTCAGAATTTAACATTTATAAAAAACAATTTCTTTAAATCGCAACTTTAAAAACCAAACTACAATAAAACTAGAAAGAAGGTTATCTTCGACTATGCCGAAGATGAAATACTCATCACGGGACGCAGTGAATGTTTCATTGTAATATTCAAATGGTTGGTTTGTATGAGAGGTAACCCTCCTAAAGGTCCAATTCGGTTGGTTCTTACAAATGTCCTGGACCTATCTTGGAAACTGATAGTGTCCAAGTTTCGGTTCGTTAGGACAAAAAACAAAAAAGTTTTTCTAATAAGAACATGAATTCAATTGGGTGGTTTGTATGGGAGGTTCCCTCCTAGTGGTACGATTCGGGTGGTTCCCACAAATGTAATGCGTATGGTAAAAAGAGAGGTTCGAGCAAAATTTCAACTCTTTAGCTCAAAAACTGAGGGACTAGTTTGTATACATACAGACGGACAGACGGACATGGCTTAATCAATTCGGTTAATCGAGCTAATCAAGAATATATATATACTTTACGTGGTCACTTTTGTCTCCTTCTGCCTGTTACAAACTTCATGACAAACTTATAATACTATTCACTTCCGTGAAGAGTATAAAAAGATTTCAGAACAATATTCATGTATTGTACTACTCGTATGAATATAGAAAGGAGAATTTCATTGGGACACTTTTTCATTGCAATTATATTCAGTTTTCCGTGCCCCATTTGAGTCTGCAATAATTGCAAAAATATACAGTGTTTTTCATTGATTTCACACAGAATAATATTTTTTGATAAAAAGTGATGCACTTTTTTTAAATGATTTTAAATATTTCCCATTTTTGTCTTTTTGTTTTTTTTCTTATTTATTGATGTGTCGTTTTTATTGATGTTGATCTTTATGGTTTGTTGCTTTATGCTGTCATGTTCTGTTGCTGTTACATTTTACACTAAAAACGATTTTGATTTCAATTTTTCCATGTTTTATTGTTTTTTTCTTTTTTTTTCTGTTTAAAAAATTTTGTATTTGTTACGTTTGGTATTTTTGTATGCGCCAAGCATAAAAAGGGCGTGGCAATGTTATTTTATTTGGCATTTTGTTTCACTTTATAGCAACAACAAAAACATTTATGCATAACTATAGATACACACACACATACATACGTGTATCTATAACATTTTGTATTCATTTGTTTTGGGCGTTTTGCCTTTTTATTGCAGTTTCAGTTACTTTCACTTGCATCAACAATTTAAATTACAATAAAAATTCATTGTTTTAATGGTGTTTTTTGTTTTGTTTTTGTTTTTTTTTTTTTTTTTCTCTCTATTTATGGTATATTGTATTTAAATACAAATTACAAAAGTATTTTGGTATTTTGGTTGCATGGAAATTAATCAAAAAAAGTGCCTCCTCCACCCACCGACTCAATTTGTGAAATGTAATGTAAAATGTTAAAAAAATAAATAAATAACCATTTTAAATGCAATTTATTGCTTTGTAAAACTCTTTGTTCCAATCAAGAACTTGCAAATTATTAAATGACGCAAAAGTATATTGTAAAAACATAAACTATTCATGCTTTGATTGAATAGATACTATTGTGTATTGTATTTTTCTTTGCCTTCAAATGAAATGTAATAAATCAAATGACAAAGAATGCAATGTAAACGTCATAAATAGTTTATAATAAATAGGCTGTGAAAAATTCTCAAAGACAACACAAAATATGATCATAGAAATCATATAGAATTTGAAACGTTTTGCAAAAGCAAAGTAAAACCAAGTGAAGCCGCATAAAAAGGAAAACATCAACAGACAATCAAAACTATTCCAGTTAACGCATTCATCAACATTCAACAATTAAATAATGCGAATATATTAATCACATGTGTGTGTGTGTGTGTGTGTGTGTGTGTGTGTGTATCTATTGTAGATATGCCATTGTTGTTATTGTGTTATTTGTGTTGTTGGTTGCTGTTATTATAGATATGTTCGCAATATTGGTCAACAATAGTGAATGACGAGAATATCATTTTTCGTTCGCATTTTGTTTGCTGATTACAAATGAAATGTTTGCAATAATAGTATTAACAAAAGGCAGCAGCATCAGCTTCAGTAACTATTATGACAGCAACAAATTGTTGTTGTTGTTGTTGTTGCTACTGCGCTTTGTTGCGGTCATTGTGTGCAGCAGCAATAACAGCAACAGCAACAGCAACAGAAGCAACAAGCCAAGTATCTCGAGCGTTCGTAACTAAAGTTAGTTGTCTAGTATGAAAAATGGATCTGCTCCAGAAGATTTCAGTAATCTCATTCGTTACACTTGGTTGCTCAAGTACGAATTTATGTGAGTATGTGAATAGTATCTCTTGTCTATTATGTTATACTACAAACGAACATAGTACAAATCAACGATGTATCTATTATGGATTGTGAGTATAGTTCGGTTTGTTCATTGCTTGGTTCCTTGGTTCGTTGCTTGGTAAGCTAAAAATATTTGAGTGTTAAATTGAGCCCTAAGTTTTGATTAACTTCTTAACTTATTCTTTCTTCATTATTTTAATCCTTTTTTTGTTTTTTTTTTTTTTTTTTTTTTTGTAAACTTGTTCAGGGATTCATACCAAAAAGCTGGAAGAAGAAGATGGTAGAGATGATTAAGTAAAGAATCTCAAATCAAAAAACGCACTCAAACAAGTTACAGTAGAGTGACCAAGGTTCATTTATCTAAAACTATAAAATAAGGGAGAAGTATAGTTTAGGTTAAACTATTGAGGGTACTTTAGTTTAGTTTAGTTTCTGTTACTTGTTCTTTTAACTATGATAGTATTAATGATGACTATGATGTATGCTATAACGAATATCTATTTACTCGTACGTGTCTATTAATCTAGAAATGAAAAATAATCAAAACAAATGACTTTAGTTCACAAGTTTGCGCTTGTTTTGTTTTATTAGTCAGGGCAAGTAACAACAACACACAAACAAAACAAAAAACATATAGTATCAGTTATCAGATACAATTGTCAAGCGTTTGAGAAACAATGCACTCAAGTAAAGTAGGGCAAAGAGTATGAAATTCTATTGATTTCATCGAAATATGTATCCTTCATCATTAGTTATTAATATTTTGGGTTTATAACCTTTAAAAACAAAGTGATTATCTGATTATATTATGGCAATTCATCATTCCATCACCTAATTATTCATAGTAATATTTAAGATTCTGAGATGTCAACCACATACATATTCACATGATGCTTTTCATAATCATAAGAAATTTCCTGTTATATCAAACATTGCAGAAAATGAGATACAAATTTAAGAAATTTTCTTTTGAACAGAGGCTAAAAATGCATTGTGAGCTGTGACACAATTGTTTTGTAGCCAATCGAATTTTCGAAATGCAGTCTAAATCAGCAGGAATGAAATGGCAAAGACAAGATCCCGTGGATACTGTTCCTTGTGGCTGTTTAGCCAAGGACTTAGTGAAGACGATTTGATCTAACAAATCAGATTGTTTCATTAAGGAAATTTCCTTTTTCACATAATAGTTTTAGTGATGTAGTTTTACAAAAGTTTAATATAATAGTTTTTAAATGTAGTGATAGTGGCATCGCTGGAAAAGCTATTGATCAGATAATCAATCGAATATCTTTAAGCGTTGTACATTACCTGTTATGGCGAACAAAATTCCGAGTTGCAAAAGAATTTCAGATGAAGGCATGAAAAGTTAAAAAAATAAAACGCATTTTCTTTTTCATTACATGAAAATATGAATGAAATCTCTAATGAATTAAAAAATGCAAAACAATGTTTTTTAATAAAAGTCTCACCAAGTTGACCATTCTTAAAGTTTTTAATGATATACAATAACAATAAAGGAAACGACATGGCAAAGAGAAGTTGACAAATCTCCTGTACATTCAGCAAAACTGATCAAAGGCTTTATTTTCACCGTTGGTTAGAAACTCTCACCCTACTCGCCGTATTCAACAGACTTGAATTATTTAGATTATCAATTGTTTTGGACGCTCACTGGCTGAGTAGCAGTTCACAACATTCAATGAAGTGGAAGAATGGCTTGGTGAATGAATTTTGATGAAGGATGAAACTTTCTTATGAAATGATATCCATAAAGTGCCAGACAGATGGGCAAAATGTGTAGAAAGCGAAGGCCGATACTGCATAAAAAGTCTTTAACCATTATTCCTAAAAAAAAAATACTTTTACAACTGTCGTATTGGCGAATATTTGCAGAATTCCATCTTACTAAGATGCTCCAGAAATCTTTCTCTATATGATTTAACTACTGGGAACAAGCTTCATATTTTAAGCTTAAAATCAATGTTTTAAAACGTCTTATGATTATGAAAATCACCATGTATGTACTTGATAAGTGAAAGCCAGTAAGAAGATGCCATTGCTATGTTTCATAAGATATTTTGTTAGTTTTTTAACTTCGATTTTGTTGTTTATAATAATAATAATTGTTATAATAATCATTTGTACTTAAACTATCTTAAATTTCCGCAAAAGAATGTTCTTTTTCCTTAAGCAAGCTTAGTTGTTTTTAATCAAATAAATAAAAAAATTTTTTAATTTTGATAATATATTTTAATATATTTTTTTTTAAATTTCTTTAAGTGGTATAAAGCGTGACAATATGGCAAGATTATGACAGTTGACTTCAAGTCTGGGTAATTTACAGAAAATATTTGACAAACATAACAAAAATTTGATATTCAGAAACGAAGTCGAAGTCCTTTTTGGCATACGTGTAACCAAAGGTCGTCAGGGTGAAGCCTCCTCCTGGAGGTGTTTATGGCAAGAGCAGATGCTAAATTGTTGACGTGCATCTTAGTCCAATTAGTAAATCTTAATATTAATAACAGTAATAATATATGTTTAAATTTTCTTAAATTATTAATTGTACTTCTGAGATTAAATTGAAATCCTCCCTTTTACAAGAAATTCAATATTTTAAAGATATCGTGTGATAACTTTAAACATATTGAGGCTTATTCAAAGATCGTCGCTTTCTTAGTAAGGAAGTAATTTTCCATTGATCTGTTTTATATGTTAAATAATATGAAATTCAAACTAAATGTAAATCCTCCACTTGATAAAAGATTCATCACAGAAAAATTATATTTTCTTAACTTGACTATGAAGGTTTTTTGATTATCCTTCCAAATAATTGTAGATTTCTTTCTTAGAAAGTATGTAGATACATCACTTTGGATATTAACTTGAAATTATCAATTATTATCTATCGACACACGATATCTTTTATGCTGATGCTGTTCATAGTTTTGCTGTTGTCCATATGTACGATTTGACGCTATCATATTGAGAAGTTTTTGTTGTACGAGCTTAGAGGATGTTTTAGGCTCATCAGGCGGGTTCTGAATGGCTTTGGTGCTTTTAATTGATTCCATGACGCAATTCCGTCCAAATCTGGGAATCAACAATTTCTTTGGTGATTCTCTCACTCCATTGTCTTTTTTCAAATAAATGCTTTCTGAAGTTGAAGTTTTTGGATCTTCAACTTTTATTGATCGCTTTAGCCAATTAAGAGACATATTTTCTGGTGTCGAACTTTGTGTGTTATGCCTTTTCTTTATGGGAAGCACAACTGCTTTCAATGGTTTTTCTTTCTTTCCGGAATTAAAGTTTTTGTGTGAGCAATCCCCAAGGCCTCCTGGTAATGGTTTGTGTAACATTGTTGGATTATTCCTGTACCACAATAATTTAAAATATTTAAGTTTCAAACGTGTTATTAAATCGGTTTTTGCACAATTTAAATATGTTTTCAATTTATCCTTCATCTCCGGCTTATAATGGTGAAGGGTTGCTTGCATATTCATATGATAGACTGATAACTGTTGATAATCTATGTTTTTCCTGTCATGCTTTTGTGCTGAAAGTATTTCTGCCGTTAGCTTGAGCTTTGAATTATAAACATTATGATATTGATTTCGGTACATTCTAGTTTCTTCCAAATGTAGAAACATCCGATACTGTATGTTTTTTTTATGATGACTTAAGTCTTTTGTAGTATGAAAGTTAATATCTAAATTTGGTGTCATTTCTTATTTTTTGCCTGTTGGTTTCCAGTTTTAAAATAATAATTGTAAGTCTACGACAGTTGAAGCAAGAATGATATGATATTTGCATTCCTACAGCATTTTTATAATCCGCAAGAACTACGCTAATTAATTACATTTTAATTTCACAGGTAGAAAGTTGCCCTTTATTAATGATAATTATGATTTGCGGTACACTAATATCTAATTAAGGATTTTTTATTGCTTTTGTGTTAAGGGAAATTGCATACATTAACAACATTGCATAATAATATGTACAATATATGGAAAAACCAATACATTTTAAACTTTTTATTGAGTAATAAATTGTGGTTTATGATTCCGGCAGAGCGGTCTTTTCTAATTGACATAAAAAGAAAAACACAGGAGATCACTACTAGGAATAATATTGTAACTTAACACGACGAAATTGAACTTGAATGTGGGTCCTTGTGCTCTTTTTTATGTCGGTTTGCAAAAATTGAATAACTGTGACATTTGTCAACCGATTGTCTTAAGTGGACATGTCTTTGAAGCGTCAATTCAGTACAATTTTAACCATGAATCGCTTATATACCAAAACAATGTGCTGTACATTGAAAATAAGAGTTTGCTTGTATATTGTCGTGGTTAACAGGCACCCCTCTGACAACATTATTCACCATTTGGTGTCGAATTTTGATGAGCACGGACAGTGAGAGATCGTCAACATACCCTTCATAAACGACCAAGACGCTCCAATGAACTTGTTGAAGCAGTCAAGAGAGAGAGAGCATTGTCCAGATCCCAACAGTATTGTATCGTTACCATTTTGAAGGATGTTTTTCATTTGTTTCCGTATAAACTGCAATTAACACAAATCATATTGCCAACAGATCATAGGAATACGACCAAACAGTCGCTTCAATGGTTGACACCATAACCGACGAAGAGGTCCATTTACTCCTACAACCATTTTCCTGCTTATTCTTCTTCCTTAATTACTTGTTGTTTTTTTTTTCTCTCTTTTTCTATTCTGCTCATTCAAGGGATAAACTGTTCCTTGATCAGCATCTTGACAGCACATCGATTGCTATTACGTACAATCACTATGAATTTTAAATTCGTAACAATATTATAATTTTAAAAACTAAGATTTTGATCTACTTAGAACATGTCTTAAACCTGATTTAGGAGCAACCTTAGGCCTCCTTATTAGAGGTAATTTTCTTTTTTAAAAAAGTAAAAACTTCCACAGTATTACAAAATTAATATAACTTTGTTGCTATATTTGGAAGGCATAAAACTCTGACATCATTGAAATGATCAGTGCAATGAAAGATCGAAAAAAAAACCTGCATTTTTCCATTTTTATGCAGACTTTCCTTATTTTAAGGGTTCTTGACCCATATCTCATGAACCGTAATAGGTACAAAGTTGAAATTTTCACAGAATTTGTAGCTCTACACGGATAATAGCAGCAAATACTAAAACTAAATTGTATTCAAAAATTTAAAGGGGTCCCCATACAAGAAATATTTTGGTTTGTATAGGAGCTATACGATTCAGTAATCCCACGATCTTGAAATTTGTTTGGTTGGTGGAAAACGATTAAGAACGTAAAGTGTCGAAATTTGAGATTGATCGGACCACTAGGGAAGGTACTACCTATACGAACTCCAATTGGGAGCGAAACCCTCCGTTGCTGATTTTTTGATCCTCCTGAAAATCTAATAAAAGATAAATATTAAATATCTACTCGATGATTATCTCTTATAGTGGGAGTTTTATTCCATTGAAACAACAATACATTTTCTTGTTATATTGAGTGATTTTCATTGTTGCATGTTTGGTTTATGTCTTACAATATTTTTTGTTGTTACTTTTTGTTGCTTGTGGCTTTTTGGTATTGCAATTATCATTAAACTAATTTGCATAGAAAATGATATACTTAAATGCAAAATAAAAGTAACAATTCAAAGCAAAAAGTATCTCCCCCAATTACTAGTATGAAACTTAGGACGTTGACTTTAAGTGAAATTCACATAAAAACTTTGTTAAAATAAAAACAAAAATTATATAAAATTATAATTTTAGTTAAGTGGGTGTAAAATATCAAACTAGATTGATTTTTTTTTTTCTAATTTCTGATTTCAACACCTAAATGCAAATTACTGATATAATTTATTGCAAGAAACTAGACAAATTATAATTACCCAATTTTCCAAATAGCAAAAAATTTACACTTTATGCACTTTGGACAAAAAAAAAAAAATCACAGATATGTAACATTTTTCATTATTATTATAATTTTTATTATTTTGCAAATTTTGAGGCGTGGATATTCGTTAAAATATACTAAAAGTATCTAGTACAATTTAAATAATAAAATTTGCAAATAACACGAATTGCGATTGTGTTTTAGGGCAGCAAAAAAGACACAAAAACAATAATAATGTCACACGTAAATGCAATAAATACTACAAGGTTTTAAAGTAAGTAGCAAAAAGTGATGGTGATGATGTCAACATTATATACAATTTATTCATATATACAACATATTGTATATAGAAAGATAAATATCTGTAGAAGTCACAACTTAACTTAAAGTTAATAATGTCCTTGGGCCTTGTGCTGGGAAACAAAAAAAAAAAATTAAAAATAAAAAAAAACATGAAATAAAATCAAACAATTGCCAAGAAATAGCAGCAGTAGCATTTTTCAAGGAAGAGTAAATACCACAAGAAGATATGCAAAATGTTGCTTTTGATGAAAATCATGTTTCTGTCAGTGACAGTAACATGTTGGCAATAGCAACAATGCAAGTATCTTGATGGCATGTTACAAGACACAAAACCACAAACAAAAACACTGAAAATACATCATCATCATCATCATCATCATCATCATCATCACCATCATACCAAAGGAATCAAATTGAAGAGGAAAAATGATAAAATTCCATTCCAAAGAAAATCTGAAGCAATATGAATATTCAAAGACTCTTCTTTTGAGGTAACAACCACAGCATTTTACATATAGCAGCATGTGATGGCGCTTTGATGCCTGTAACATGAACGTTGCATGTTGTCAATTGTATAATTCCAAAGTAACAGACAGCAAACAATATTCTATTGTTGTTTCGTGTTTTCTTTTAAACAAAAATGCAGTGAAGTTTAATTTAATTTGTTTCAATGGAGGCGAAAATTGAACAACATTCCAGAGAGAGTAAACGAGTGATGGAGAAAAATTCAAACAGCCCACGTTGTTCTCAGATTTGTACATGTAATATAGCAACAAAACACAATACAACAAAATCAGCAATAAAAACAACAATTACAATGACGATAATAAAATGTCGTTGTCTACATTACAATTGTAGCCTTTTGCCGACCTGCGTGGTTTGTGACATTTCCAGAGATCTTACTGTAAAAGTAGCAACAACAAAGAGAACCATGAATGCAGCAGCTCACTTATGCATGTCATATGATTAAGTAAATGCCAACAAATGATGAAGGCTAACAGCACGAATGGAGCACAGAATTGAGCAAACTGATCGAACGATTGTAGGCTGCATGCAACTTAAACAAAATGCAAAGCCTGACAGGCTCATACACCCACACTTTATATACACATACAGATACATACATACTCACATATAGATATATATATAGGTATGGATACATCAACTAGACTTTAAAAGCTTAAAGCTAAAGTCAAAAATATCAGTTCAATCTAAAAGTCACAAAGGCACAACCACAACCACACCCACCCTGTTTAGGCAACAGGTTTACTACTCTACTACAAAATACCAGTACTACAAAATAATCCCATTGCATTGCATTAAGGTGAAAGGTAGTTTAAGTAACTCTGAAATCAAATATGTATACATAGATACTTCTATATGTATCTCATATCTATTTCCTTTAGGCCTAAAGCTACCCACCCACCACAAAAATCATGTTTCGATTGTATTTTTTGTGACGACGACTTTCTAAAAATAAAACCAGAAGTTTTTTTTATCAAATACAAACAACAACATTTGGGGAACAAAAATGTCAATAAAAAATAAATTTAATTACACAATTTTTTTCTAATTTTGAATTGACAACAAAACACCTTGCAGCACAGAGGCGGAGAAGGAGGAGGATTCAGACAAGTAGAGCTGAACCTAGAGAGAGAAAAGATAAACAAACAAAAAGTGCGAATATTTTAATTGCAAACAAGTTTCAAATCAAAGTATGGAAAAAAAAAACACGTTCAATTGACGGAATGACGAATACTCGTAAATGACTACGACACGATTTTTGAACAGAACCGAACCGAACCAAACCGGAGCCATGAACGGCTATTCTCGCCTAACAAAGTCCAAAAATATATAAATAAATATATAGAAATTATAATTGTAGGTAAATGTCAAAGTGACAATTGCTTGCTTGTTTTTTCTCTTTATCTTTTTTTTTTTTTTTTTGTTTTAAGCAAAGCCAAGTTAACGTTGCCGACCACAAAGTGGTTTTAATGCAGATACAAATATAGACAGACAACAAAGTGAACAAGTGCATTGGCAAATCAATGGTCAAGTCTTTGCTTAAGTTACAATAACCATGAATGTTTGTAACTTAGTATCTATAGTAAGACTAACCATAACTAAATTCTACTCTCTATTCAAGTCGACTCAGCTCAAGTCTATTGATTTCAGCTCAAGAACGCATGTCTATTCATCTATCCATCTATAGATATATCAAATCATAACGTAACGAAGCAAATGAGGCTTAACGCCAAGTTTCAGTATGCTAATTATGCTTTAATAAGATTGGCCTGCAGTAGAATTGTGTATTGTGTATCTAAGATTAAAGTATCTCCATAACAAAAGCCAAAAGATTTTCATTTACCAATGGTCATTGGGTAATTGTTGAACTAAGTATTCAATAGCATGGTTTATAGTTATATACATAGACCCTCTACATTCAAATACAATGAATATCTTTGTCTATTCAAAGATTTACAGAATTTACTGCATTAAGAGACTCTGTAAGTGAAACGATGTCTGTCGCCAAAACCGCATCTGACATAATTGAGGCCTTAGGAGTGTCATTCGTTTGATTTTGATTTTGGTCTCAAGAATTATTGCAAAATATTAAATTGAATGCCGCCAGCTTGTTTTATATTTTACAGATTATTTAACGATATATTCTTTTATTTTTTTTTTTTGTGTGTTTAATTATCATTTTCGAACTTGTCTCCTTTTTATTATTTTTTGTGTTGTATTCGAACATCAGTTTAAAATAAAATAAAAAAAATATACAATATTTCGTGAATTCGTGATTTGTTGATATATTTTGTTTTGTTGAAGTTCTTTTAGTATCTTTTTTCTTTTGCTTTATCGTAAAGTTGAAGTCATTTGTCAAAGCAAAAAAAAAAAAAAAAAAAACAATAAAAACAAATTATTTTTATTTTTTCTTTCTTTTTCTTTTTTTTTTTCTTTTCACTTTTTGATTTTGAAATAGAACAGCAGTGGATAGACAAAGCGACAGACAGACAAAAAGACAAGCAAACAGATAGATACATAGATAGACAGATAGATGATGGTGATTTCTGATTTAAGCTTGTTTCTTGTTTGTCCTTCAAATCATTTGATTGAGCATTGAATAATTTTTTTTTTATTATATAACTTTGGCGCCACACAAATAAAAAAGAATAATGATCTATAAAGAATTATTTATGTATTTAGATAAAAGATACACCGACTAATTGACGGAATGAGTACATGACTCAACATGAAATTGAGAATTGCATAGTATAAATAATAAAAAGAATTGATAATCGAAATATAATGGATGGATTGAATTGAAGAACTAAGACTGAACTCAATTGAATCGAAATGTATCAATAAATTTTATCAGGTCAGAAATTTTGAGTTAGTACTCCAGAGTTTTCGTAATGATACTTCCAAAGATGCTAAAACATTAGTGGAAACCATCACGTTAATGTTACAGTGAGGACTATGTAAGAGGAGCATTTTAAATTTATCTTTCAGTACCGTTTTTATGAGTATAAATCACTTTGACTAGTAAACTTTGATACTTTTAGTTGACCCTTAAACGAGATTTAGATGAAATTTATCGGACATTAACATGAAATGAAACAATACAAGATATGATAAGCTTCATTATAATAGCATCAACTGTTTGTTACCATGGAATCTGTTGCAAAGTCCATGCAGCCATTGTTAGGCTAAGAACTAATAGAACTTCCCTCCTTTTATTCTTTGTACCTATGTATGTTCTTTTTCTCTGCCATCAGCATCATCAGAAAAGTCTCGCTTCAGACAATGTTTTTTTTTTTGTTATTACATTTTTGTTATTGTTTTATGGTTTGTTTGTATATGTTTTATTATAAAATTCGCTCATAAATTTTACAAAGTCACGATATAAATTTAACCAAAAAAAGAAATAAATACATAAATAAATGAGAAGAAAAACACAAAAGAAAAAGTAAAAGAAAGAAGAAATATGCTAACATACTCGTACAAACAAAATTATTCTAGTTATTTTTCCTCTTTTTATGTGCACATTTTTCTTGTTGTTTATTAGTTTGTACTTGGATTGTTGAAACAAAAAGGTGACTTTATATATTTCTTGGACTACTTATAATCGATTTTCGATTTTGGTTCATGAGTCCACAACACAAGTGGATATTATCAACCATTTAGCATTTTTAGTTTGTTTTTGGCTGATATGAAGGTTAGACTTCGATTTTTTTCTATCGAAAACAATGGATCCAAAAATCTGTATAAAATTTTCGACCGAAAAGATGGTGATGAGGATGTCCGCTCTGGACGCTTTAGCACGTCAACAACCCATTAAAAAAATATTGAAACATGAAGAAAATTTTTATGGAGAATCATTGAAACACAATTAGAGAAGCTTCGATCTCGATGAGCTATGGTTTCCGGCGAGGGGGATTACTTTGAAGGGTACAAAGTGATAGATGTTAATGAATAAAGAAATATTCTTTAGGAAAAATAAAAAATCGACTTTCTTTTCTTGAACAAACCTCGTATTATATTCCACTTTATTAAAACAATATATTTTTTTTAACTTTGGCAAAACGAACTCAGCTCATTTCTTTGTTTGTTGCCTTCTCCAATGGTTTTCTTGCATTTTCTGTTTTTTTTTTTTTTTTTTTTTTTTAACAGCAAAATGTTTGCCTTTTTCATTTACATTTATGTATTATTTCATAATTATTTATTTTTTAAATAGATATATTTTTTATGTATTTTTATTAATTTTATTTTATTTATTTTTTTTTTCTTTGGATTTCTGCTCGAATTTTTGTTTTTTTTTTTTTATTTTCTTTTTCTTTTTTCTATTGGTTGAATTAATTTATGCAACGAACCAGTTTCATGGTTCACTCATTGTCAGCGTCACTCGTTTTTGTATCTTTTGCTTTTGGTGTTTTTTTGATTCTTTTTTTTAACAAAAAAATAAAAATATTTAAAATTATTTACATAAATTTTTTATACTTGAAATTAGCTTATTTTCTTATAAAAAATATGCATACAATATATAAAATTTTATGTATTCATTTAGATGCAAGTTTTAATTAGTTTTATTTTGTATTTTTTCTTTTCATGGTTTAAAAAATAATCATTATTTTTTGCATATAAAATATATTTATTTTTTTGTGTTTTTGTTAAACAAATAAAATTTATTGCCATTTTTGTTCTGTGTCTTTTCTCTCTAACTGGTTGTTAGCGGTTTTGCTTGATGTGCGTTTAAAATAATAACTTTTGCCTTTGTCTTTATAGTGGCACTATAACATTGTATTTATCTATGCAGATTTATCCTTATGACCATGTTTTATTTTTTAAGTTTTAAAGTTTTGAAGAAATGAACAGTTTGGTTTCTTTCCTTTTTTTTTTATCAAGGCAAACAACTTTTTCGATAAAAAAAAAATACAAAACAAAACCAAAAGAAAAAAACACTTTAGTGAAAAATATTTAAATGAATACCTTTTATGATTTTCCATTAAAAAAAAATAAATAGTAAAATTTTAAAATTAAAAATTACAAAAAACCATACAAAAATACATTTAAGGAAAAATGTTAACGAAAAGTTTGTGGAGAGAGAAAATATTTTTATTCTAATTATATTATTTTCACTATAATTTTAATACATTTTATTTGCTGTAATATTCATATTTCATTACCACCGCCTTTCATCCCGCTTCCGTCTCCAAAATGCATCGCGACCCTCCTACTTGATGTTCTTAACAGTTTCATCAACCAATACATCAATAATATCAACTTTGAGGCGATACAAATTCACTAAGCGTTTATTGTATTTCTGAAACACCTCACGGTAAGCAAAAAGTTGATAGGTCAACGTTGGCTGCTTCTTAGTATTCGCAATTTTCAAATTTTCTTTGGAAATGTAAATAAATTTGTATAAAATTTTAACATACAAAGCATCCTCAAACATTTGACAAATGTTGCAATAAACATTTATGATTCTATCACCTTTCTTTTATGATTTCACAATAACTACACACTACTCATAATCTTTATAATTGTTTGACCCATAAAGAATTAACAATCTACAATTAAAGATTGTCTTAACAATGCAGGTAGTTACATGAACTCAATTATGCATGCTCGAACATGAATTGGAAAGAGAGAAGAACAGGTAGAATGAGATAGGAAATATAGATGGAAAAGCTTAGATGCAAATACCCAAATTTCTCAGAAAATGTTCCTTATAGCTCCAATGGAAAAGTCAATAATTAGGCGAAGCTATCAATTTCACGAGGCACGAAAAGAACAAAAGAAGAAATTAAGTAATTAAATGAAGAAAAATTAGGTAAATAAATGTATGTTAATCACATAATAAAAGCAGAACATGATAAAAGAAATATTATAAAATAAAAGACATTAAAGGGCACAGGTAGAATTAGATATATCTGCTTGAAGCTGACTTTCAGTTCCTAGAAACAATTAAAGCAGAAAAGATGGTTAAGTAAATAATTAGCCTAATGACATTCATACCTAAGGACATCTATGATATCCTCGAAAAATGGGTATAAAAAGAAATGCATCAACAGAAATGAGAACAGTGTATTCAGCAGGTGAAGAGAGGTGAACAATACAATTTTGCCAAAAAATACATTAAACCAAATTTTTAAAATTCCTGAAGATTGTACGCATCAAATGATAAAATACTCTTTGGTGTATACAACAGCGGTTGCTTATTGACAATATATCTAAGCTGATCTAGCGCTTACTTTAGGCAAATCGGGCCAAATAGTGCACCACGATTATTCCGACAAACAACAGTTCGAAAAAAAAGTCATCTTCATTAGATATTAAATCCAATATTCGACAGTATGGATGGTAATGTTTTAATTCGATTTCTCGCCGCTACGTTTCGGGACCCCGAACGCAACGTACAGTATTCGATATACTGCTCTGTCGTCATTGCCATTCCATTAACACAAATGCATGTGTTGGACCGACTTGGTGATGAATATGAAATTTACGACTATAATGATGTGCCTTATGAAGATTTCAATCTGGAAGAATTACTCGGAGATGATCAATTCATAGATGATGAATTCATAGATGATGAAGACAATGAAAACTTTTTGGAGGATTCTTTCGATTCGGGTATTGGTAGTATGATACCAGACAGTGAAAGCGGAAATGACAATGAGAGTGAGAGTGACAGTGATAGTGAGAATAGCACTGACGAGAGTGAGAACGAGAGATCTAGCGACGTGGAAGACGATGCTGATTCTGAAGTTGAGGGACATCAAATTGTTCAACATCAAATTTGGGCCTAATTTTCTAGATTATGGAAAAATCTTTTCCCCTTTTTATTTTTTGTTTGTGTTTAAATTTAATTTAAAACCTGTTTCTAAACGAAAAATATAAAAAAAAATTAAATCCCAACCAATACGTAGTTTATATTTCTCAAATACAGATCCCCTTTCCATCCTTTCCAACCCTACGCCTCAAAATATTAAACTCATTTTACAATTCTTAAAAACATCTAATTTATACAATTTAATCTAAGTCACCCATTGTAATTTTTTATTTCTAATCTTTATATACCAAACACTATTTTATTATATCCTAATCATAAGTATAAATAGTTTAGTTGTATTAATTTTGTATATTATAAATATTTAATTAATATTATTGTATTATTCAAATAGCTTTCCGAGCTGAAGGCCTTTGTCGCTATTGCTCGTAGTATATCTAAGTTATAATTTATAATTATAATCTTAGTTTTATAATAAATAAATAAATAAATAAATAAAATTAAATCTATGTAAAAGTTTCTTGTAACAAAATAAAATTTTGATTTATATTTAGAAATTTTCCTTTTATCAAATAAAAATGAAATTATAGAAAAAAAAAAAATACAAGCTATGAATGTTTTTCTTTTTCTTTTTTGAAATAATAGAGAACCAAGGATTCAACTATTTGAGCAGAGGAGAGATATACATTTAGAAGGAGGGAGGGCAAAAAACCTAAAACAACATGGGGTGATCCCTACCTAAGAGCGACCCTGATGTTCCTCCGACTTCATCTGCCCCTGTGGTGAAGCCAGTTGAGACTGGTCCATGGTTGTCAGAAGCAAAACTTCTGGGAAAACTTCATTCATTCGCACTTCTTCTGTGGTGGAGCTCAACAACAACAGGGACAACAACAAGTTCATTGAGTTAGGACTGGAAGTGAGCGTAAATGAGAGGTTAGGCTCTAGGGTTATAGTGCACGGGGTGGGGTACACTCCCAGATTGGACCTGAAGTATTCATGAGGGAGATGTATGGGATGAACCAGAAGGAGAAATTGACTGAGGGGGATTTTAAGAAGAGTGCCTGTGTGGCATGCTTTGGGCGGTGACCGCTGATGTGGCGGTGAATGTGATTCTGGTAGGTTCTGCTGTTCCCATGCAGACTCTTCTGGAAGCTGAGCTCTGCTACATCATGTGTTTTTCATTTAGGTTTTGTAGCTACTAGCCGATCTTGGGATGCTTCCGTTGCCTTGGTTTCGACCATAAGGTAGCGAAATGCAAGGTCGAGGATGATTCTGTCATCGTGTGAACAGACGGGTCATAGGGTGACGCAATGTTGCATTGCGCTTAATTGTTGCAACTGTGCATTTAAAGGCAAGCCATCCGGACATCCGATGATATCTCCGGCTTGTCCTGTGTACAGTGCCATTACCGCCATGGCGAAGACTAGACACTAAAATGATTAGGTTCCTTCAGATTAATTGTCAGGGGGCGTATGCCAGAAGTTTTGCTTCTGACAACCAAGGACCAGGTCTCAACTGGCTTCACCACAGGGGCAGATGCAGTCGGGGGAACATCAGGGTAGCTCATGGCTGGGAAGTCTTGGACGATTTTTCCACTAAAGTCACGAGCTGCATCTAATCGTTCTTTTAGGTGGTCGTTTTCGGCGACTAGTGTCATTAAGAGAAATTCGTACTGGTTGGTGTCCAGTAAAGATCGGGTCACAGAGGATGGCACATCATTAAATTCATCCAGCAGACACCCAGTGACGTTAGCAGTAATTCTCTTCATCCTTTCTACTGCAGGCGCCGTGCGTTTACCAAACGTCGAGGGTGCATCAGAGGATGGCGCCTAAGGACAACAAAAGTTCCTTCCCCCTATCCCCACACGAGTTAACAGCAGCCTTGGAGCAGCCTGCTTCGTACTTATCTTCCTCGAAGCCGTCGATATTATCATTTTCATCATCATTATCTGTATTCCTTTTGTCACTTTAATCTAAGTGTTTAATAGCATCATCATCCTCAATATTTAATTTCATCATCTATATATTCATCATCAGAATTTATACATTCAAGATCATCATCACATTCATCTTCATCATATTCTATATATTTTAAAACATAATTATATTTAATACCATTATTATCTATTATATTTATCAGCGATATCTATCTATACAAAATTATCCTCTATGTAGTCATCATCATCAGTATTGGGATTAAGAAATGTATCTTCTTCCATAACATTTCGAACTTCTACATTTTAATAGAATACGTCCACATCATCAATATCATGACTAATTTTCAAAGGTTTTGTAATAAAAACCGTGGACACCAAAAGCTATACGCTGTGGCGAGTTTCCCGAGCTAAATCGGTAATTAGTCGACCAAATTCGAATCTTTTACCAACTTTTGGCTTTAACGGCATAAAACTTACTGTTGATTGTGAGTGTTGTTCAGTTAGTTATTGGTGTTGTTGTTGTTTTGAAGAGTCGCGTTTCCCAATACTCTAATTCATTGTTGTTATAAGATGTTTAAATCCAAGGATGCAGACGATTCCACAAGTTGTGATCCTTCGTTGATGTTTGGTATCAAGATACCAATAACCTAATCGAAAGAATCCTCTAAGATGTTTTCTATATATTCATTATCAATGTATTCAACACCCAAATCGAAATCGTCAGCAGGCACATCATTCCAGTCGTAATCATCATGGTCATCATAATAGTGCAACACATCCATTTCTTCTAATGGATTGGGCAGGACGAAACTGAAGTTTGTCAAATATTGTTCGTTATATTCGTGTTCCCGAACCAAAGCGGCCAGAAATCGAATAGCCACATTAGCTTCCATTGTATCGAGTATGAAATTTAATATCTATTGAAGTCGACTTTTCTTCGAATTGTTGTTTGTCCGAATAATCGTGGATGCTTAGAGTAAGCGCTAGATCAGCTTAGATATATTGTTAATAGGCAAGCGCTCTTGTGTCCACCAAAGAGATTTTTATTATATGATGCGTACAATCTTCAGGAATTTTAAAAATTTGGTTTATTGTATTTTTTGGCAAAATTGTATTGTTCATCTCTTCACCTGCTGGTTACCCCGGGGAGAAAACTAACCCAACCCACATTCAACACACACATAATGGACAGACTCAGGCTACAATCGGACTATTTCTCAAAAACGCTGCACGTGCAAACTTGACGGGTAAATGCACCGAGGATGCTTGGGATTGTGTTTTGAGGAAATCGAGAGATTGTGGAAGTCGGGAAATGGCTCTTTGGAAGAATTATTTCTCTGCTGTGGGTGAGAGAATGAATATCATTCCTCATATTGATTGTCTTAGAGACCGGTTGTTTGGTGTGGTTGGTAAAGTGCGCCGTATTTTGCCGAGTGAGTGGGTTCTCAGTAGGCGTGCTGTTCGTATCATGTTTGGTGGTCTATTTGTTGCATGTGCAGCGTATGGATCTTCGGAAAACGGCATCGCCTGCTGGAGATATTATGATATTGGGATGTTTGCCGGTATGTCGATTGTCCATCATGTATGTGTATGAATGTGGGTTGGGTTAGTGTTCTCCCCGGGGTAACCAGCAGGTGAAGAGGTGAACAACACCATTTTGGCATAAACTACATTAAACCAAATTTGGAAAATTCCTGAAGATTGTACGCATCAAATGATAAAAACTCTGTGGTGGATACAACAGCGGTTGCTTATTGACAATATATCTAAGCTGATCTAGCCCTTACTTTAGGCAAATCGGGCCAAATAGTGCACCACGATTATTCGAACAAACAAAGTCAACTTCATTAGATATTAAATCCAATAATCGACACTATGGATGGTAATGTTGCAATTCGATTTCTCGACGCTTCGATTCGGGACCCCGAACGCAATGTACAATATTTGATATGCTTCACTGTCGTCATCGCCATTCCATTACAACAAATGCATTTGTTGGACCACAATGTTGGACAATGATGTGCCTGATGACGTTTTCAATCTGGATGATGAATACATAGATGATGAAGGCATGGACAACTTCTTAGAGGATACAGAGGAATCAGTTAGAAATCTAAAGTTTCTCTGGAAATGCTCAAATGGGGAAGAATAATTAGTATATGATTAGTGAATTCATCTACTAATGCAATTATTTTATTGATTTTGAAGGTGATGTGAAAAGGAATGGATTCGTATGAATTAACTCAGAAATCCTTAACAAGTGAATAAGTCCACAACAAAAAAAAAAAAAAAATTGTGAACTGAATTGTGTTGAAAAAGTGCGTGCTATCGTTTGCAGAAAATCATAAAGTCTTAACAACAACATCATCGTATTCTTTGAGAGAATCATTCCACAAACACAATGAATTGGAGTATTGGGAAACGCGACTCTTCGAAACAACAGCAACAACAAACTGAACAACACTCACAATCAATAGTAAGTTTTTTGCCGTTAAAGCCAAAACTTGGTAAAAAATCCGCATTTAGTCGACTTTTCAGCGATTTAGCTCGGGAAACTCGCCACATCGTATCGCTTTTGGTGTCCATCGCTTTCATTACGAAGCCTTTAAAATCAGTTATGGTATTGATGATGTGGACGTATACTATAAAAATGGAGAAGTTCGAAATGTTATGGAAGAAGACACATTTCCAACTCACTCGACTGATAAGGATGAATTCATAGAGGATAATTTTGTATACATAGATGGCGCTGATAAATATATAGATAATAACGATATTAAATATAATGATGTTTCAAAATATGTAGAATATAATGATGGTGAATTTGATCATGATCTTGAATGTGTAAATCCTGATGATGAATATATAGACGATGAAATTGGATAATAATGGATAGTAATGATGACGCATACTAGATCATGATATTAAATATATGCGAGAAAAAATTAAAGATGTTGATGAAATGATAAATAATGATGAATATATAGGATATTAAATATGTAACTGATATTTTTATTGATTGGAAATCAATAGATGATAATAAAGAAAGTAAAGATATTGCTGATGATGATGAATATAAAGATGCTCATGATCAGCATATTGATGAAAATTTTGGTTATAAGGATATTGATAATGATAACGAGAATGATGATAATAATAATCATGAATATAAAGATTTTGATATTGACGATGATGATGCATACAAAAATATTGATAATGATGCATGTAAATTTATTCAGGATGATGATGATAATAATTGTGATAATGATATTTTAGAAGCGTTACATAATGAAAATACTTCTGATTCTGGAATCGATGGCTGATTAAGTGATTAGATGATCACTTGTGTTTCAGATAAACACATCGAATAATAACGAATATCTAATGTGGATTCCAATCTATTAAATTAAGATTATTATAAAATTTATTTGTAAAGATAAATTTTAATATTGTAATTTCTTTTGAATAAAACTAAAAATATTTGTAAAATTAAATAAACAATGGATATTTTTTTTTTTTATTATAGTCGCCGGCAAATCAAATGACTCAGGCATAGGTGATACATCAAATGTTGATGATAATGATTAAATAAATGATCACCATTGATGGAATGAATATGGAAAATTTAGTTCTCAGTTTAAGATCAAGGATGTAAAATTACTTTACTATTATAATTTTGGTTTTTTATTTTATAAATTACTTTCTATTCAAAACAAATAAAGTTATGTCTAAAATTATGTAAACGATGCAGTTTTTTGATTTCCTTTTGTTTTTTTTTAAAGAAAGTACAAGGGTCACTTGCATGCGGCTATTATTTGGAAATTTTGCTTTTGAAATTCCATAGATTTATTGAGATCATCAAATGATAATCTTTCAATAGATAAAATAAAAATACATTTAGAAAGAAATCAATGAGGTTAAAGGTACTTGGAATACATGAAATAAGATTTTCATTACTTTGCATTATTAACTAAAATAATAATCGCAACAAAAGCGTGCCTCTTAACAGCTTTTACTTGCAACAACAAATGAGTGAATTGTTATGGTTAACAAAAACAAAATGTAAAGCAAATTTTTTATGGTGTATAAATTTTCCTTTCATTTGTTTATTTATATATTTACCACTATTTATTCATTTCACTAGGTTCCCTGCAATAATATCGCTTTATACATAACTCATTCCCTTCTCCGCCTTTATAAGTTTTTAATTTTCATAATTTCCTGCATTCATTTCTTTTTTTTTTTTTTGTTTTTTCCTTTTGTTTTTGATTTTTTATTCCGTTCAACTTCATAATAATCGCTCATTTGTCTTTGAATGCGCTACTGCATTTAACATATGAACTCTCTAGCATTTATAACTTTTGTATCTATAATTATAATTTATATCCACACATACAAAGATACACTAGCATGGTCATTATGCACGCAGCAGACCTTCAGCAATTCGTTTTAGACGTGTAAATTAACATAAAAAAAAAAAAGTTTTGTAACTTTCACTGAAATGTTTATTACAATTTTTTATTTTATATTATTTTTTACTTGTTTGCTCTTTATTTTTCTACAAACACTTTTGAATTATGTAGTCTTAACTTTAGTGCTGAAAAAGAATCTTTTATTTTGTGACCATAACAAAAATAATGTATCTGTATTTAATTATTATTTCTATTTATGTTTCTATAAAAATATATACTTCTGTTTGAAATTAAAATCCTATTATTTAAATTTTGATTTATTTATGTATTTCTTTCTTTCTGTCAGCAAATTTTCACTTTCTGTTAACTAAGAAAAAAAAAAAACACACAAATAAAGAGAAGTTTAACTGTGTGTTCAGAAATATTTGTGATTTGACTCATGTTTAAGGGCAGAGTCAGTACACATACAGCATTTGAACACTGAGACCGAAATATCCATTAAATCAAGAACCCTGAAATTCACAAGGTTAGTGGACATTGGTCAGAAACTTTTTGTATCCAAATTTCAGTTTGATAATACAAATAGTAAAAAAGGTTTTTTAATAAGAACCTGAATTATAATAGGGTGACGTGACTCCAACAAATGTTCTGCGCCTATGTGAAAACATTTATATAAATGATAACAGCATATTATCAAATAAATTAATTTTTTCCATGAACAGCACTGTGTGCTTTTCTAATTTGGAATACAATACAATATAAGCATATTTAATATATTTGATAATAATATGTTTTTGTTATGAGTCTAACTGACAGCAGCAGCACGATGTGCTTTCATGAAAGTCAGTTTCAGACTGATCCAAAGAAATAAATTCCCTAAGCAAAGTAGTCTAGCACAGTTGTTAAATATTTGCTGTGTACCGTTTTTTCTTTTCTTTATTTTGTCCTAATTTATCTGCTCGCCGTTACATCTTTATTACTTTATTACTAAAGGTCATAAACATAATATATTTGTTTCTGTTAAAAACTTCATTATTGCTTTTCCAGCGTTTCTCAACTCATTTCTATTGAGGTCATTTGCCATTGCCATCATGATCACCAAACACTAGAAGATATAGCAATCATTCGAAATGATCGTTTATTCTATACTTCAAAACACTCGTGAGTTCTCATAGTCCGCTATAAGGATTTTAGTTCCATCTCAATATTGTTTATTATTTTATAGTTATTTCTTAAAAATGAACAACCGAAAAATCCAAAATATATTACAGTCTAGCCCACTTTCATCGCAGGAGGTTACGTGTTATTCGGATCAACCTACAAAGCCGCCGGAAGAATGTTTAATGTTTATGATCTCATTAAACAATCGACGGACGAGCATAAATGTACCATGTACCATTTTTCCATTCTTAATTAACTTTAAATAATATACAGATGATCCTTTCTACCTGTTGCTAAGATATGCCTTTTTGATTTTTCTGTTTAACTTATATTTTCTGGAATTATCTATTGGCACGAAACTTTAATTACACAAATGACTAATAAATCTATCTTTCTACAGTATAAAAAAGATTTCAGAAGATCCAGGACTTCATTAACAAACGAATGTTCGTAGTGATCTCTAATCCTCAGTTTTCGCAACTTGAAAATTCATTTTTTCTTTGTTTTGTTGTTTTTTTGACTAAAATTATAAATAAATAAAAGCCAATCATGAACTCGAATGCAATGAAATCAAA
Organism: Amiota minor; assembly: GCA_037043295.1. Classification (NCBI taxonomy): domain Eukaryota; kingdom Metazoa; phylum Arthropoda; class Insecta; order Diptera; family Drosophilidae; genus Amiota; species Amiota minor. The sequence goes on along the minus strand of JBAMAW010000142.1, from coordinate 98,562 downwards.
ACCAACGGTTCACTATCAAATCTATCATTATAAAAACCTTATGTCATCTGGTAAAGATCAGAAAACTATACAAACAAAAATAAATATCCTAGATGATTTGATTAGAAAGACAATACAAAATGTGGATAATTCCAGTCTTGAAGAATTGCAAGATTGTCAACATCAAGTCTCTTATAGAGATACATTAGTTGAAGAACTCCAAGAGGCAATGTTCAATAAGAAGAGCAAAGTAAGGCCAAGAAATCAATCAAATGTGGAACGCAAGCCATCGCCATTAGCAATGGAAGCACATCCAAAGCCAATAATATCCACGACAGCACCAGCAGAACAACGACCAGCCCTAGATGCAGAGACTTGGTCTCCAGTAAGGAGAGCACATGCTATGATATCAACCGCAACCCGTGAAGAGTATTGGTCTCCAGTAAGGAGAGCACATGCTATGATATCAACCGCAACCCGTGAAGAGTATTGGTCTCCAGTAAGGAGAGCAGATGCTATGATATCAACCGCAACCCGTGAAGAGTATTGGTCTCCAGTAAGGAGAGCAGATGCTATGATATCAACCGCAACCCGTGAAGAGTATTGGTCTCCAGTAAGGAGAGCAGATGCTATGATATCAACCGCAACCCGTGAAGAGTATTGGACTCCAGTAAGGAGAGCATCGGCAAACATTGCAACTTCATTGGAAGAAGATGATGGCCCTTGGACACCAGTAAGGAGAGCAGCAGCAACAATATCGTCAACCACTTTTTCAGCTGAGGAGACTTGGACACCAGTGAAACGCTTTTCAGCAAGGCTTGTAGAAACATCACCAGAAAAAAAGGCTTGGACACCAGTAAGAAGGACATTTGCAATGTGTCCAATAATTGAGATGGCAACAGCGAGATCATCCTCAAATCCAACAACTCCAAAAACACCAACAAAAATTACAAAAGCCATTAAAGATTTTTTCACAACACCAACAAAGAAAAAAAAGAAAAATATGTCGTCATTTTCAGACAAGAAATTTGGTACATCGTTATCTTTGAGAAAAGTTATCAATAGCAGCCGTGAGTTACTTAGTTGAGAAGACTTTGGAAGTTTAATAAAGGAACATGGACACAAGACCAATGTTATTGTGATAGCTGAAAGCTCCAGTAACTAAGGTGATATGCCATCGATTGGAACAAGTGATCATCGTAAAGGGCAAGGGCAGCCTCACCATATGCTTCTAACATTCAAGCGATGAAGCTGTAGAGTTCTTCAAATTAAAGATATAAATGAAAAGTTCCCGCAAATGAAGCTAAAAAATTTTGAAGAAAAATCCTGTGATGATACAAATTATTGTATTTCTAAAAATTATTAATTTGTATATTTAAGTTTAAATTACTTAAGATTTTTCGTGATGAAATAAAATTAATTGTATCGTTTAATGCAAAACTCGTATCACTTATGAAGTCATATGCAAATTTTTGCGAAATGTACAAAAATATTGTATCTATTAACTCAAAAATATGTTTGTATCTTTGATATTCAAAATGTATTACATAATTTGTATACTAAAATTTATTTAGTATTTGATGAAATAAAATATATTATTGTATTATACTAGAACCAAAATTAATCTTCTTGTTATTCATTAATTTAAACTTGACAATATAATGGATCATTTATAAGAGAACCTTTAACTTTTCAATATAATTTACAAAAGCAATAACAAAATTGACGATAAAATGTAGGAGTGGAAATTCCTGTTCTATAGAAGGCACGAATACAAAAACCAAAGAAAAATCCATCAAAGGCGGTCAAAACTAAAAGCCACCACCAAAAGCCTGTTTCTTTACGACATGGGTATCTGGTATCTGCATGTGTGTTTGTCTGTGCCTGTATCTGTATCTGTGTACACACATTTGTTTGTGCAAACTTTGGCAAACATAAGCAAGCAAACAAGTAACAACAATGTGAACTAACTTGACTTATAGACTACTTTGGCTGCAACTATTCGTAGTAAGTACTAAGCAAATGTATGCCGCCGTCGACACTCAATAGACCGACATTCGTGGTCTTCTTAAATGTTTAATTCTCTTTGCCTCTAAGACTTTCCCGTCGCCATAACTATAGGTCTTAGACTTTACCTGCCACAGATAATGGCGATGATGACGACAACAACATCGTAACCGATGGAAGTCAATGCTGCTGCAACCACTAAGTTTTACTGCTTCTGCGCTCTCAGCTCAACAAATGCCAAAGCGCATAATTCCCACGAAAACGCTCATGCGCTTTTTGCTTTTTTTTTTTTTTGTATCTTTTGCTTTTTCTATTTTTGCTTAACTTCAGTGTACGTAGTTGTTACTGAGAGTCTTTAGTTTTTACTGCATTTTGTTGCATGATCGACGCGTCCATAGCATTTTTGGTATTCTGTTTTTATTTTTTTTTTTTGTTTAAGTTAAATGCGAAACCAAAAGAATGCGGTTTAAAGTTCAAATGCAGAGAGCAAGTTGTTGTTATTATTTTGTCTTGTTTATTATTAAAATTAAAATAGCACAAAAGTACAATATTTATTATAGTATTTTGAAATCTTAATAAATAATTTCTATTTTTGGTAAGAAGAAAAAGACACAACAATCAAAACTTAACTTGATCACTTAATTCAAAGCTCATGCATGCTTTGCTTTCTATTAAAATATCTTCTTTTTTTTTTCATTTCTTCTTTCTATATAAATTTCTATTTATCTTTCTTTAATACTTTTCTATCTTTCTTTTTCACTTCTTATTTATTTGTATATTTTGTATGTATGAAAAGTCGCTTACTGATATGCAAATCATTTGACAACATCGATGGCAATAAACTATTGGAGAGTAGAAATGTATGAAATGAATAGATTTATACATGAAAAATTTATTATTGACCAAGTTTAGTAGCCAAGTCAAGTTAAGAGAGTCTTTCAGTCGTTACAAAGATATTGTTGATTGACATTGGAGTCGTTGAAACAAAAATTAACTCATTAGCTTTAAGTCAAAAAAATAATTGGAGGAAATAGAAATAAAGAAGTTCAAAGTAAAAGGTCATTTCATTTTTAGATGATGAGAGACAGACAAAGTATGTTGACAGCGAGACAGCGAGTGGGGAGATAGAGACAGAAAGAGAGGAAAGAAGGGCTATTTCACAGATGATTGACTGCGTTAATGAATGTTGAAATAAATGATCTTAGGATGAGTACAAAAAATAATCATTCTTAAAAACTGTCTGTCGCTAATGAATATTTCTGAGAATATAATTTTTAAGACCAGAATGCGTTTTATCGTTTCAAATAAAACTTTTAATTACTTTTCAGAAAACCTGCTAATGCAAATTTCTCGATATAAAAGAAAGATAAGGAATTGATTGAAGTCTTAGTCTTCCTTTAGATCTAAGCAAAATCCGTTTTCTATGCTAATTGAGGACAATAAAATCTCTAGTCGCGGACATCTTCTCGATTCGAACATCTGTCGTGGCCAAGAAAATTTCTTAGTTATCCGCCCACAGAAGATTTTCTGTATTTTATAATTAATAATTTTGAACACATCTTCCCAATGAATTATTGCTAAAATATTCTTCTAGTCAGAAGAGTTTCTTGGAACATATTGTATTATGTATGATAAGTCATTAGGCATTGTATATTAAAGATCTATATGATAAACTTTAATTTAATTTAAAGAAATTTTCAACTGAAAGATAGAAGTCTTATTTTTATGATAACGAAATTCAATGAAATTATTTGAAGAGTTACAAGATTAATTTTCAAAAAGTTTTCCCAATAACAAACAAATTAAGAACAAATGAGTTTTAAGATCTCATAATCATTAATAAAAATGTAAAAGTCATTAAATCGAATGAGCATTTTTAGGAAACTTCTTGGAATCTTCTGAAGAAAGAATATGTCTAAACTATAATTTTCTAAAAAAATAAAATTTCAAAGTTTTTAATTAACAAGAAACGTTTTCATGCAAAAAATATTACGGCAGTTTAGCAAAACTGCCTATCCCGTTTTTCGTATGTCTAATGAAAATTAATGAAAATATTGTACAATCTGTGAGTCACTTAAAACGTTAAATTAAACAACTTTATTGTTTTATAAAACGTTTAAATTATTTTGAGACATTTCTTATGATAAGAAAGTTGCTTTTTAGGGTTCCGGAACCAAAGGATACCAAAGGGAAACCTATTGCAGAGACTTCGCTGTCCTTCCGTCCGTCCTCGGATCATATCTCATGAACCGTAATAGCTAGAGAGTTTTCAAAAACTTGAAGGGATCCACATACAAGATACATTTTGGTTTGTATGACAGCTATACGATCCAGTAATTACACGATCTTGAAATTTGGATGGTTGATGGCTATATATCAGAAACTTATATTGTCGAAATTTCAGTTTGATCAGACCACTAGGGTGGGTACCTCCCATACAAGCCCACCATTAAAATTCATCTACTTATTGGAAATTTTTTTGTTTCTTGGACTATTGAACTGAAATTTAGGCACTATAAGTTTCTGATATAGGCGCGGTACATTTGTAGGAATCGATAGGACCACTAGGGGTAGTACCTCCCATACAAACCCCAATCTGATACGGAACCCTCCGTGTACGAGTCTGACTCGCAATTGGTCAATTTTGTATTAACAAATTTCAAAATTTTTAATTAACAATATTATTAACAATAAATATTACAGTAGTATAGCGAAACTGACTATCGCGTTTTTCTTATGCCTAAGGAAAAAAATAAACGAGAACATTGAGTCACTTAAAGCGTTTCAATGAACTTTACTTAGTTCTTTAAATTAAACAACTTTATTGATTTTTAAAACGTATAATTAATTTTGAGACATTTCTTTTCATAAGAAAATTTCCACAAGAAATAAAGAGTGGAGTGGTCCGATTTTGGTTTGGTCATCAAATGGACAAAAAATAAATTTTTTTTTTTTTTAACAAATTTCAGTTTATTTGATAAAGTGATTCTTCCGATTAAGTATAAGAAAAGATTTCATTCAAATGTTGGCCGCTGATACCTCGACAGTATGTTATCCTGGAACATCATTTTTCAAGCACTTTGTCCACTACTTCTTGGTCAACTCGGCCAATTAGGAAGTGAATTTTTTGTTACAAGTAATCAATTGTTTATTTCCCAAACCCTTTAAATCTGTTTGTATACTTAGCCGCTGACCTGAACATGAATCAGAATAGATGACTTTTCATCCAAAATCTGTGTCATTCAAAGCCCACTCAGCAACATGTATATGTTGTGGAAGGTCATTCGGTTCCAATTCCTAAACGAGTTAAATTTTGTACGAAAACATACCGAAGTCTTTGTGCAAAATCTTCCTCAGAGTGGTTCATAAAATGCCACCTTGTTAACTTCTTTGGCGTGTCAATGTTCTGGGGTTTTAGCAAACGCTTTCGGGCACATCAACCTTTGCTTCAGCTGTACGTCTGCCATGAACCTGCATCCCAATTTAACGCATTTTATTCACCATATTTTGCACGACCGATGGGCGCTTCATTTCTTCCAATGCAATTTTCGCAATATTTTGGCCATGGCAGATCCACATGCAAAATAAGTTTACAGTATTTCAAAGCGTTAATCCAAAGAGAAATGATCCTTATTCATTCAGTGGCAGGTTAAAACTAAACTACTGTAAATATTTTATGGCGCTAAAATTGATCGGTCCACCCAAAATATATTTTTGTAACTTAAATAAATATTTGTATTGAATCTCTTTTTTTTGTTATGAATATCAATTTCAATAGGAAAATACTTATAAATCTTCCGAAATTATGAATTTAAAGATCACATTTTGTGATGGTGATAAAATCAATTTTCACCAAATTTTTTTTCTTAAGAAAATATTATTTATTTACCTTGGAAAAAGTAGTTATGTTTTTTTATTATATTAAAAAAATTGCGTAGTTGATTTTCTGGATTTTTTTTTCTTTATCAATTGTTATTCTCAGCACTTCTTTTCGATATGGGTATTTCTCTTTTTCTATATTTATCTGATTATGTTTCTTACTTTCTAGTCAAATAAGGTCGTTATGTTATATACAAATTTGTATATCATGAACATTTAGACATGTTAATTATCACTGTAAACAAGAGAATTGAATCAATAAATATGGATAAATAAAAACGATCTATTGTCGATCGTAAGACACTACAAATAACACTTAAAACTCTCTTGAAGCTTATTAAAAAGAAATTTTATTCGAATTTCTTCTACTTATTTCAATTTGAATATTTTTATTTCTCTTTTTGTTTGCCTTATTTTTAAGAAAAAAATTTGGAATACTTTTTCTTTAGGGTTATTTTTTTTTTTACCAATTAATATTACGTTTCTTTTGCTCAGATATTTTAATTTATTTTTCATTTATTTTTTATTTTCATCTTTTAAATTTTTGTTATTTGCCTTTTATTTATTTCTTTATCTTTTGAAATCAACCATAAAGTGTAATTATTTTATATGGTTTTTTTTTTAAGCTTAAGGTAACTCACTCACAAACTCACTTATGGGTGCATTTTATCACGAAATCACGACGAAACAGAGAATCTGAATAAAAAATATACATTACGAAAATTAACAAAAAACACGTCGGATGCTTAAGCTCAAATGTTTAAACTTGAAACGCAAACACAACTAAACTGGAGCAAAAGACTTAAAAAAACGCATACACAAAACTCACTTACTCACTTAGTCACTGACTCACATAGTCAATATTTAACTGACAAATGGTAAGACGAAAAAAATAAAAAAGTTAAAGTAAAATGCTTAAACAGCAGAAAGAAGAAAAGCGTTAAATGTTGATTTTGCTGTTTCTTGACCGAAGCAATGAACGAACAAACAAACAAAACAAAAACCAACGAACAAACGATCAGACGAAGAACGAATAAAATGAATGAATAATGAAAAATGCTTAGTTAATAAAAGCGTTTACGCGACGCGATGTTCAAGTCACGTATTAACGCAACAACGGTTCACTGACGAATGCTTTAGATGCGACTAAGTTTGGTTTTTCTTGGCTAAGACTTTGTTAGCAGTGTTGACTGCTGTTGCTGCTGATGTTGATCAAATTCGAACACTAAATAAATTCGAGTTCGAAAAATTTCTTAATAAGAGAGTAGTGGTTCACTTGCTCTCTATCATATTTGATCTTTTAGTAGTATGTGGTGCAAGTTTGTTGCTTAAGTCTTTTGTTGATGAGAAAGAGAGTGTGCTTGAAGCTGTGAGAATATTTGGTTTATATCAAGTGTTCAGAGAGAGAGAGAAAGAGAATAAGATTTATACGATTTGTTATACATAGAACTTGCTATTGATTTATTGTTTAAAAATAACTGTTGTTTTACTTTATTTCATCATGGTCTGTCATCATTGAAGACCTCCTCACTGTGTGATGAGACAGGCACGTCTAATGTGTTTTTTGTTATTCTTCCCGTCCCTCCCTTGATTTCTTTCTTTACCATATTTTCTTAATCTTCTTTTTTTCGGTTTTTTTTTTTTTTGTTTTGTAGTTAAGAAAATTAATTTATATTTCATTTGTTAACTTTCGCTCAATTTTCTAATGTAATGTAATTGGTTCTGATGATTTTTACTTTTTACTCTACTTGCATTTGCTTTTCTGCTATTCTGATTCTTTCTCTACATGCTCTGCTTATTCAACAAATTAATACAAAAATTTTTGTTACTTAAAATCTAAAATTTGTTTAGTTGACTGTTTTATGGCATAATAATGTACGCGTTTTATTCATTATCATCATTATTATTTATCATCATCAACGTATGTAGTTAACATATTTTGCAAATTTGGCAAATTTGTTTCGTCTTTATTTTATTTAGTATACGAGGTGTGTTTCTACAATAAGAAGATTCCCGCAACCACTTAAGAAAATTTAATAAATTTAAAATTGGACATATGTTTGTTTGTATGCTGCCCATAGACTCCGAAATTAACCATCATCATTTGACTATCTTTCATAAAAAACAACCAAAAAAATCATGCCACCAAAAAAAAAAAAGGTACCAATTGAAAGAAAAACATTTAAAACAGCACAAAAAAAAAAGTGAAAATATAGCTGGACAAGACCGAAACAGGGCACCAATATCAAGAGCTGCGAAACACTGCCGGGCTTAGCAAAGCGCACCAGGACATCTAGTATTAAATAAAATCGGAATTTATTCAATCTGACAGTCACTTCTACACTGCATTCTAAAGCTGTAGCACTGAAAAATAAAGCTTAAGGTACATTTTATAAAATAAAGTCTAGGACTGTTCAGCTGGTTTAGTTCCCTGGCCTCATGGGAAGAAGTCATAGGAATTTGGCCCGCAATAAAGTTGACAAGCACAGAAAAAAAAAAAAAAACAGGTCGCCACTTTAAGTTGACATTCAAAAAATTATTTAAAAAAAGTCCTCAGTTGTGCCGCAGTAATACCTGACTCACTACTTGGCCGAATTCCCCCATAAACCTAAAGTTCTTTAATTCACCACATGGAGTCTTTCTTTTAAATTATTTTTGTGAAAATTAGTGTAGCATAACATAAAATAAACTAAGTTCACTCTTAGTAACTGGAAACCTTAAGTGCATCATAAAAGTTGTTGTGAGTGGTGGGTCGGTTTTTTAGGGTTTCTGGTCTAAGCTATTAGTGTTATTTCTGGCTAATTTACCTACCCAAGCTTTCTGTTGTCTGTCAGAGCGTTGAAGACTTCCACTAGCACTCTTTCGGATCAAATGCAATTCTTTTTAGGAAAATAGAAATGTTGCTAGAATGATGTCCAACAATAGTTGTATTACTTTATAAACACACCTCGCCTTAGCCCAATGATATTTTGCTGATGTTCTTATTTAAACGATTTGTTCTTGTATACATTCTTCTTTTTTTTTTTTCCTTTTTTTGTTGTAGTCTTAGTGGTTTTTAGTTGTTCTTATTTGTTGCCAAATTTCAGCTGCGTTTACTTTTGGGGGTCCCATTCTGAAATGCAGCTGTTATTGTGTTATTCTTTTTGGTTGATTTTTACCCATTCTTATTGTACTTGCTTGTGAATTTCTCAAGCGTAAATTTTACAGTGTTTTTCGTATGTTTTGTTTTGCCACAATGCCCCATGTCTTGAAGTCTGTCTGTTTGGCAATTTCTTCTTCTTCTGTTATTGTTATTGTTGTTGTTGTTGTAGTTATTTCTGGTCTCTCATGAGTTGCTGGCATTTCTTTTTGTTTTTCTTTTTTTTTTCGTATTTTTAGACATTTTCTTTCTTGACATGTTTTTCATGTTGTAGCTCGCTTGTAGGGCTTTTTTCTTTAACTTGGCTCAAAACCAAATGTTCAATGGATATCATTGATGTCTGAGATCTGCCACCTTCATATCCCCCATCTCAATCCCCCAAGCTACTATTTCTATTTATCTTTACTGGAATAGATGATAGTAGATGTGATGCCTTTACATGCGCATACTAGTAAAAAAAAAGCCACAATAACCACATAGCAGCAGCAGCAGCAGCTGCCGATATGATCTGATTTATTGTTGTTATTGGTATTATTCATTGTTGTTGTAAAAATATTTATTTACAATTTTCACAATTGACATTTCAGTTGAATGTTCTCGTTATTGTATTTCTTTTCTTTTTTTGTTGTCATTTGTTTATTTGTTTGTTGTTGCTTCATTGGTTGCTTGGTTGCTTGGTTGCTTGTTTCCTTGGTTTGTTGGTTTCTTGTCTTTTCTTGAAGACTCACAACAGACTCGTCAACAATATTCATCATTGATGTCGTACAAGTATTAAGTTTAATATTTATTTAAATATTGTTTGTATTTGTTTGTCCCACTTTTACTATGAAAATTATTTACATACATTGGCTGTAAATAGAATTATTTATTTGCTTTTGAATGAAATGTATTAAAGTCTTAAGTTGACTTTATTTACTTGGCACTGACTTACTTCCTTTTGCAAATGTTACATACATATTATTTAATTGTAGAAGAAATGTTTTTATTAAATGAAATTAGAACATAGAAATGTGAATACAATAAACGTATAAAGATACATATTATTATAGAAATTAAAAGGCAGATGTCTAATATATGTAAATATAACAATTAAAAATGAACAAGCCAGAAGAAGAAAATCATAAGAGGTTAATGGTGCTTTTATCGATCATATCGCTTAATGAAGTCAATGATCTGTCATCTACGTATAGAAAATATACTTTCCAATGGTCAAATTATCACCGGTAATTTAAGTGTAGTAGAAAAAGACTCAACTAAATTTGTGGTGAGTAACAAAAAAAATCATCTAAAATAGTTGGCATTGACATAACCGAATACTCAGATAGATGAACTTAAGAAACATCTTTTCTTGAATTGTATCATGTCTCCTATGCCCACAAATAGTACCAGAAAAAATTTCACAAAGCAAACTTGAACCAATAAATTAAGTTTGTAATAAAGTAAGCAACATAGTGAATAAGAAAGATCACAAAAAATCTAAAGTAAAAATTCATATTGCCATGGTCTAACTTTTTAAATGGAAACATTTCCTAAATTTTGCATATGCCAAATATATTTTTTTGTCAATTTTGGCAACTTATGTACTACTATTATTAGTATAACTACTCTTTATTCGAAACTATCATATCCCTGCAGTACAAATACAAATATGTAACTGCTTCAAAACAGTCCCTTTGGAATCAGTACTCGCTCCAACTCCAAACCTTTTTACAAGTATGCAATTGATGAATTTAACATGGTGATGCCATTGGAAGGGACCAATTGCCATCTGTATGATTAAGAGAAAATAAATACTATCCTCTCAATGCGTCTCACTTACTGATTCGCCACTGCATTTCCTACGACTATTGAATTCATTTGCACCCAGTAATACAAAATTACGACTATTTTCGCTGTCTGAATTCATTTTTATAATTTTAAAAACACGGTAGAACCAATTATGAAACATTTAAATTTAAATTTTAAATTAGATTAGATGTTTCAAGCGGACTATGGGGAATTTAGAGCACATATTTCTAATTTGGTCATGTTAGTCAGTCATGTTGTCGTTTAGTTTCGTGACAATTTTTTATCGAAAATTTTTAAAGAAAAAATTTTCCAACAACAATATGAAATTTGTTGTAATACGTACCCCGTTTCTCCATTTTAATGACTTTTTTAAAATGACCAAAAACTGACCAAAACGATAAAGGCGTAAAGACTAAGCAAACTCTTGTGACTTAGAGCAAAATAGAATAGATTTGGATTGTTAAAAGATCATTGCATACTTGTAGGCTGCAGCATTTAATATTGAAAATTATAAAAATAAAAAAAAAAATATAAAAAATATTTCAAACCACAGCAAATGAGTGAAAATGTGAGTGATAGCGAAGCAGTCATGGTGAGAAGATTCTCTCACTCCCCTCCCAACACTATCAAGCTTTTTGTGTATTTACAATAAAACTCATGACCAACTCGAACTTATTCGGCTATGAGCCAGAAATTTTCGATGGTTTTGAGTTTGGATGATTTCAATTTCGTCAGCAGTTTGTGTGATTTCATTTCCGAACGTTGATGTTCGAATGAACAGCTAATTGAAGAGTTTTTGGCAGTTCAAGGCCTGTTGCCACAAGAAACAGTAAAATATCCATATCCCAGTACAAATATATTGAAATCTAGTTCTGTTCCTTTGTATGCGGCAGCATCCTAAAAAACAGAAATCGTTTCCGTTTACACTTCTGGATCTTTTTCTATTTTCTGCAGACATGCCAACTTTAGTATCAGTCTTTCGAAATATTTATTTAAACTGGTCGAATTGCCAAATAAGCGCCGCTGTGCAACCATTGTCGATGTGATTGAGCAACCCGGGGTGTTGGGCGAAGGTCCTTTGACCCTCGTTCCCCATCATAAATACAGATTGAACAATCTACATTTGACTAAATAACGCATCAATTTTTTCTACAACTCGCTCACACGCATTTTGCGCAAGACTTGTGGTAGACAATGACTAAAATGTACAATGGTCACTCGAAGCACAGAACATTTTCAAGCACTCTCAATTGTCTGACTTTGCTCGATTCAAGGTCCGCTTCAAAAAATGTCAGCGCAATAAGCTCCTTCACCAACGCCGTGAAGAAGCGCAACAAAGCTGACGGTACTCTCCGTGTGTTGAAGAAGGACAGACATGAGTGTCTTCGTGCACAAATCGGTAAGGTGCCACATGCTTAAAACAATTTTAAAATATCAAAGTTTTATCATTAATATTTATAGTATTTTTCAATTTTATAAAGACAAAAATTTGAATTTTCGAATATGTTAAAATTTAAATATAAGCAGATTGGCATAACTAACCTTTGGTGGCTTTTGTCAATTTGGTTGATTTTGCTTTCATGCAAAAGAAATTTTTGTAAAATAGAAATTTTTACTTAAAACAATTGAAATATTGAATTCTTTAAATGCAGATTACCGAGGAAAACAATAAGCTACACATGTTTTTACATGGTTTTTAAAAAAATATCTTTAATTAAATTTATTGTAGTAAATTCAACCAAATCGCCTCTAAAAAGGTGGTAAATTTCAAAACAATCTTCAGAGATTTCTGGCACACCAAGAATTTCAATTGGATTGAAATTGGGTTAACAGAGATTTCTGCCACGTAGCTAGCCAATTCTCAATTTCTCTTTAAAGAAACAACTAATTAAGTGGAGTGGAATCAGCAATTGAATCAAATCTTTATGTTTTTTCTATTAAGCTTTTATCATGCAACAAACTTCTAAATTTCAATCAATAGCATTAAATATATTGTATATCTGTACAAATTCTTGTTTAACACCTGAACCGACCAACGCTACCAGATCAAATCGGATCATAATTGATATGTAAAATCTAACTAGACATTGTCAGTTTTGTTTACAAAACGTGAAAATCAATAAAAAAAACAAATCATCATCAGCGTGAATTGTCAATTAGGCACTAAATATTTTCAAGTTTATAGCAAGATACAAATTTAACTCATAGATACAACATATGCAAGTACATAATACAAATCAACCATTATATACACTTTTCGATTTCTAACCAAGTGTTGTTTCTAATTACAACATGACAACTTCTATCATAACAACAATTTACTTTTGATTGACTACTTAGGCTTAGGTGAATAAGATTTGCTTTGAATTGTTACATTCATGTGGGAGGATTGATGGATGGATGGATGAGTTTGTTTATCAATAAAGGCGGGCATATGGTTTGTATCTATCTAATCGTAATAGTGTTTGATTACCAAACATTAACATTTTGCGGGTTTATTGAATTGGCGCTAATTTGATGTTGCAAACGAAGGCAGCTCAATGCAATGCAAGTCATTGAAGTTGATCTAAGTGAAATTGCAATTTCATTAAATTTGGCAATTATACAATTTTGTTGCACTATAAAGCTAAGCTTCATTTATACTAATTGCCGACTAACATGTTACCACAGACACACACACACACACGCACAACATACAACATATGTATAAACAAACTGACTGATTTACTTTCTTACTTTAGGTTTATGGCATAATATTGATAATGAGTTTGTTGTCGTTCCAAGCATAAGCTAAACTATAGGGTTAAGATACACATACACATCCCTCGACTTATTGCAAATTATCGTCTGCTATGCTAATTGCCATATGTGGCACGTTGCTCGATTCATTGAGCAATAAGCCCAAGTCAAGGACACACAAAAGTTCAGTTCACTGAATACTCGAACTGCAAACATTTTAGATTTTGTAATCAATAAATTTAAGTAAGGAAACACAGACTTTGCTTTCAAACATTTTTATTATTATTCACCCAAAAATAATAAAATTCATCTCCGACATGTTTTTAATGGAAATGGAAAAGAAAAGTGGAGAAAAAAAAGGAGTGGAAAAAATTTCCGTTTAATTTAAATTATATATGTAGCAACGTAATTTCTCTTATTGAAATACAATAGTAAGAATTCTTTTCATCTAAAACAATTCAAGAAAATGGTTTCAATTGTACCAGTTGAAGAAAAAAAAACTATCCCAAATTATATGAAATATATTTTGGGTGGTGCAGCCGGTATGTTGGGAACATGCATTGTTCAACCTTTGGACTTAGTGAAGACACGATTGCAAATTGACGCTGGATCCTCCGTTAAGGAATACAAGAGTTCATTAGATTGTATTATGAAAGTGCTTCAAAAAGAGGGACCTCTAGCATTTTATAATGGCGTTGGTGCTGGTCTATTGCGTCAGGCTACATATACGACGGCCCGCATGGGTATGTATCAGACTTTGGTGCAAAAATACCGTGATGCATATAATTCTGCACCTACGGTTCCCGCTAGCATGGCCATGGGGGTTGTTGCTGGAGCAGTTGGCGCTTTTGTGGGTAATCCAGCTGAGGTGGCTCTTATTCGAATGATGTCTGATAAGAAAGCACCACCGGAACAACGACGTAATTATAAGCATACTGCTGATGCTCTGATACGCATAACGCGGGAGGAAGGAATTTTAGGATTGTATAGTGGCTGTACCCCGACAGTAATACGTGCTATGGTTGTCAATATGGCACAATTGGCATCATATTCTCAATTTAAAGCATTCTATAAGAGATTTTTAGAGGAAGGGTTAATATTGCATATCTTTTCGAGTATGACATCGGGTCTATTAACAACAATTGCTTCAATGCCACTCGATATGGCCAAGACACGTATACAGAATCAAAAGACGAAGGAGTTTACGGGTACATTAGATGTCATTCTAAAGGTGACCAAATCGGATGGCATTTTTGCACTTTGGAGAGGATTTGTGCCATATTTCTCACGTCTTGCACCACATACAGTTTTCTCCTTTGTATTTTTGGAACAACTCACCAAGGCCTATTACAAATACGTACTTGGTGAAGAAGGTGGTAAATCTAGCCTTTGAAATTCTTCTCTTTTTTGGCCTCTATATATTATACCTCTTGTTATTAAAACATCAAAAACTAATGAAATTAATAAATTGCACTTTTTTCTCGCATGCGATATTTTATGTGTTTCTATTACGATATTCGCATGCTGCGACATCAAAAAGCTCTTGCGATATAGCTTCGTATAGTCGATCCAGAAACAGCAGATATGGAAGCCCATATATATTTTTCCCCGCGCTACACCGATTCGCATAAAAAACGTTTTCCGATCACTCGCTACTACGAGTCTTAATTCGCTACTTTTCGAGTCTTTACTCGCTGAAATCATTCGAATTTTGTCAGTTAAAGAAAGCACAAGTGCACGCCTTTGTGAGCTTCGATCGAATCGAAGACAAATAGCAATTGCGATTCTGTGGCGCGATCGTGCGGTTCACTTTTCTCCAAAAACATAGTTGGTTGTCATAGCCAATGGCTGCTCTAGAGACAATTGTTTCTATAAATTAAAAATCGGTTGGTGTACAGCAATACCCAGCAGTTATTGCTTCTTCACACACATTTGTGAATATAGAAATATAAATTATCCTTTCAATAAAAATAGTCTCTTAAAGTGCTAAGTATAAAGTAAAGGAAATTTCAACAAAGCGCTTCTTTCAATTTTAATTCATTTTTAAATGAATTTAAAAGTCAATGCGATCTTGAGATCTCGTATATATGTATCTCTCTATATTTTCACACTTAACTGGTGTGGATAATATTGTGTTTTTGTGTCGTAAGTGTATTTGTGACCATATTTTTGAAGTGTGTGAATCAAAAACTTGTTGCGGAAGTGTTAATTTAAAAAATAAATCAAATTTTTTGTTTAAGATTCAGTGCATTTCTTTTAAATTTATTTTCATTCATAACACTTTGAGTAAAGATATGCATATACTAGTATAAGTATAATAGATAGATTAGTACATCTTCTTTTAAGCTCGTCTGAGTAAGTGAATGAGTGAGTGAGTGATTTATACATATTTGCTGTCATTGAAAATGCAATAAATATTGGAAAAAACAAAAGTGATTATACTTATTATAAATTGAGGAATTGCTTACAAGCAAAACGGTGAGTGATTTCAAAATTATTGTACACATTTGTTTTTAATATAGTACAAGTGTTTTTTTTTTTTTTTGGTTAATTGTCCAATTGGTTTCCGATAGAAAACGAAATTATGAGACATTTTCAAGTACATTTTAACATTTTACGATTTCGATTTTTATCTTATGAATTTTCTTTAGATTAAATCAATTTGATTGATTGTTTCAGCTGATTGTTCGTTTGTTTGTTTAATTTGTATGATGATTCTATTGTATGTAAATATTTATTTATTTATTTTTTTAACAGATGCTTCAAATCTATATGACTATTTCATAAACACACTAATTAGTCGGTCAATCTACTTCTCTATCTAGCAAATAGTCATTCAGTCAGTAACTTTCATTCAGTAAATACTTAATGCCTGATGATGATAATCTCTATCTCTATTGCCAAGTGAAATACGCGGGACAGAACACACCTTCGGCGTGAGGTCTCTCTATCTTCTAGGTAGAAGGTATCTGGATTTGTTGACATACTCGTATACACTATATTTGACATACAATAAGTTGATAATTATCAGCTGGTAAACAAAGTCAAGCGAACAGAAACAAAAGACTGAGTATCTTCTATAATATGCAGTTTCAAGGGTTGAAAAATATAACATAAATTAAAAAATATATAAATTTATTTTGTTGTTTGTATTTGATTTTAATTAATAAGAGATTAGTTCAAAAGAAATAACAAAACAATACAAAAACAGTTTCCCTGACAACACTCGAATAATTTTGCTCCCTAATTGGCTACGGCATGTGCCTCCTCAGTATCTTTTCTAACATTGTATTGTAAATACATACTATACTCGTACTCAAAATTCAATATTTGCAAGCTGCTTAACATTTATATGACTTTAAAAACAAAAACCGAAAAAAAAAAAAAATAATAATAAAAAATTAGAAAAAAGTCCCAAAAGTTGGCGGCATTTAAACTAAAAAAAAATACAAGTAACAAAAAAGTTAACCTCGGCTATGCTGAAGTTGATATACTATATATATACGCTTCTGTGATCGAATTGAATTGACTTATGTTTAGGGTATAGTCAGTACACACACATCAATTCAGCACCGGGTCTTGATAATAAGAACCTGAATTTTAATGGGGGGGCTTAAATGGGTCTAATGCGGCTGGTTCCGACAAATGTATAGCGTCTGGTAATAGGAAAAGTTCGCGCAAAATTTCAGGTCTATAGCTCAAAAACTGGGGCCTACTTTGCATACGAACAAACGGACGGTCGCGTCTCGTCAAGATGATTAACTTTCTATGGTTTCCGATGTCTTCTTCTGGCTGTTACAAACTTCATGACAAACTTATAATACTAGCAGTATTCACTGGGTGAAGAGTATAAAAATAACATAACACTCAAGCTCTTGCTCTTGAATTAATTTAATTGCAAATTTCACAGAAAATTTTACAATCATATAAATAAAACAACAACAAGTGGAGAATTAAATTAAGTACAAAAAAAAAAAATGTTTTAAGTAAAAATTTTTATTGTAATTAAATTAAATTTCATTTTGATTGTGGTTGAGTTCACGTTTTTGTTGTTCTACAAGCACCATAATTAAATATTGTATATTTTAATAATTTAGTACAAAAGCTTTGAATTTTTTTTTGTTTTATTTTTTTTTTTTTGTTTTTTTGTACCCTTTACAAGAGAATACTATTAGAGAGACGTGGGGACAAATTCTGGCCAATTCTGTCTCTCTGTCTGTCTTTATATTTAAGTGCTAGTAATGGGTAATTTTCGAATTCAATTTACTTGTATTATTATATTTTAATTAAGGGTGTATCCTATCCATCACTTTTCACAACCAATCTTTAACAACATGAGCCTACAATTCCTAAAAGCAGCAAATTTGTATAACAAATTGTAACAATTCTCTTAATTTATATATAATATCTTAAGTTAAATAATAAATGTGTGTCATATAATCTATGAAAAGTGTGTAAAATACATTATTTCATTAGGTCCATAATTAATTTTCAGTCTTCTTGTTTGTTAAATTTTTTTTGATATATTGTAATATTTTTTGGGAACTTTCCATTGTTAATTTTTCTTTATTGATTTTGTTAAAAAGAAGAAAATTATATACAATACTCTTACAAATCCGTACCCAAAGGGTACCAAACGGAACCCTATTGCAGGGACTTCGTTGTTCGTCCATCCTTGGGTCATATCTCATGAACCGTAATAGCTAGAGAGTTGAAATTTTCACAGAATGTGTACTTCTATCCGGGCATCAGCAACAAATACTTAAACTAAAACCATACAAGATACACTTAGGGTTGTTTTGTGGTTGCAGCAATATGATCCAGTAACCCCACGGTCTTTAAATTTGGTTGGTTGGTGGCCATACATCAGAAACTTATATTACCTCCCATACAAACCCACTATTAAAATTCAAATTCTTATTCGAAGAACTTTTTTGATTTTTGGACTATTGAACTGAAATTTAGACACCATTAGTTTTCGATATAGGCGCTATAAATCTGTTGGATTTGGCCAAATCCTCCAAATTCCTTTCTTCGAATATTAGTAAAGATAAAACCCACATAAGAAAAAAAATAGGTCTGATCACTTCGAATGCTAACCATGAAGTAAATTTTTTTACACATGTAACGACAGTTGAAGACAATGTTATGCGACGAAAGCTCATTTTTCAGCGGTAACAAAAACGGGACCAAAAGTCTAGCGAAAGCACGAGGGTTGAACTAATAAAGTTATTACCACTAAGTATTAATATTGTATAAAGCAAGAATCTCAAACCATCAGCATAGCGAAAAAATCCTAACATATCCGTCTGAATCTTGGAGTGTTTGTAACACACGACTCATTTCCCGATTTGTAGTTGTCTGACCATTTAAATTTTGATCAGCAGCAAATAATATTGTGTTTGTTATTGTTTTTTTTTTTTTTTTTTTTTTAATTGCTAAAACTAAAATATATTGTAAAATTTAATGGTGTCCCCATACAAGAAACATGTGAATTTGTATGGGAGCTATACGATCCAGTAACCTTACGATCTTGATTTACATGGTTGGCGGAAATGGACCACTAGGGTGGGTAACTCCCATAAAAACCCCTATTAAAATTCAGGTTCTAGGAAAACTGTTTCGATTTTTACAGTATTGAACTGAAATTTAGACACTATTACTTTTATTATTTTATTACCTCCCATACAAATCCCAATTTAATACGGAACCCTTCGTATAAAAAAATATATTACAAATAATCTTCTACTTAACAACTTCCATAAAAGAACTTTATCTTAACATATAATTTTTACATTAATTTTACATTAATCTTAACCTATGAATAAAAAAACTCTTTATTTATTTCTCAAAGTCATCACTGATTTCAAAATCATTAAACCCATTACGTAATGTGCGGCCGATTCAATAATCAAAGGAGTTGTGAAATCAGGCGGCTACTATAATATCTTTTTATTATCAACAAAAAATAAAAATACTTAAACTAAAACCATACAAGATACATTTAGGGTTGCTTTGTGGTTGCAGCAATATGATCTAGTAACCCCACGATCTTGAAATTTGTTTGGTTGGTGGCTATACATCAGAAATTAATATTGCCGATATTTTTGTTTGATCTGACCACTGGGGAGGATACTTCCCATACAAACCCACTATTAAAATTCAAATTCTTATTCGAAGAACTTTTTTGATTTTTGGACTATTGAACTGAAATTTAGACACCATTAGTTTTCGATATAGGTGCTTTAAATCTGTTGGATTTAGCCAAATCGGGCCACTAAGGGGGAGTACTTCCCACACAAACTCTAATCTGGTACGGAGCCATCCGTGTACAAGTCTGACTCGCATTTGGCCGATTTCTTTAGATTTACTACCGCAACAATCTTTTAGAATACAATTTGTTACAAGTAATAAGTTAAGTTTGTTTTTTTTTGATTGAACAGATAATTTATAGTATGCAATGTCATGTTTTGATCAACTAAAAATGACTATTGTATTATCATTCAAACAAGAGACAATTCCGATTTCCTACAATTCTTAAAATAAAAACAATTTTTTCATATTTTAATAAAAACTTTCATCGTTAATTTTTATTTATATATAATTTTAGTTTAAACTAAGAAATTTTTACAAAAATATTTATAACTGATTCATAAATATATTTTACAAAAATCTTAACTTAAAAATAAGATACTCAATGTTATTATTTATTCTCCAATATCAGATTCGTTATGATCATCACCGATCTCACTTGATGTGTCACAGTTTCCCGAATCAAAAGAATTATCAAGTACGGCGGCTTCTATGATCTGTTGCACTTTCTCATCATTGAAAAATGCTTCAATTACCTCAAGATCGTAACTGATGTCGGGCTCAAAGAAAAAACCAGTCAAGTGTTCATAAATTTCTTAGCTGATTTTGCCTCTAGGCTGTCATCCAGGCTAAAGTCCAAGAGCTCATCCAATATACTGCAAAAAAGCCGAATCAAAAGAGTTGCCATCAAAGCTATGATAATCGTTATTATGATCCATAATGAAAGCCGCAGATAGTCGAGTTTCCCGAGCCAACAAAACGAGTTGTTGGATTTGAGGATGATCTCGCTGCTGCCATTTCAATTATTGGACACATTGCAAATGTCCTTCTTACTGGTGTCCAAGCCTTTTCTTCTGGTGATGTTGGTGATGTTTCTATAAGCCTTGCTGAAAAGCGTTTCACTGGTGTCCAAGCTTTTTGTAGTATAGGAGATTTAATCACTGGCACATATTTTGATTTGGGCTTTGTTGGAGTTATTAATTTTTTAATTTTCTTTGTCGCTGAAGTTGCTATTTTCTTTAGGGTTTCAGAGGTTTTTATCACTGGTGTCCAAGCTTTACGTATTTCCGGAGTAGTTTTAGGCTTGCTATGTGCTGTCATCTTTGTAGGAGTTGTTATTAGCCTACTAATTTCTGCTTTTGCTCCAACGTCTATTACACTTTCTTTCATTCCGCCGACTGTTGACGAATTCCTTTGTTCCGAAATTCTTCTTTCAATATTCTCCATTAACATTAATGTCGCTGATGCTCTCCTTACCGGAGTCCAAGTCTCCTCAGTTGAAAATGTGGTTGATGATATTGTTGCTGCTGCTCTCCTTACGGGTGTCCAAGGGCCATCATCTTCTTCCAATGAAGTTGCAATGTTTGCCGATGCTCTCCTTACTGGAGTCCAATACTCTTCACGGGTTGCGGTTGATATCATAGCATCTGCTCTCCTTACTGGAGACCAAGTCTCTGCATCTAGGGCTGGTCGTTGTTCTGCTGGTGCTGTCGTGGATATTATTGGCTTTGGATGTGCTTCCATAGCTAATGGCGATGGCTTCCGTTCCACATTTGATTGATTTCTTGGCCTTACTTTGCTCTTCTTATTGAACATTGCCTCTTGGAGTTCTTCAACTAATGTATCTCTATAAGAGACTTGATGTTGACAATCTTGCAATTCTTCAAGACTGGAGTTATCCACATTTTGTATTGTCTTTCTAATCAAATCATCTAGGATATTTATTTTTGTTTGTATAGTTTTCTGAACTTTACCAGATGACATAAGGTTTTTATAATGATAGATTTGATAGTGAACTGTTGGTTTTGATTCCATTGCATTCGAGTTCATGATTGGCTTTTATTTATTTATAATTTTAGTCAAAAAAAAAAACAAAACAAAGAAAAAATTAATTTTCAAGTTGCGAAAACTGAGGATTAGAGATCACTACGAACATTCGTTTGTTAATGAAGTCCTGGATCTTCTGAAATCTTTTTTATACTGTAGAAAGATAGATTATTAGTCATTTGTGTAATTAAAGTTTCGTGCGAATAGATAATTCCAGAAAATATAAGTTAAACAGAAAAATCAAAAAGGCATCTTAGCAACAGGTAGAAAGGATTATCTGTATATTATTTAAAGATAATTAAGAATGATTGCCAAAATTTAAATAGAAAACTGTACACCATTTTTTTTGAAAGTCTGTACGATGTTTAAGTGACTCTTGTGTGTGATTAGTAGAGGGAAGGTGGAATGGGGATATGTGCTATTTCTGTTGTTGGGATTTGGTATCTGATCACTTCGAGTGCTAATCATGAAGTAAACGAAAGTTCAATCACTTTAGTGCAGTAGCAAAAACCAGGAGCAAAAGCTTGAGACGAGAATTAGTAAGAATTGGCTTATTACTATTAATATATTCAAAGAAAGAAAGTGAGGGGTGAGAGAGGGAAACAATGACTGGGATAATATAATCTAGAACAAATGATTCAGGTAGAAATTCAAAAAGTTGCCTGAAAATAGACTAAAGATTGATTAAGTAGAATGTAATTAAGTCAATTATTATAGTGAAGTAATTATTACATTCGGTGGTATATAAGAAACGAATGATAACACAAATCCTTGAGCAGTAAAGAAATTAACAACGGAGGCAAGCATATATTATTCAAGCCTTAACTTCAAGCTTCATTGGAAAGTCGTCATCAGTACATAAATAAAAATGTCCGAACGCAAAGTTTTAAATAAATATTACCCGCCAGACTTCGATCCTTCGAAGATTCCGCGCATGAATCTCCCAAAGAATAGGCAATACACTGTTCGATTGATGGCTCCCTTTAATATGCGCTGCAAGACATGCGGTGAATATATCTACAAGGGCAAGAAATTCAATGCTCGTAAGGAAGATGTGGACAATGACACTTACTTGGGAATACGAATTTATCGCTTTTACATAAAATGTACACGTTGCTTGCAAGAAATTTCATTTAAAACAGATCTTAAGAATACTGATTACGAGATCGAAGCAGGAGCAACACGAAATTTCATGGCATTGAAACTTGCTGAGGAGCAGGCACGGCGAGAAGAAAAAGTAGCTCTTGAGGAGGAAGCAAATAATCCAATGAAACTTTTGGAAAATCGAACACAGCAATCACGCAATGAAATCGAATTGCTTGAATCTTTAGAAGAGTTACGTGTTCTGAATCAGCGTCAACAAGCTGTGGACTACACTACCATGTTGCAACAGTTCAATCCTGCAGAAACCGAACGCCACCGTATAGCACGTGAGGCACGAGAGGACGAAGAGTTCATAAAGTTGGTTAAATTTAGCAACAAGAGCGAAAGTCGTAAGCGAATAGTTGCTGAAGAAATAATCGAGGAAATTAATCCCAATAGTAATGAGCCTTCGGTTGCTAAATTAAATCCGCCAAATTTCGAAGTCAAAGGTGGAAATAATGTAAAAAATAAGAAGCGTTTAGTAATTGTTAAACCTAAATTAATTGAGCAACCGGCGACTGAAAAGACATCATCTGGTGGTTTGTCACTACTTTCTGCTTATTCAGATAGTTCGGATAATTCAGACTAAATTAACTTAAGATTTTTATTGATGAAATAAAATTAATTGTATCGTTTAATGCAAAATTCGTTCGCCTGTGTATGTTTTGAAATTTTAGTTTCACAATTTTATTTTTATAAAATTCATTAAGAATCTTTCCAAATGAATACAATTTTCGCATAATCTGCGTTTTTTCCTAATTAAAATATCGTGTGTGAGCAACGTGGAGGAGATAATAAAAACTATATTAAAAGGTTCAGGTAGAACTGTGTAAATCTAATGAAATAGTGTATTTTTGGACCTTAAGGGTCTCTGGAATTCTATTTATACCCTCTGCTATGTCAAGTGTGAGTAATGAAAAGAAAGTGAGAGAGGGGAGAGAGAGGAGAGAGAGGAAAGAGAGATTAAGAAAAAGTAATTAGTGTGCATCGTCATTTTCTTGCTATATAAGGAAGAGACTTTCATTCATTTTATTCACACGTTAACTGAAACTTCCGTCGGCTCAGGAAACTCGACTATCTGCGGCTTTCATTATGGATGATAATAACGATTATGATAACTTTGATGACAATTCATTTGATTCAGGAATTTGCAGTATATATGATGAGCACTTGGACTCTAGCCTGGATGACAGCATGGATTCAGAAATCCTTGACTTTTTAGAACACTTGTTTGATGTTTTCTTTGACCCCGACTTCAATTACGATCTTGAGGATATTGATGCACTTTTCAATCATGAGAATGTTCAACAGATCATAGATCATGCCGTACTTGGTAATTCTTTTGATTCGGGAATCTGTGACACATCAAGTGAGATCGGTGATGATCATAACGAATCTGATATTGAAGAATAAATATTAATATCGAGTTTATTATTTTTAAGTTAAGATTTTTGTAAAATATTTTTATGAATTAATTATAAATATTATTGTAAAAATTTCATAGTTAAAACTAAAATTATATATAAATAAATATTAACAATGAAAGTTTTTCTTAAAATATGAAAAAAGGTGTTTTTTTTTTCAATAATTGTAGCAAATCGGAATTGTCTCTTGTTTTTTAATGATAATAGTCATATTTAGTTGATCAAGACATGACATTGCATTTAATAAATTATCTATTAAATCAAAAAAAAACCAAACTTAACTTATTACTTGTAACAAATTATATTCTAAAAGATGGCTACCATAAAAGAGTCGGCAATCATCATAAATCTTTCTTTCGACACTGGAATCGGTCACATATCACTTTAATGACTCAAAAACGGGACCAAAAGTCTAGCGAAAGCACGAGGGTTGAACTAATAAAGTTATTACCACTAAGTATTAATATTGTATAAAGCAAGAATCTCAAACCATCAGCATAGCGAAAATGCTAACAAAAATCCTGATTCTTGGTGTGTTTGGAACACACGACTCATTTCCCGATTTGTAGTTGTCTGACCATTTAAATTTTGATCAGAGGCGGGATCAAGTGGATTCTGCGCAGTAGGAATCAAGGTCACTCACCATCCATCCCCACTCTTAAAGCTAAAGACAGACGACTGTGGTATACTCAGTCCCGTTACTTAATTGTCACACCTCGTATATGATATAACAGCAAATAATATTGTGTTTGTTATTGTTTTTTTTTTTTTTTTTTTTTTAATTGCTAAAACTAAAATATATTGTAAAATTTAATGGTGTCCCCATACAAGAAACATATGGATTTGTATGGGAGCTATACGATCCAGTAACCTTACGATCTTGATTTACATGGTTGGCGGAAATGGACCACTAGGGTGGGTACTTCCCATACAAACCCCTATTAAAATTCAGATTCTAAGAAAACTTTTTTGATTTAAAGAGTATTGAACTGAAATTTAGACACTATTACTTTCATTATTTTATTACCTCCCATACAAATCCCAATTTGATTCAACCCTCCGTATAAAAAAATATATTACAAATAATCTTCTACTCAACAACTTCCATAAAAGAACTTTATCTTAACATATAATTTTTACATTAATTTTACATTAATCTTAACCTATGAATTAAAAGCTCTTTATTTATTTGTCAAAGTCATGAAATCAGGCGGCTACCATAATATCTTTTTATTATCAACAAAAAAATCTTTAAGATCATAACTTATAACTGAATTAAAAGGGACATCCAAATCGAAGTACAGATGTTCATCATATTCTCGTATGTATAACATTGAATCCTGAATTGCAAGAATTATCCTTATACATAGCTGGCTTCCAAAAGATTATAATACAACACATATGATCGTCATCACCGGATTGTTGTTCTAACTATTCATGTTGTCTAATACTTTAAATCACTATATTGTTCAGACCGATGTTAGTCTGCAAACAATTCCACAATTAAATAATTTTTTTTTTTTTGCGTATAACTGGATATCATAAGTCCATACAATATTTTAATTTGTGTTTGTATCCTATGATTCTGTTGTAGGTCAATAGCCTCATCGCATGCTATGAGTCAATGCAATTTTCTAAATTTTAGTCTCTTTTTTTTAATTTTCACTAAGAATCTTTACAAATGAATGCAAGTACTTTTTTAATTCTGGAAAAGGTTGAATACCATCTTCGCAAAAGCTGCCTTTGTTTCTAAAAAAAAAGTAACATGTGTGAGCTGCAGAAAGAAAGCGAGGGGAGATAATAAAACGTTTAATAAAGGGTTCAGGTAGAATTGTGTTAGTCTAATGACATAGTATATTTTTAGACCTTAAACAAATTAAGAAAAAGGTAATTAATAAAGAAAAATAATCATTAAATTCGGTTCAATTAGTAGCCTAATGATCTCATAATAACCACGACTCGTATAAAAAGGAATGAATTTGAATAACTAGGCACACAAATCATTGAGCAGTAAAGAAGACAACAACAGAAGCAAGAATATTATATTGCAAGTAAACCTACACTAAATTTAAAAATCACTTGCATTTATTTGTAAGATTCTAAGCAAATATAAAGAAAGGATCACAACTTGTGAGGAACAACAATATTGAAGAGAAAAACCTTGAAGTTAGAAACCTCCAATCAACAGAAGCATTCGAAAACACGACCAACAACAACACTGAACCTTTTCATTATGGATCCTTCAAGTGTGCGTCGATTCGAACCTTTGGTCATGAGAGAAATACACCATCACCAAGTTGAGAAGGCTACACCTTTAATCGGATGGACACTGTAGCAGACCAACATGACAATGTGGATGATGATGAGGACTGGTCTGAATCAAGCGATTCTGAATTCGGCGATGATGTACCAGAATTTTTTGATGGTGCTGATATAATAGTCAAGGCCAATAAAAATAACACAGTTGTGCGGCGATTCGAACCTTTGGTCGGAATGAGAGAAATACACCATCACCATGTTGATAAGAAGGCTAAATCTTTAATCGGAAGGTTAGATGTAGCAGACCAACATGACAATGTGAATGATGATGAGGACTGGTCCGACTCAAGCGATTCTGAATTCGGCGATGATGTACCAGAATTTTTTGATGGTGCTGATATAATAGTCGCGGCCAATAAAAATCACTCAGCCATCGGTGACACTTCAAATAATGAAGTCAATGATGCTGAAATCAATGATGAATGACCATCATGGATACAATTAAGATTCTTAGAAAATGGAATTAAAATTTCTTTATTTGATACATTTTTTCAATAAAAGTTTGCTTGTTATTATAAAAAAGACTTAAATTTCTTATTCAATTAATTTTTTTACTTTCCATTTAAAAAATAAACTTGTTTATAAATTGTATGCATTGTGGATTAGTTTTAAAAAAAAGAACAAAGTGTTTGTTGCTTCATCTTTCTAGGATTTTTGTGCACATTCATATTATTCCATTAGTTTACAAGCTGGATACCCAATCGCTGAGTGCTCGTGATTCACGATATTTTACGGGTGTATTAGTCCCAAATTATAATTTTGCATGATTTAAGGACTGTGGCTGTTTGGTCTGGTTCATATTCTACGGAAACTTGAATGCTGAATAAGCTAAGCCCAGTTTTAAATACATTTTACTGCATCGACGGTGTTAAAACCAATGAATTGCAACTTCGCTTTCTTCCCTAGAGGTTCCTTTTCGATTTATTTCAAGTATAGTATATTTAATGCCGAGAAATGCTTCGCCACATTTACACTGCTTTCTAACATCTACGACATTATCGACATGTTGGTCTTGTGGTTAACACAATTCATGGCCTGATTTATTCCGATATCTTCAATAATCATGGCCACAATTCAGCCAATTTAAACAAAACCTTTATGAATTATGCACATAAAACTTTCTTGTGAATCCCTCCGTCTAATGGTAAACATCGTATGCAAAACCGTTCGGTAGTTTTTCAGTTTATCGCCTTCAGACAGACGCAGCGAGGGACTTTGTTTCATAATATGTATGTTTAGATATGAATTCATGTGGAATTTGCTTGATCAATATAGAATCTTAACGTTCAAAAATGGACTATTGTATTAGACAATAGGCAGTTTAACGTGAACCCTTTGTTCTAAGTTTTATTACATCTCTTGCTTTCTTTGTTTAAAAAAATTTAGTCTTTTTTTTTAAGATTTTATATTAAAATAAATAAATATGGATAGCTTCTAGAACCGGACAGTTTTATTTTAAACTTGTTTTCCACACGCAAATTGGAATAAGTGAATTCTAACCGATCGCGTAGATTACATTTTAAGATATTTTGTATTGATCATCTTCTATTCAAATGAATTTTAAAACACGGTAGAAGAAGGTTTATTTCGGTTATTTCTAAGTTGTCATACTCTTCACGTACCTCTAGAAAACGTTTTTGCCTACGCATATAGAGTCAGTACACATACAGTACTTTTAAACTGAGACCGAAATATTTGTTTGGGAGCTATGCGAACATCCATCACCATCAGCATCAGAGGTGGCAAAATCAATTAATGCTTTACACTTTCTTTAAGCCTCATAGGAATCACCATAACAAACTTCTTTCATATGCTTGGATTTTCCGATATTGGTATTGATAATGCAGAGAATGAAATAGTACATTTATTATTTTTAATATCTCCATAATAATGTCTTTACTAAAGATGACTGTATTGGCATAGACTATGAAAATAGAAGTGGTAAATTTAATAATTTTGTATAACAAAGCCCACTTAAGATTTACAATGTCTATATGAAACTGTAGCTTAATTTAGATCAAACCAACTGAAAACAATCGACCATATGATTATATTTATTGGGGATATAGCAATGGAAATATACATTCTGTGAAAATTTGAAGTCTCTACCTAATGCGGTTCATGAGATACAGATGATTCCAAAACGTGACGATTTGTATTTTTTCACTCAAATTTTTAGTAAAAATTTGTGCACAACGCCGCTAAAGAAGTTTCACTTCAAAAACCATTATTTCACTATTATTGTGAAGGGTACCTAATATTAGTTGATATAAAATCTAATAAAATAGTTGTTTGTCTCTTAAATTATTTGCGGTTCTCGTATGCATGCATTACATGAGTATCGTCTCAATAACACGTGTAATTTGCAAACGTGTAATATTTATATTGTAAGATAGTAAAAAATAGAAAAAAACATTTAAAATACTAAAAATTATAAAAAAAAAAAAACAAATTATTCACTCACTTAACCACAAGTTGGTTATGTATACCAAATAAAACTATGCATTAAATTAAAACTAGTTTCATCTTCTAACTAATATAACTGAACTACAAATCGGGCCCTCTTCAATTCAGTTGGACCCCATTTAAATGCAATGATGATTAAAACGGCCCTGTGCCTTTAGTAGTGTATAAAAGATGCAAAATCAAGTATGAGTATCTTTTACTTTTTTTCTGCTACAATAATAACAATACACAGCACGCACAGTCGCTCAACCTCAGTTCAAGACAAAATTAATTGAAGCGTTGCCACCAGGCGTGTGTTTTTAATCGAAAAAGTCGCGCACGTGATGTTGTTTTTTTCGTCATTGTCATTGTGTTCGTGCAGTTGATTGCTTAGTTTGAACAAGATACAAACAAAAATCTAACAACGCAAACAACAGAAATCAAAATCAAACACTCTCTTTAATTTGTTCTCTGTCTCTCTAAGTATATTTTTGTAAATATTGAAACTGGCGACTTTGGTGCTTAGATTATCAAGCGCCGGCAATATTAAATGTTTCTACTAAATATAAAGTGCGTTTGTGGTGAGAAATATCTCCTCCATTAGCCACCTCCCAACCTCTTGACATAACTAAAATAATTGTTGAGCACACTACACTGTGTTAAAACGAGTAAACATAAACAAGAGTGTAGCCGCTTATATCAACTGGTTTATTTATTTCTCATTTTTATCAGTTTTTATATAATTTGTGCCTCACATCATCATCATCATCATCATCACTATCAAAGAGTCGTAGACTTTGTCACATGGGTTCGCATAATCATAATCAAAAGCAAGGCAAGGCCCAAGCATTCGATTAAAACAAAATTTCACCAAAAGTCTAGAAATTCTCAATTGCAAAAAATCTTATCATGGGCGGGGTGCAGTACACAATAAACATTAATTACTTCAAGCGTCAATTAATAAATTTTTTAATTTTTAACAAAAAAGCAGTCATAAAGTCATCATTTAATGACAGCAAACACACGCATGAAGATTCTTCTCATTCATTTTATTCAATGAAATGAATAAAATGCAAAGTTCAAACAGAAGAAGCAATTTTCTTTCATTAAATCTCATAAAATTCTATAAAATATCATAATGATAATAATAATAATAATAATAATGATGATAAACATAGGTATGTGCATACTAGTCATTCATGATCTTCTTTATTAAGAAGATCAATTTCATGAAGCGTCCTCAGTTTCATTCTCAGCCTCGTCATTGTATTTTAGTAAGTATTTATTTATTTTGTATTGTCATTGTCAGAATTGCATGTGCGCTCGATTGTACACACTTAGTATAATATTCACATGTCTTTGAGTATCTTTCAGTTGTTTTTATAGAGTAATTTTCAAATTAAGACAATCAGTACAATTCAACAAATGAAAATTACGAGTATAAGAGATTGAAATCTTTATACTTGTACTCGTATGTATCTCGATAAGGAACTGAATAAAAACAAAAATAAATAAATGCAATAAGAAGAAATTTGAATTATTTTTATATATATTTTTTTTTTTATTTGTTTTTTTTAACAAACCCGATTCATCCACCCACACATCATCATCATCAACATCACCGTATACTAGAAAATAAAACAAAAACAAAAAAAAAAAACACACAAAAGAATAGTAGCCGGTTGCAATTTTTCAATTGACGCCCATTATACTTAGTTAATCGTAGCAGTGACCCAAGTCCAGACAAACTTAAACTAATAATAACAATAATAATAATAAAGACTACAAGAGCAGAGGCATAAGGTCTAAAGGGAACCAACCAAGTAAAGCACCCAAGTGACGAACACGCAACACATATGTTATACGTACGTATATCCCACCGTCAAACCACTACATAACCACATTTACAAATACACACACACACTCATGTTAAATGATGACCGCATACATACATGTACACAATATCTGTGAGTATGTTTGTTAATTTGTATTGGTGCCATGCACGGCATTAACTGAGACGGTGTGATGTGATGTGATGTGATGCGATGGTGGATAATAAAACCAACTGCGTCGCAGTCAGCGGCTAATTCAACTTAGCAGAAGCTAACTACGTAAAGCTAACGTAACGTAAGCAAACGTAGAGTACAGCAGGCAAAGCTAATGGCAACAGTTTAACATTTTAGTCACTTTAGTTGCGCGTCAGAGGTCATACGATACAATACGAAACTAAAAAGAACTAAAACGTAACGAGACTCCTACTAAGTGAATGAGAAGAAAAAGGAGTAAGTGCGTGCGTGCGAGCGTGAGTGAGTGACAGGTGAAAAATTTCATTTATTTCATTATCCTGACACACACACAAACAAAAGGATTCGCAGGCGTGCAGACTTCAAGTAATTAACGCCGACGATGGCACAATGTAATAAAAAAAAATTTAAATGATGATAGAATGGGAGGGAAAGTGTTGCGGCACTCTGCTGTAAATCGTTTCATTAATGAAAGCACCGACGTTCGTTCCGTCCTTCTTCACACAATTAAAGTTCGTTTTATTCGTGAAAATTACGCATACGCAATGCTACCACCAACGACCGATTGTTATCCTGCTTTGCAAAAGAATTTCTTTTGCAATGGGGATTTACCTCGAGCATTTCGCTCGAGCGGTTAATCAAGCGTATTTAAGTCTGTGCAAAAATCGCTTTTTCTCAATCGAAAAAGTACAAAAATGAAATAAAAGAAAACCCGAAATACCAAGAAAAAAAATAAAAAATGTGAAAGAAAATGAAAGACAAAAGATAAAAAGAAACGCGAGAGAATTTAGTGAAGGAAAATAATTTGGCTTTCTATTTGTTTTGTTTTATTTTTCTTCTTTCTTTTTATTTATTTTCCTTTTTTTTTGTGTGTGTGTGTGTGTATTTTCTCGACGTTTTCATTACGTTTCGTTTGGTTTTATGCGTTTGTACGCGTTACGCCGCAGGATAAAACAAAAAATGCTAAAAGAAATGAAAAAATTTAAGTGAGAATGGAAGGAGTTTTTATCAAGACACGAATCAAGTGAAAGCTTAAGCTTATGTTGTGTGCGTGAAGTATGTAAAAGATACACAGAGACACGCACCCATACTCATACTCTAAGTCTTAGCGGCTTGCCTCATTATTACTTTGTCAGCAGTAACAAGGCAAAGTAAAACCAACAACATTAAAAACAATACAACACCTCAAGTGAGTGAGTCCTTCAAGGACTTGTGTTGATGTTGCTGTTGCTGGTGATGCTTGTTGCTGCCATGCCTTGTCGAGCTACTAATACAACAAAAGGTGCACTGACAAAAACAACAACATCAACAACAAGTAGCATGTAGTCACGCAAAAAGCACCAATGCTCTTTGACCTCATAATGAATGAGTTCCCAGTTTTAATCAACTCTTTTTTCTCTCCTTCTTTTTTTGCGATAATTTTCAATGAATTTGTGTGTGTTTCTGTGCGTGTGTGTGTGTGAGTACATGAGTACATATTTGTATTTTCGATTATATTTGTTTAAAAATGAATATATACATATATTAAATCGACATGATTTCAGTTGAGTTTTTATATTAATAATATAATAAGTCAAACAAAATATGGAATAATCACTAAACATAAATATGTCACCTATGAAATTCCATATTATTTTTTATTTAAACAAAATCATCGTCTCATTAACATAATTTGATTAAATAAAAACAAAAACACATATGGAACTGGCGACGAATCATGTTGATTTTATGCGTGACAAACATCATATTGAAGTGATATTAAATTATTGTATTATAGGAGTGTGAAGTTTATACAAATATTGTATTTGAAACAAAAAAAAAAATATATATTTAGTGAATTATGTATTAAATATTTACTAAACTAATAAAAAAAAAATAAAAAAAAAAATAAAATGCTGATTTATTATTTAATAAATAATGTTAATAAAAATCAAAATGAAGTGCAATAAAATTTGAAAAAATATAAATCCATTTTTAAATGATTTCAGATTCTTTATACAATATAAAGAAAAATAAATAAAAAAAAAAAATAAATAAATACGTACATTTAAATATTAAATATCACAAATTTTACAAATACAAACCTAAAATCTATTTGGCAAGTCAAGGTTAAGTTAAATGTACTATATTTTTAACCGATTCCAAGTACCATTGCTGTCCAGTTGATTTTTAGCTAATTCGTTTCTTGGCTATTCAGTATTTCCGAGTATTTCTTCGCCCTGACAAAAGGAATGTTGTTGACTCTATGTACCACATGTGCATTAATAATATTTGAGTTGCTTGAAATGCCCTAATTTTATTTTCTATACTCAATTCTTATTTGAAATATTTGGTATTTCAGATTAAGTAAAATGTTTTTATCTTGAATTATCGTGATAAGCATAACGCAACAGTGGGTTTGAACAGCAAATAAGTCTATAGACACCAGAAAGAATATATTTAGTTTCAACAGTATTCAAAGAACTTTAGAGATTGTCTTCAGTCTTTAACAACTTGAGCTCAGGATAATCGCTGAATGAGGATTATAAAATTATAAAATTAAACCACAACAAGCTGAGCGGCCATGAAATTTATACTCAAAGTATTCACCAAAATCAAATGAATCTTGGAAATTTATTTATTAATTGTATAATAAAAAAACTTAATTCTAAAATACAACATTAAAGCTGAAGCAACTAAGGCCTTGATCTACCTTGGTAAATTATTATTAATTAGCTTACCTTATAGAAGCTTCCAATTTATATCTATAATTATTAGAGCGAATCACTAAAATAAGAAAAATAAAAAATTTTATATTAAACATTTTTTTTTTGAATATATATAAAAATATTGAAATCTTTAATTTAAAAACATTGGAAAAGTGAACAAAAAAAATTATTATTCAAATAGAAAAAAGTTTTATACAATAAAACAAAAAAAGGTGGATAAAAATGTAAACAGACTTTAAAAAAAAATAATTGTTGTAATAAAACAAATTGCTGTCTAGTCAGAGCAATTAAAAATGGAAGAAAAATTGATTAAAAAAAAAGTAAAATTGCAATAATTAATTAAACCATTGAAAATGTTTTATTTAATTTGATTTGCTAATTAGTTATAATTTAAAGCATTTTTCTCTTTACATATTAATTATTGTAACTAAAAAAAAAAAAAGCAGCAACAACAATTACAAAAACAAATAAATAAATAACTAAGTGTAAAAAATATAAAACAGAATGTTTTCTATTTCGTGCGACAAAAAAAAAAAAAAAAAATACAAATTGAGTGAGTGCAAATAATTTGCATTTAATCTAAATAAATAATTTTATGCAACAAAAAATAGAGAAATCAAGAGAGAAAAAAATTATAATTACAATAAAAAAATGTGCCTTTAATCATATAACAACAAAAGAGAAAAATTTTAATACAAATATTTGCAATAAAAAAAATTAATAAAATAAATTTGTATTTGTTGATCAAATTGCATAATTGCAGCAATAGAATTTTATTATTTAAACAAATAAAATAGCAATACAATTAATTCATTAATTAATAGCAAAATTAATAAGTGATGCAAAATATTTTCAAATTCATTGGCGTTCACAGTTTGGCTTCCATACAAAGCCTCACAGGGGAAGGGGTAAGCAAATGGAAGATTTTGTTATTGTACCATTTTACTATATAAGAATATTTTTTTTTTTTTTTTGCTTTATTATTGAAATAACAGGCCACCGAGGTTAGCTCGGGATTTGTATGGCAACTACACGATCCAGTAATCCTAGGATCTTGAAATTTACATGGTTGGTAAATATATGTCAGGCACTTGTACTGTCTAAACTTCGGTTTGATAATACAAAACCGAAAAAAGTTTTTCTAATAAGAGCATTAACTTAAATCGGGGTTTGTATTGGAAGTACCCCTCCCAGTAACCCTAGGGTCTTGAAATTTATATGGCTGTTGAATATGAGTCAGTCACTTATTTTGTCCAAATTTTAGTTTGATAATACAAAAACCAAAAAAGTTTTTCTAATAAGAATCTAGGTTTGTAAGGGAGATACACTTCCTAGTAATCCTAGGGTCTTGAAATTGACTAGGAATTATCATTCATTCCTAAAAATTAAAATGGCAAGTCTAAAGGGTAATATAGGTATGTTGAGGTGGCATATGCACCAACTAGAATGTAATAGATTTATGACAAGATCATTAGAGTGAGCTTCAAGTCGAACAACATGATTTCGCCTGATGCACCTGATATTGTCCTTTTATTGTATTATGAAGACCTTTAGGTCACGATGCATATTAATTACCAGGAAGTTTAAGTCCTCCGTAGGTTGCTTTGATTGAAATCTCTGTAGTCTGTTTATGTGTCTATGAAACTTACTTTTATGTCCAACAATACATCGACTTACTTACTTTGATTCAAATCGTAATTATATTGCATTCTAAGTATTCTTATAGATTTGCCTTGTAAAGCCAAATATTCTTGTCTAAGCAAACAACAAACTCTTACCATAATCTTAATAGTAAAATGCAGATTCCTGCAAATAATATATACTTGTCAGTTCAATCTGTTATCTTTGGTTAGCCCAAGAGATTTAGCCTTGGGCTGCAATAAAATAACCTTATACAAATTCCAACTGCATCACCAAAAACTTCATCTTCCCTTCTGTGTCAGTTTTCTGTTTATAAAGACGTATAAGCATCAAAATAATGTTATTTATTTATTGTAAATAATAATTATAATCATCAGCATGGAAATTAATAAAGAAAACAGCTGCCAAAATGCAAATTTCAATTAACATTCAAAACACAAATAAATAATAATTGTCAAAACTGAATTATAGAAAATGTAAATACCATAAACATCGGCAGCAACAAAACTCAAGATGATAGAGAAAATGTTGCTACATCATTTAAATATAAAAGCAATAAAAATTTGGATAAATTAAATAGAATGCTTATATAAAAGTCCAAGTAAAATGATAAGAAAATGTTCACTTTAAATGAACATGACAAAATATTGTATTTAACAAAACACACAGTCTATTGACATAAGAAGGATCAAGGATAGAGATACATTTATTCTCTATTTTACATATATTATATAGAGATTTGATGTTAAATAAAATATCTATCTACAAACATGAGTTGAGTTTTCGTAACGAATGCATTAAATCATTTTTAAAATACTTCAAATAATTTAATTTATTCGTACAAATGTTCATACAAATTTCTATTACTATACATACATGTAAACCACCTACCAATCAAGCTAACCTAATCCAATCCACCGCCCAACCACCTCTAAACTAACAAAGTGTTGTGTGTAAATGGAAATGATGATAATCACAATAATGATGATGATGATGATTGTGTTTGTGATGATGACAGGCACAAGTAAAGCAAGCAAACGCTTGTCAAGCGCAATGCAATGACGATTCAACTTAACTCGACTTGAATCGAGTTCACATTTTATGTATTTAGTATGTAGATAGATAGAATAGTTCAGTTTAGTTTCGTTTAGTTGATGTCAAGACAAGTCGAGTCTAGTTGAGTTGCATGTCGAGCCGAGAGTTGAGTGTCGAGTGTCGAGGCTGTTTTGCTTTCATTTTATTTCCTTAGTTGCACCCACATGGGGTGTCTTTATTATTGTATTTGTTGTCGCGCCATCGTAATTCATTCACTCATTCATTTAAGCAGAATGACTTCTATAATACGCACAGATACACAAATACACATACAGAAGTAGTTAACAGCAGTTGCATTTCTGCTTTCAGTCACACACTTCACTTTTACACGTTTCCATTGGTGAATCAGCGGCGGAGGAACAAGAAGTGCCATCCCTTTGCATGCTCAGCCATTGTTTAAAATATACAAAATACAATAAATATTTGTCTACACAACTACACGCACATACACATACACTTGAAAACTCTGTCACCTACACACAAATACACATGAAAACTTTGTCACCTACACACAGATACTCTCTTGCCTACAAAACACTTGTCTGTTCATTTGTCTGACACACTCGCATTCACATTCACAGAGACCTCGATGCAATTTCCTCGTTATTTACACCTTTGTGTAAATACAAAAAGATACTCACACTACGTTCGTTACTCATTCTCTTTTAATTTAAATCTATTTCTCATCCTTCTATTACTCTTAGCCACCCACAACTTCTCTTATCTGCCTTCTTAACTGGCCGACAACGCTGCCGTCGGCAACAATTCATTCAATTTCATGCAATCAAGTTATTTTAATTCATTACGCTTTCGCGGGCACTTGGGAGTCTCCTCGTATAACACATTCTTGTTTTCTCTTTTCCTTCTATGTTGTTCTGTATTTTTGTATCTACATATTATTGTAGATACTCGTACGTATGCTGCTGGCTGCCTCTGTATGAGAAATGTAATCAGTTTGTCAGTTTATCTGTGGTTTAATTTAATTTGAATTTTTCTTACTTTCTTTTTCATTTGACGGATTCGTTTAAATTTTTTTTGTAATACATGTACATAATAGTATGTTTAGACTTTAATCTT
The DNA here is from genome assembly GCA_037043295.1 of Amiota minor. Classification (NCBI taxonomy): domain Eukaryota; kingdom Metazoa; phylum Arthropoda; class Insecta; order Diptera; family Drosophilidae; genus Amiota; species Amiota minor. The sequence continues at coordinate 61,016 of JBAMAW010000142.1, read as the reverse complement.
AAGATACTTTAAGAATGCAAGAATTTTAAAATGTAAGAAATATGGAATCAATATTGAAAAAGTTAAGTTAAGTTGGTATGTTGACTTACAACATTTCTTTATTTATAAAAAGTTAAATGAAAAACCCCAAAAACTACAAACACAACTAAATTGTGATGAAAAAATAAAAGACAAAGTGAGTGAAACAACAACAATTACCAAATCCTACAAAATTATTGAGATATGTATATGAAAAACTGGGAGTATCTCTATGAAATGAACGTCTAAGAACCAAACAAAAAATCAGTAAATTACGAAAAGACCAAATTGTGAATTGATCAAATAATACAATTTTTGAAAAATGAAATAAAGTGTATTTCATAATCAAACAAGTAACAATTTCAAAGTGGCACTAGGTTGACAATTAATGGAATTCTGAGAATGAAGATGACAAGAAGATAAGCGAGGGGTTCAAAGTCCATTTACAAGAGGAAGTGATTGCATCAAAAGTGTAGCAAACAACTGAATAAACTTATAAGTATAAGTGATTTTGGAAAGAGAAAATTGGAACATCTAGAAGATGCCTTTTCTATAAATTTGAACCATTTTCTCCAGAGTTCCGATGTTGACCATAAATTATTAATTAGCTATACAATTAATAATTAAATTGTATAGAAATAAAGTCAATTTGATCAAGATTTTTTCAATTTATTTATTATACGGCAAGTGTTATGCTGTTAAGTGTTGGCATAAATGCAAATATTAATTCTAAAAATCCTTAACTTAAGTACATTTAAGTAAATTAAAAGAATTTAAGAATTGAGTTTTTAAATTTTTTTAATTTATGAATTTGATGATATTTTTTTATGTCATTTCTTGCAATGCATATAAATTGAATATAGTCCTGATAAATATACAATAATTAAAAGAAGAAAGGTAAATATAAGCCTTTCTCATTAAAACCTCATAAAATATCCCTTCTTTTGTACATTTTCTACCTGTTTGCAGTTATATTTAAGTTAATTTTACAAACACCTATGATTGGTCATTTAGTTTATAATACTTAGAAATATATTTTTCCTTGAATTGTTCTCTTGAATTGTTATTTTAAGCTAACGATGTATGTTGCTGTTTTTATGTCGATTACTGGAATTATAGAAATTTGAAGCGATTCCGTCGTGTTTTTGCCAACAATTAGGGAGAACTTTCAAAAAAAACCCAATTATTGTGGAAAAAAATCTGGATGCATATGATGACTATCAATGACAGCCAAAAGGGAATTGAAAGTAAATGCAATAAAACAAAATATATGGTAATAGAGATGGTCACCTACCAATAAAAAGAAATGGATTAGAAGGGATCAGTCTTTTCATCATCAGCTTATTTCATGGAATACAAGTAAAATGATGCATTCTAATGTTTGCTATACAAATTTAGTGCATAAAAACATTCTGAGATGATCATCACATAAAGATTGATGATTACATATTTCTCAACAAAGCCTACATACCCCATCCTCATAGGTTTACATAAAGGTTTTCACCTAACCAATATTGTAAGGAAAATTCATACTCTGATTCAGAGTTCATTTTAGACTTTTCTTGTCATTTGAGAACCGAAGTCAGTACACAAAGACTTAGAGCCCATTTCACAAAAACAGTTCCGAAAGTCCAAATTATTCTTCCTCATGACATGCACCACAAATAATATCGGTATATCATCGATTTCTTAACATCGATCTGAGTTTATGATTTGATTCTATGGGTTGCATTTGAGAACTTTCAATTATCTAAACTCAAATGTTTGTGCAGCGTAAAGGAGTTTTTCTAATGAATTTTGTTGAAACTGCTTCGAAGTTTTTCATTTTGTATATGATATTTTTTTATTATTCATTGGAAACAGTTATAAAAATTTATTAAATTCAATCCAATGTCATTTAAGATTAAATTCTAATAAACCATCTATGTAAATGTATCCATGTTTCATTGTAAACTTCCAAGGAATTTCTTAAATGTCATCCCTTGCTAATTTATTCAAACATCAATTTAAGGGATTTGTTTTCAAGATTCAACACACATAATTTAGAAGTAACTTGTATGTATGTAGATATACTTAATATACTAACACACTAATACAATTAACTGTCATGATGGGAAATTCCCATTTACTTCATCATCATCAGTCAATGTCTTTTAGTTCCTCTTCCTTTTCCATTTTCTTTTATTTCTACTATTACTTCTTCAACATTTGATGATTTCTTTTTCTTTGGATTTTTGGAGCAATTCTAGTTGTGTACGCTTTTGTCGCAACGTCGTTAACGCTTCGTGGCATTTAACGAACTTTTGTACTCAACACCTCCGCCGGAAATCACATTCTCTCCATCTCTATAACTATTTTACTGTTTGTAAGTAAGTAGTTTAGATGATAGTATCCACGATGATCTTTAAGTTTTGAAGTTTTTCTGTGTGTAGTATATCTTGGCAAAAACTGTTAAGCGTAAATGCAATTTAAATGAGAAAAAGTGTCAAAAATCCACAAATAATGATGCTCGGTATGTTTGCAATAAAACTACTCTGATGCCGTTGAGTGATGCGTCTTCGTAGATATGTCAAGAAACGACAAAGAATGCGAGGGTATGAAGTTCAAGGAAATTAGTGATTTTATACTCTGCATTTCTATTCCTTTCTTGCAAGTTTCTTTTCAGGGTTTTTGCGTCACTAACGAGTTCATTTATAAATTGGCTTGACAACCCGAGATGGAATCATGTGGCATGAATTTCTGGTTTATCTAAGCAATTTTTAATTGTACACACATGTGGCAAGCAGCACTAAAAGTTTTTGACTTTAAGACTCCTTCTATACCACGCAAGATTTCTTTCAACTAATGAACCATGAAATCAGTATATACTATTTTGTTGAAAATTTATTGTTGCAAACAATATTTGGGAAGAATTTGCTTAAGTTTCCTTTTTGTTGCTGTTGCTGTTGCTGCTGCTATTTCTTCAAAAGTTGCACTTAAGCATTGAGGTCATTTGAAAAGCAAAGTTTATCTATCTATTGCTTTAGGTAATGGAATAGTGATTAAGATGAGGGAAGGGAGAGTAGCACAGCATTAGTTGCATATTTGTTATATTGTACAATAACTTAAGGCAAAGTTCATGTTGATCTCATATTCATCTTTACCCACCATTTTGATCCCATTCAAGGCATCTTGTTATTCACGCTTTTTTGAACAACATTGCACTTTTTGGCGAAAATATCCTTTGTCATGCCTTTTATTACAATAACAGCATGTGCATAAAGATGAATGTAGTGTATTCATGTATGTTCGACTATGTGTAACACGGATTTGCCTCGAGAACTTCAACAACCATGAAATGTGTTGTCTAAAATTTTGTAGTTAAATGCGCATTCATGTTCTACAGAGGGATGATGTTGTTGCCTTTAGGCTTCATGCAGCAAGGACAACAATAACAACAGCGGAGAGAAAAAAACAAACTTTCCTTGCCACCTTCAGATAGGATTTTCCTTTTTTACTTGCTACCGTTTCAACTAAATTAACGGCAGAACCCACGAACCTTTGCAGATCATTTAATGATTTATCAAAAGCATTGCAGGCAGATAAAATCCAGAAGTTTTTATACGGCAGTCCTGCTCTTCTTGGAAAACAGACACATTTTCTCAGGAAACGTACTTAATAATAATTATTCGAAGACGTGGACAGTCTAGTCAACTTACCATCTTTTGTTGATTCCAAGAAACAATTAAAAAGCCTTCGGATATTACAAATGACCTCCAGACTTCTGGATTTATTCCTAATATACCTGAGTTATTAAAGTTTTTACAAACCTTAATTAGTTAGAAATATCATCGCTAACTATTTGCTTACTAATTATATCATAAATACTATATTCTAATATCTTTGATTTGGACAATTCATTAGAAAGGATAGTGCCCCAATTACATAGATTAGAGTCTACAAGTAACGAAAATCATTTGTGCATCTCTGTTGGCAATTAAATTAAAGAGCAAGGAGCAATTGTTTCTAAAAGCATCATAACTAGTCCTAAGATATGGTTTTGTCTACCTGAAGCGCTATAAAAGCAAGAACACTTTCATATAAACACATCATTCTTAAACTAAAAATCCAAAGTATATAATACAATTTGAGAAATTATTTACATATATAAATAATATTTTGGAAATTAACCAATTTTGATACGTAATCATAATGTCGCCATCAAGAGTAGATACTCATTTTCAATTCGATGAGATTGAGACTGACACCAAAATTCCACATAAGAATATTCAATACACAATGTTTTTGTATCTCGAACAAACACGTAATAAACGTTGTATGAACTATCAAAAAACCCTTCTCTTAAAGATTGAACTGGCGGGACATATAATTGCAGCTGTTCAAAAAACTATCAATGATTATAAATACGATGAAACCTACCAAGAATTAACTCGCATTTCGAATAAATGTATGAACATATTCATACGCTATTTGCCTTACATGAAAAAAATACATAAAAGCAAGTTAAAGATTTTACGCGAGAAATGTAGAGAACGTTGCATTGTTAATTTGGAAATGATTAAAAACAATGGAAAAGTTTCGTATCAACCAATCCGCCCTTACATTGAGACGACACATACAATGAAGGAGGATGACGTGGCGAAGGTTGTGGAAGAGATGGATAGATCAACGGTAGCATCAACAAATGCAGAAGAGTCACCAAATCTAATGCAGCAACAGCATGGAAATCCTGATCCGCCAAAGAATTCAAACAAAAACGAAAATTAGATACTGCTAAACTGAAAGGAAAAGTCCTCTACAAGAAACGGGATTACTCTGTTTATATATAATATTTATATATATACTATTTACAATCATAAATAGAATTATTCATTACTTTTATCCGTGTTTATGGTAAAATATTAAATAAAATTCAATGAAATGAAAAGAAAAATACAAAATCCTTTTCTCAATGCACTTATAGCCTATTTACACAGAGATGATGCTGCATCCATTTCAGATGTAGGTTGGATAAGCATCTGCTTCAACAAAAATAACACGGAAAATGAAAAAATTTAGGAGTCGTTGTTGTAGACATTAATCCTGTATCTGATAGCCCGTTTACAGTGAACCAAACTCCGAGTTCCAGCGAACTCACACTGAACTCGAGTTTAAATCTACAACAGCAACAGGAAAATGTCGAAATTTATTGGTCTTATTTTGCCAACTGTTTCCTCTAAGAGAAACTTTGATGTTAGGCCTGTAATCATTATTAGTGAAACCAGAGAAGAATCTTATTCTTTGCACAATCATTTGATTTTGTCTTTGGAAAAATTTAAACGGCGCCTATTTTTGGAAGTGTCTTATAATGTTGATAAGGAGAAATAAAAAATACACGGAGGTTTTCGTACCAGATTGGTTTGCATGGGAGGTACTTCCCCTAGTGGTTCGATTTGACTGATTCCAACAAATGTACCGCGCCTATATCGAAAACTTGTAGCGTCTAAATTTCAGTTCGATAGAACATAAAACAAAAAAAATTTTCTAATAAGTAGATGAATTTTAATGGTGGGCTTGTATGGGAGGTACCCTCCCTAGTGGTCTGATCAAATTGAAATTTTGACAGTATAAGTTTGTGATGTATAGCCACCAACCACCTAAATTTCGAAATTGAGGGATGACTGCATCGTATAGCTGCCATACAAACCAAAGTGTTTCTTGTACGGGGGCCACTTTAAGTTTTTGAAAAAATTTTAGTTTTATTATTTGATGCTGATGCCCGGATAGAACTACACATTCTGTGAAAATGTCAACTCTTTAGCTATTACGATTCATGAGATATTATCCGAGGACGGACGATTAGACGGACGGAAAACGAAGTCTTAGTAATAGGGTTTCGTTTGGTACCCTTTGGGTCCGGAACCCTAATGATCAGCATTGAAAATTAAAAAATTCTGAATTTGAAAACGAAAATAAAATGAACCTATAACTTTAAATTAAGGTTTATTTTTCAGTCCTAGAAATCTTCAAAATATTAATGATTCATTAGTGACAATGATTCTTGCTAACTATTTGCATCACTTATTATTTTATAATTAATATTTTTTAATATCTCCCTTTTTAAAATGAAATAAGAAAACCATTCAAACACATTAATGTATTAGCTATTACAATTAGTAGTAAAACAAATATCGATCCTCTCTCGGAAAGAGCTACGGGGAAGAAATTCTAGTAGAACGACTGGTGATACAAAGGTTAAGCTGATTTAAAACATCAAGGGAATTTATGGCCCCAAATATAAGTTTATGGAAAAAATTAACCCCTAGAGTTATCAGAGTAAGAGGGCAAGCGGAAATTAGGATTCCAGTTAAGGCCACTAAGGACAAACAAAAGGAATTGCTTCTGAACAGATTCAATTCGATTATGATGTATTCAATGCACATTGAACAAGTGAATTTCATAGATCTGTAGAAGAATCAAAATTAACCCGACTCATATAAAAAAATTAACTACAAAATTCTACTGTTTTGTAGGATTACATGTTCATTCAGTTCTTTGAGTTTATTTACAATAACTTCACAGTTGCTGGATGGCAAAGTAAATCAATGCAACAATTCGGACTTCGACGTGAACGTAGCACGTTGCACCCGTTGACAAGAATCAAGAACATTGTTAAAACGAACTTTTCAAAATCCAAATCCACCGTCATGGTTGTGTTGGATATAAAAGCAGCATTCGACTCAGTTAAAGAGTTAGCTAACAAAATGGAACTTATGAGCTTTCGCACTGAGCTCACAAAAATAATTCAATGTTTTCTAAAAAACCGATCATTTCTTGTCCATATTGGTAATGCAAAATTACAAGCTTTTGCTATAAGTGTAGGCTGCCCGCTAGGTTCTTGTCTTTCACCCATTCTTTACAACATATGTACCTCAGACTTCCCAACTCTGAGTTGTTGCACTACTTCAATCTTTGCTGATGACATAGCGATCCTCTGCTCAGGGACCATAGCTGCTGACACCTCCAATAAGCTCCAGGTAGCATTTGACCCTCTCGTCTCTTATTTGTCGAAGTGGAAAATCTTAGTTAACTCCGGTAAAACTCAAACAATTATTTTCTACAGAAAACGTAAAGACATATACTTCCCTAGCAGTCATATAAATTTAAACTTTGTTGATGTCAAATGGGAAAATAGTGTTAAATATTTAGGGTTAATGTTAGATAAAAAGAACTAATTAACTTCACAAATAAAAGAATTAGTACTTTAATCTACAATCTATACCCGTTCAAAAACAGGAACTCACGCCTTAACATAGACAATAAAATATACCTTTTTAGATCCATTTTTCAATCAGTTTTGTTTTATTGGGCTCCAGTCTAGGCAAATGTTACTAAATATCACTCTAACAGTCTACAAGTCACTTAAAATAAAATATTAAAAATGATTTTTAATCTCTCCTGGCATTACTCCACTAATGATTTGCATCAGAAAGCTAATAAAGGATACACGCGCTCGACTACATGACAAGTTTAGAAATAAGTGTACTCAATCCATATTTCCACATATTAATAATATATCACAAATACAATAACTAAGTCTTTAGTATTAAGTCTTAGATAGAAGTTTTAAATTAATAATATATTCATGGGTTTTTGCAAATTTTTTTATTCCTCCATTTATTTCCATTAGAAACTTAATGTTCAATATCATACTATTTACATCCTGTATAAACATATATTTAAGTAGCATGGGAAATGTAGCCTGATCTCTTAATTATTCTAGTTATGTTATGATCAAAAGAAACTGAAGATTCTGAGTGAAAGAATGTGCAAAAATCTGACATATTTTTAATGTACCGTAAAGTTTATCGTTCAGTTTATTACACTTAGTCGAACCGCTTAGTTAAACAGAGAGTATAATTAAGTTTAAAAATGCAATTAGTATTACAAACATCTTCGGAAACCAATTGATTTTAATTTTTTTTAAGTCTTTGTTTCTTCTCAAACTCTAACGAAATGAAAGCCAAATACTCATTCTTTTCTTTTTTTTTTTTCAATTAAAAATGTCTTTATTTTACTTATTTGCAGTAACCCAAAACCGCAAAATCTTCATTACAAACACCAAGAACAACAAATTTAATAAGTCACGCACAAAAGTACAATGTGGCATCGTCATGATGTCGTCCTGGCGACGCCACAAAACCACCAACAACACCAATTGCAACTGCCACATTTGAAGCGATACTTGTTAACGCTTATTTTGTTGTTGCCTTACACAAATTACTATTGCGTGGCATTGCCAGCAGCCACAAATTCTCAGCTTTTAATGCCCTTGGTCAACAGCAGTACACTTAGTGGTGGCAATATGGCTGTTGGCGGTATCATCAGCTTAGATGGTTCAGCAAACAATGCAAATCTACTGCTGAACAGTGTGAATAGCAACAGTGGCGGTAGTGGCATCAATAGTGGCATCAATACCGTCAATTCCAGCATCAATATTAATAGCAATATTGCTGGTAGCTCTGGTTCTAGTAACAGTGATTTGTTGCTACTCAGTGTAGTGGGCAACATTGGAGGTGGGGGTGGCGGCGTCAGTGGAAGTAGTGGCAACAACAATAGTAACATCATTGCGCTTCCCAAAGAGAAATTCTATGACAAGTGCAATGGACCCGGTGATCCGGGCCCATGCAAGCAATACATATACAAGTGGCGCTATGAGTCCACAACCAATGAGTGTACAACATTTATTTGGGGCGGTTGCGAAGGAAATCCACAGAATCGTTTTAGCACTGAGGCTGAATGCCTTTTCCATTGCATCGGTGGACCACGTAAGTTGCATACATTAATAAAAATAATGAAGATTTTTATTTTTTTTTTTTTGTTTTTTATTCTTCCAACAACCACAAACACAAAAGATACATTGCCACCTTTTTTGCAATCGACAACTCGTGAACCAAGTACTACAGAATCTGCCCAAGCAGTGCCTGCCTATACACCATTGCCACCTTACATGAATGTTGGAGGCGGTGGTGGTGGCCCGATTGTTAGTACTGGTGTTGGTGGCGGAAGTGGTATTGGTGGTGGCGGCGGCGGTGGTGGCTTTGCCGGCTATGAAGGTGAAGGCACTACACCAGTTCCAATTGAACAACGTGGTCCCGAGTTAACGTTTGCTGAAACGGGTCAAGAGAAAACATTTGTCTTCGCCAAGAATAACACGTTCATACAAATGGATGGCGACATCATACAGACATTTCAATTAAGGTGAGTGAGCGAGTTACTACTGACTGATTGTCAGACGGAGTCTACGGTATTTTTTATAGCTTGACAGAATAATATTCTGTGCTCGTTTTCGGTCATTTTATTTCAATTTGTAAATACCTTTATTTTGTCGCTTTCGGCTTGGCATTTTTTATGTCATCGCAATTTGTGTGATTGTGGAGATTGCATTGCACGATAGTCCAAAAAAGTCCAGTCAACGGAGTTTTTTCATTTGAATTAATCGGGTCAGTTGTTATTTGTGCCTTAAGATATTTTAATACTTTTAATCGTCTGGCCAAGGAGGCTTAAAGTGCTTAAAACAAGATAAATTCTTATTTCAAACGTCTGGGGAAAACTCAATTAAAACCTTTGAAATTTTAATTGAAATAAAGACAGTTGTATTCTTATGTATCTTAGTTAAATTATTCTAGACAATATTAAAGATATACATACATATGTACATACTGTTGCAAGAAAAAACAAATATATAATTTGTTGTTAAGCATCATTCTGCAAGTATTGTATCTCTTTTTTTTTTTTTTTTGGTTGCCAACATCTTAGTCTCTGAATGCAGAGTACTCACATAGAAACATAGAACGTGAGTTGCCCTTAACCGCTTTTGACATCTGAAGAAAAGAATCTCTATATTAAGAGAAGATAACCGACAATAGACAATGACTAGAAAGATGTCGTGTAGGAATACAGAGGTCCCTTTTTATATTCTTTTTCCTTGTCGTTTTGTCTAACATTTGTCTTGTATATTTAGTTGGTCCATTCTATTATTCGGCAGAATTTTGGCTTACCTTTGTGTTTCTTGCACTAGTATGTATGTAAACATACATAAAACAACTTATAATAATGGGCCTGGAAAATCTCAATTTTTTGTATCACTTAACTTATTTATATGCATTTTCTTATGTAAAGAGATTATGTATTATTGGTATCTAAATAAATTATAAAACTGAAATTTTCCCAAAAAGAAGATACTCATACAATAGTTTTTCATTACAATCACACACTTATCTACATATGTATAAATACTTTATAGTATAGTATAGAGTAATGTATTTTATCTTTGCTCATATGTTTACAGACTTTGTCGTGAAATTTCATTTCAATTTCGCACAAGACTACCGCATGGACTGCTGGTCTATCACAATGTTAAGAATCCAGATCGCATTAATTTGGATCCGTATGCGCTCTATGTAATTGTCGAGAAGGGTCAACTGAAGGTGGTACATGTCTTTGGCAAACATTCAACGAGTGTCACTGTCGGTGAGAGTTTAAATAGAGATGAATGGCACAGTGTCATGGTGAGTAGCATACGCATATCACACATGTTCTTCATGTGTTCAATGTGAATGCATGTAGATATACATATACTATACAAACATATACAATATATTGTACAATGCAATACAAAAAGCAAGTAATATAAGCAATAGCAATAATTAAGTAGTATGTAACGGTAGGTGCACCCTATATGTTAGTAGTGTGCTTAGTTCAAAGGTCACAATACAGCAGCAATTAGGAAGATTGGAAGCTTGCTGTTCACTAACTAGGACAGCAACTAGGAAACTGTGCTCTTATATTGTTCTATATAAGTAACATACACCTGCCTGCTTGCCACTATGTGTGTCTGTTTTCTTAGTATGTAATACATTTCCATGTTTCCTTGTCATCATCCAACCAGTTTGTGTGTATTATCAAACTTTTATAACAAAACCAAGTTGATTTATTGTATGTACGCTTACTGTCACCAACACACACATACTATACGGAAGAGATACATATAATTAGTATGCAATGGAAAGAATCTTAAATTAAGTTACTGCTTGAGCGTTTCTTCTCATCATCATCAACAACATCATCAATAACAACTGCCAACGCTGCTTTAGATCATGTACTAGTATGTAGTATGTCATCATCATCATCATCATCCCGTAGCAACATGAAATTCTTTCTTATTTTTATTTTATTTTCTTTTTCCTTTACTATGTATATTTGCTATAGGTAGTCTGATCTAATCCTGCTAATGCGAAATTGCATTTTCATGCACTTATAACCCACCTATGATGCTCTTACACACTCGCAATCACGCAACACGCAACGCAGGACCCCTTTCTCCTCATCTGTTTTTTGTAAATAAATTTACTCATAAATAAAATGAAAATTCCTGATGAATTTCAGCTGATCTCGATTTCTTCGTCTTTATTTGGTTCTACATAAATTGTTTTTTTTTTTTTCTCTCGCATGCTACTATTTCATTGCAAAAATTTATCGCATGTTGGAAAATATGTGCATCCAACAAGAGAGAAGAAAACAAACATAAATTCATAAATTCAGATACTCAGTTTGTTTTGTGCTATTGTTCTAGTGCATGTTGTCTTGTCCTTGTTCCTTGGCCTGATTGAACATAGTTGTATTTATTGTTGTTGTTGTTGTTGTTGTTGTTGTTGTTGTTATAGTCATTTGTTTGTTTATTGATTTATTTTCTCCTCTTTCTCCTAACACAGGTGCGCATCGATGTGCATGGTGCAAGATTAATTGCTCGCGTTGATAATAGTCAAGAGGAAGTTTATCTAAAAGGTTTGAATCATGAGTACAACTACGGTGTATCAACAAATCTGCCCTCGGTAGTGCTAGTGGGTGGTAAGTATGTTATATCAGAGTGTGAGTATGTAATATTTGGAAGATTTTTCATTTTACTTTTTGTCCAACAAAAAGAAATGAGTTCATTTCAAATTTGCAATAAATGTTACAATGCAATTATAATCTTCAATACAAACCGAAATGCAAGCCACAGAAATCTCAAAACGTAATTGAAAAACGTTTGCTTTTCCTGCTGCTACTGTACCCTACAACTACACTAGGCATATGTTACAAAAGTTAGTTAGTTTTGATCATAAGTATTGGGTATTAACAGGAAATGATTCTTCTTGCTTCTAAAGAAATGAAGTTTTCTCATTAAATTGCGGAAGTTTTCCAAAAATTATCATAGTTGCAATATTGCAAGAAATGAAAGTTTCCATTTTAATTATAAAATTTTCCAGACTTCTATAGAAACAAAATATATAAGTTTAAGTCAAAGTTAATAACTAACAAATTCATGGTTATATATTTTCTTATACTTTTCCATATTTTAATTAATCTTCATTATCATCATGGATGCTGGGACAATGAACAAACAAAAATTAAACTGAAACTCAAACTCAAACTAAATTCAAAATCAACAACAAATTTCTAACTTAAACTATAAAATTAAATACAAAAATCGCCATAAATGTTACTTCCGCTTTTATGTATTGTAAATATAATGAAAGGACTTTCATCGGAAGAGAAACTGCATGGCGTAAAGTACATTATAGAATCCTTTGTTGGCTGCATACGCAATGTAGTTTTGAGTTCGGGCAAAGCGGCATCCGATCTATTGCCCATTGCACCGCTGGTGGCCACCAAACATGAAAATGTCAATGAAGGATGCTCAGACAAATGCGATTCTAGGCATAATCTATGCTTTGTGGGTTCACATTGCATAAATCACTATGCAGGCATCTCGTGCGATTGCTTTGGCACATACTATGAAGGGGAACATTGCGATATCTATAGTAAGTATGTATTATACTACATGTTAAGAACTACAATATATAGAAAGACACATAATGAACCGATTCGAGCCAAGTCGAGTCGAGTACCATAAAACTTAAACACTAATGAGGCAACGTTGAATTATGCACAACTTTAGATTTGACTTTTTGACCGGCGGCTATGGACTAACATTTTAAATTAGTTTGTTGAGCTTAATATGCATATAATACACACATAAATGCATATAAACACACACACATACACACACACACACACAGATACTCGTATATGATATTTAAAATATTTAGTTAATGACATAAACCCAATTTTCTGGCTGCCATAATCCCAATTAAGTCACGCGAGGCCATTAAATATGAAAACCCATTAAAAATTGAGCATCTCATTTACCGTTTTTGACATTAGACAATTAAGCGCAAAGGACATTTTTAATGTCAATAGCTTCGATGTTAGCAGAGACTGAGAGAGAGAAAGAGAGAAAAGTAGCGATATCATTATAAACCGCAGACATGTGGCCTGCAGTGGCTTATGCAAGAGATGCACGAAATTCTACATGCAAATGATTTCAAATAAAAAAAAAAGAAAAAAAAAAATTAATTTTTAGACCAATAGAAAAATAGACAAAGTGATAAGGAGAGGAAGAGACAGAGTGATAAGGGGAGGAAGAGACAGAGTGCTTTATTGTAAGTTTTCTATATAGCCAGTGTCTCTAATCTTTGGTATATGAGCTCACATTTTATGGATTCGAAAGAACTAGTATTAAGGCGAATCTTCCGTCTTTTATTCCGTTCATCATAACAAAGATCCTATAGGTCTTACCACACTGCGGAACTCATTTAGCCATCCCAGCGTCCTGTAGAACTCAGTTCAGTAGGAAATAAGGACAATGTTTTTAATATCAGCCGCAAGTTCTACGTGTGTTTTTTTGGTTTTAAATCTCTTTGAATGGCATCTGTTAGAGTTTTTCCTAAAGGTTAAAAAGTAGACCCTCTATGACTACTAAAGTTGTCCAATTATTTACACAATCTGACATAGTAATGTTTATTGCATAAAAAAGACACAGAAAATGTAGAAGAATCACTTCACACATGGCACCGGAAACATGCTGTCAGCCAATGAAACCGGAAGTTGTCGGAACATTTGATACAATCAAGCGCGCAGACACTTGAAAGAAAAAATAAAAAAAAAAACAAAAATAAGCCCCCGGTCATATTAATAACAAATATCAGATATACAGACAAGAGTTGAATGCTGTGCTTAGTTTGACCCACCTTCATCATTCCACATCAATTCCACATTATAGACATTCTCATGCCGCATGTCATTTGTCGCGTGTCCAACACTTGTCTGAATGATCACTTTCTATCACTCTCTCTCTCTCTCTCTCTCTCTCTCTCTCTCTCTCTCTCTCTATCACTCTCTTTCTTGCTATCTATCTACTCTTATTCACTCATATATATATATTGTATACTCACATTTGCTCATACACACTTTTGCTGATTTTTCGCACAAAAACTCATCTGACATGACGTTGACATTTGTGTCGCATGGTACAATTTCATATAAAAATTGTATGTCATGAAATTTTCCTCATCTCGTATAAATAAAATTTGACTTTTCATATTAAAAACAAATTAAATAAAACGTAAAAAAGAGTTCAATTAAAATTCACTTAATGCAAAATCAAAACGAAACGTTAAGCAAAATTTTTAATTATTGTATGGAAAAATTTTAATGTGAAAAATTAATCATTATGAGTTCTACAGTCAATAAGAACTCTGAGCTTTCAATACGTCGACGAACAACTGAATCTTTTTTAGAATACAAAAAGCGTCTAACCTTTCTTGCCCGACTTAGATCAAACAATCGAATTAAGAAAGCATGCAGTGTCATAAATACAAAACCGAAACCCATTCAGATTGGGGCATTTCTAAATGCCCGTGAGATGGCACTCAATATGCGTCGAAAGCAGGAAATTTTTCGCCATAATATGCTTATGTTGATGCGCTTAAATGAATTGCAACGTATTTTGGGTTCCATTGATTCATTCAATAAAGTTGGTGCGAAAGGTAATAATATACCTGAGAGACTTAGGCGACACCGTCAAATCCAGAAAAGTAACTATGAATTTGGTTGCTCGCTATTGCGTGTCAAATCAATAGTGGATACACAACACAAGGAATATATTAAAACCACCAATAAATCTAATCGAAATAATATGTTTGACCATGCTGTCATCGATGAGTATCGGACTTATTTGCCGTCACCCTATAATCGAGGTTATAATTTGGCCCAACGTTTATTGAGGCCAAAAATATACTTCGATTATGGTGTGATTCGAGTTCGATCATTGGGACGCATCGTTATGCAATTATATACAGAGGTCAGTCCTAAAGTTGTCCTTGAATTAGCACGCCTATGTACATACAAGGAACATCACCGTCTTCAATGTTTACGCATCTTTCCCAATTTATGGATTGAAATGGAAGTGAATACCAATGGACGTCACATCAAGGAGGATATAGAATGTTCGGAACCCAAAAGAGAAATAATAGGCAACCATTGCATACTTTCTTATGCTGAGGATTATGCTACCGAACATGGTTTTCCTAAAGGACTTATAAACTTCTCGATTGGCATGAGACCATTGATGAAAGGATCTTCATCACGTATCGCCTTTGGATATGTCTGCGATGGTTTCCCTGTGATGAATTATATCAATGAGTTTGGGACGAAATTTGGCAAAACCAAAAATACTATTGAAATTATAAAGTGTGGATTGCTTTAGTTGGTTTTTTAATTTAAGTTATTTATGTATATTTTTTTTGCATAACTTCGGATTTCATTTATCTCACTGAACTCTTAAGTTTCATATGCACTCATTGTTGTACCATATTCTGAGGGACTATATGGCAACTCCTTGCTAGTTATCATCTTCCACTGTTCACGTGTGTATAGTATGGCATGTCAGAGATAAGCACACTAAGCACTTTTTTCGCTACTTGCTCGCGCTACAGCAACCAATTTCTATTTTATTTTTCACCATTTTGCACTTGTGCGCTTGGCCACGAAAACATGGCTTGGCTTGACTCGGCTAGGGGCTCTACCATGGCACCAGTAACACTACCAACAACAATAGAAGCAAAAAGTATTGCCCTCAGCATCAAACGTATGTACATATGTACATATAACGCGTTTGGGGGCATAGCTTTGGTTGTGGCAACTTGCAACTTGCAGTGCAAACAAAATAATCTCATTTTTTCGTCGTCAAGCGCTGCGCCCAAGATAATGCAACGCATGGAGAATAGCATAGTTTTAGTATTGTCGAATGGCAAGAAGGAAAAAGTTAAAAAAAAAAGGAACAGAATAAAAAAAATTTACACGGCATGTTGCACAAAAAACTTGTTTAAATTGTTTGGTTTGGGTTGAACAAACAAAATAAAAAAAAAAAATCATAAAAGAAAAATGGTGTAGACCAGTTTGACTGGGTGGCACCATCAGTACAATAGTCAGTACACAGATAGCACAACTAAAAGAAGCCAAGTAGGAAAAAAAAAATGCGTGTAAATATTTTTAAAAGGCACTCCTCATACATGACTATAGTATACCATCAAGGGTCTGTGTGTATGTGTGCGTGTGTGTGCGTTTGACAATAATGTAGCGTGAAAGTTGATTTTGTATTTTAAAAGCTTATCCCAGGCTTCAGGTCAGGCAAAGTTGATGCAACAAGGCATATTGTTTAATGCTTTTACTTTAATAACATTTAATAATTTGCATTATTCCGCTTCCTGTACCATATATCCTTTCCGAATTTCTTCTTATATTTTATGCACAGCTGCCACAATCATAACGCTACGTGGTGCTAGTTATGTTTCGTATCGCATCTATGATTGGAAGGACCGTGTTCATTCATCAACGACACGCATCAGTTTAATGTTCCGTACACAATTTGATGATTCCGCTCTATTCTATGCAAGCGGTGAATCTCTAAAACATCAATATATTGCTGCCTCCATAAAAAATCAATCGATTTATGTTGAAATCGATTTCGGTGATAATGTCATGTCTACTGTACTCACAGATGAATTAACCCGTAGCTATTGGCATAATCTAACCATTGTCCACGAACAACGCACTGTACGCATTATCCTTGATCAACAGATGAAGATACTTGAAGTGCCACCAACGGCAAGTGCTAATTTACTCTTTGATCCGGAAATCTATTTCGGTGGTGGACCCGATTTGCATAAGAAGAAAGGACTTGCTTCGCATAATAATTTCGTAGGCAGTTTGAAATATGTTTATTACAATGATATCTCCATTCTGTATGAATTGCAACGAGGCAATCCCAAAGTGCATTACCATGGTGAGTGTGAATAATAATATTGTATATCAAAATACCTACGATAGTAAATTGTATTTATCACTTATTTGATCACGTGTTTTACTCTACTCTTACTTATTGTGATTTGGTCTTTCTTATTATTGTAGGTGTGCTTGAGGCTGAATTTCGTGAGAATGAAGTGAATGTCATACCGATAACGTATCCCTTTGCGACATCACACATTTGGTGGCCCATAAATCACGCCGAACAATTCAATATTAAATTCGATTTCCGTAGTAGTCGACCGGGTGCTGTGCTCGCCTACAGTGATGTGACCACATCCGCCGGAAATGGTTTTTGGGAGGTAAGCAAACTAAACTAACTGAAACGAGTGGCATATATGGGTCAAGTGAAACTCAATGTTACTCCACATATATATACATATTTGTAGCATTAGAAAACAAAGCAAAAAAATCTAATGTCAATCACATTCGATTCTATTGGTGCAAATTATTAATACGATTATTTCCATACATTTTTTATATTGAATATTTTAACACAAAATATAATTTATATTTGAATAAAAAATGCATAAAACAAAAAACCACACAAAAAATGAAATAGAAAAATGTCCTATGTGGACATATCACATCTCTTTCAACTTCATTGTTTGACATTTCTATGTTTGAATGTGTTCAAATGTGTATTTTATCATTTATGTCCGTGACATTTACTCCTATTTTGGGCTCAATAACATAACATGTTGTTTTGTTATTGTTGAAAATGTTCTATTTGACAGAATATTGGATTTTTATATAAACATACATATTTACTTTTCTTATTGTTAGCATGTGCGTATGTACCCTGCACAGCTTAAGTGTGAAATGCATTAACAATTTAGTCTGATATTTGCAATATATGGAACTGTGGATATAGAATAAATATACTGAAATTATCAGCATACTATGCACTAATCGAGTTTTACAACCGCCATAATCAGACCACTTACAATACATTTCATTGTAGATACTTTTTGAATTTAATTTTCACTTTTAAATAATTTATAAAAATTCATTTGTTTATATTTTATAAATCACAAAAGCGGACGTAGACATAACGCATGTGTACAATTGATATATTATATTCAAAATATAAAAATGGGAAAAGTGCGAGTCAGACTCGTACACGGAGGGTTCCGTACTAGATTGGATTTGTCTGCTTCCAACAAATGTTCCGCGCCTATATCAGAAACTTATAGTGCCTAAATTTAAGTTCGATAGTCCAAAAAACGAAAAAGTTTTTCTAATAAGAACCTGAATTTTAATGAAGGTTTGTAAGGGAGGTACCCTCCCTAGTAGTCCGATCAAACTGAAATTTCGACAATATAAGTTTCTGATGTATAGCCACCAACCATCCAAATTTCAAAATCATGGGATTACTGGATCATATACCGGCCAGACAAACCAAAATGTTTCTTGTATGGGGACCCCTGTAAGTTTATGAAAATATTTTAGTTTTAGTATTTGGTGCTGATGTCCGTATAGAACTACACATTCTGAGAAATTTTCATTTCTATATCTATTGCGGTTTATGAGATATGAGCCGAGAACGGACGGACGGACGGACAACGAAGTCTCTACAATAGGGTTCCTTTTGGTACTCTTGGGGTCCGGAATCCTAAAACTCATTGATTATAATTTGAGAGCAGTTCTCTATTAAAGAAACACCAAATGAAATGTAAATTTTTACGGAGCAAAAAACGAACAATAAGCAAAAGTAATCGCTGACTCCTCGCGCTTAGTTGGAGTTCATTGTGAATGTCAACTATTCCAATTTTATTTACAATACAAAAGGCAATTGTCAAGAAAATTTTAGTGTTGTAAATACATAGTTATTTTTATAGTTTCTGTTTATTTTTGAGTCAGACATCTAGGACAGACATTTCAGAACACCGTAATTTCACAAACAATCTGCACTGCGTTCAGAAAGGACTAATCAGTCAGCGTTACTAAGTAATCGGGAAAAATGTCAGCGATTTAGCGCCACCAATAATTAGATAGATAGAGCAGTTGATTGTAAACTTTTGGTATCTTAATAAAAATTATGTCTTTTGTGATGGGAACCAGTTGCTATGAAATTATTATTCATCCTTTTTAATCTGGAATCTATGCAGGTGAAAATGTAAACCATTAAGACATTTACATATATGTGTCTTACTCGATCGTATAAATAAACTAAACAACAAACAAAAAAAAAAAGTGTATAATAAGTTTTTATATAAAAAACACTTTGAAGTAAAATATATATAATATAATGAAAATAATAACTTTCAATTTCTTTTCTTTTTTTTTTTTTAAATTGTCATTTCAAATTGTTTCTTGAAATATCATTTGAATTATAACAAATTTCGTCTAGTGCTGTAAACTCTGTAATTAACAGGAAACGCAGGGTTCAAGGTGACTTAAATAAAATCTTTATACGATCCAGAAAACCACCATATACCATTTGTCTAGACACGAAAAAATTCTAAGAATAAAGAAAAATTCAATAACAATAAATGATTTTACCAAATATTACAATCGATAATTTCCTACCTGCGAATCATAATGCATAATATATTTTTTATTATGCACTGAGAACGTAATTATTTCTTTAATATGAGAAAAAGTCACACTAAGTTAATTACCATAATAAAATAATTAACTTAACTGGGATGATTATCTTTCTGCTCACGTATCTATATAAACCGATAAGTTTGGTAAAAATATATTACTCGTCAGTGAATTTTCAAAGGATTGACTTAAAACTAAAAACTAAACTGAAAAACAATTCAAATTTTAAGCAATTTATTTAAGTAAAAAAAAAATTGAAAGCATGTCGAAAACAGAATTCAATTGTACTAGTGCTGCGAAAAGGAACGTCCAGTACCATAGATTTTTATACTTGGAGCAATTGCCTAAAAAATTAAAAAATCCATCGAAATTATTGTTTCATAAGATTAACTTAACAGATAAATTGCTTGGTGCCTTTGAGGATGATGCCGAAGATTATAACTCCAATGAAGAATATCATCGATCAACAAGTTATGCGGATTATATGGAGAATACCGTATATCGACAATTACCAATGTTAAAGGAACGGTACAAAGAGAAAAAATATTTACTGTGTCTCAAACAAAAACAGTATAGTGATTTTAAGGCTACAAGGTTGAGATTGTTCAAGAACAATCTATCGATGCTTTATAGACCAATCTTCACTTACGTAAAACCGATAGCAGTAGTGATCGAGGACAGAATCAAGAAGTATCATACGACCGAAATAACAAGTGTATGTATGAATAATGCAATGCAAGATGTGAAATGTGGAACCATTAAGTCAACAACGCGAAAAAATTTTGGAAGAACAGCTTACTATGGATTCCAGAATGACAAACAGCTGCAAACTCAAGTGGACCTACCAGAACAAATGGTTCAATAAATACCCCAAAATAGTTCAAGTTTACATAATTAGCATGATCAGCCCATCAGCTCCAGTATCAGTAAGATGATGCAGGAACCAATGAATATCAAAAACCAAGTGAAGCTCCGCATATAAAATTAAGAAAAACAAATAATTAAAATAATAAAAATTATGCGCCAATATAATAAAAATTTGGATGAGATAAAATCGAGATCTGTTTTTTTTTTTTTTTTTTGTTAATTTAATATTAGTAGTAGTATATAGGGTATATAGAAGACTACCAATGTATATAGATGTATATAGACTGGACAATTCGGGCAATTGATTTCTAAATAAATAGTGATACGGATTTCTAGGATTTAATTTTGAATTATTAATGTTTGAAAAATGTAATCAAACAACACTCACTTACTATATAAAATGATATAGTCTTATAGTTCCGATTATGGAATTCCCTTAGCTATAAAATACTTTAATTTGTAAATAAATAAGAGCAAAAAGCAAAATCAGCCTATCAATTTATTGTATACGCAAGTCAACTTACAAATAATCATATTTCCTAGTTTCTCCCATATTTTTAAAAATATTTATCCTTTCTGGTTTAGTTGACATCTCTTAGTTAAAAATTCTAACTCACTCTGCGACGTAAGTTGTAATGTATGTAATGCAATGCGTATGCTATTTTGTTCTCTCAACAATGTAAAACATTCATAAAGAATCCAACAACAATTTCGAATACTGTAGCACAGTATAGCTCTTATACTCTCTCGACATATCAAACACTGAAGACACAACACAAGAAAATTTTAACGACAAAATAGAAGAGAGTAAAAACTAAAGACAACAACAAAGAAACAATAAATTAAAGTGACAAGTTTTTAAAGTACCAACAACAACAAAATCAAAGCGATATGATACAAAGCAATTACGGGACCAGATGTATAATAGGACATTTACAGTACCACTGAATCACGATGGTTCGTTTTGGCGTTTACAGTGCCGATTTTATATACACAAATTGCAGTTTTTATTTTTGCGCGCAACAAAACAATGCGAAGATATCAAGAAAATAGGCACAACACAAGGTAATCTCATCAAGAGAAACTATTTCTAAAGCTTCGAATCATGGTCAATCAATTTCTGATTTAACTATAAATCGAATTACATTCTACAATATAACTCCTGAGTGAAGTCATTTTCCTTGTGATTGTTGTCGTATAAGATTACACTGTAAATGGGCTGTAAAGCAGCAACAATTTTGATTTGCTCTATTACTGTTTCCCAAGCTTTTAACAAACAGTTAATTTTAAGTTCGTTTAGCGGGAGCGATAAATGATATAAACGAACAAAAACCCGTTCCGCCGCAAACTAATTAAAGCTTTAAAACAAAATTGACTTGCTTTTAATGTTGATCGAAACAGTATATCAGCAGCCTTTCATCGAAGCAGTCGAATGTCGATGTGGTGAAGCGATAAATCAAAACGCTTCTGCCAGTTGTTGAAGATTTATTGCAAAGACAATAAATATAATACTCTAAGATATTGTCTATAAAAATCCTTTGAAAGGATTAAATTTCAATTGTCATCTTACTAATATTTTGGACAAGGAAATGCATGAAGGATGATAAACGCAATTTGTCGCTGAAGAGAAAATCATTTATTCGAAATTCTGCCTTCATTATAAATTCACAAATCCTGAAACTAATTTGGGTGTTACAGTTGTTTTGGTACTTCTAAGAAGAAACTTGTGCAAATGTTTGCAGGCATATCATACTGGACCGATCATTCCAAATGTGTAGACTCGAACTATATTGTGGCAATTATTATGACTCATCAATAAATGTTGCCGTTGTTGATGTAATACTATTTGAGTTTACACTCGTTTTGGAATGCATATTGGACTTTTCTTCCAAAATTGTGAACCAGAAATATGCATTCTACCATTTGTTCTTGTTGGTGCATCAATAAATCGTGGTGTTCTTGCGTTACCATCTTGTGTTGCATCAGCCCGACTCTGATTGGTGGCGTCGTAGGCCTGTCATCGATCAATGTTGATCTTGGCTTTTCGTACCGGAAGATTGGCTTGTGTAGCATCTTTGGATTGTTTTTGTACAATCTCAACCTCGTAGCCTCAAAACCACTTTTTGCATCAGAATCAATAGTCTTTTTCTTTATTAACAAATGTCGATCCGTGGTTTTATCAATTTTATCCACATAAGTCGATGAAGACATCATTGGAATTATAGTCTTCGCAGCCATAAGCATCATAAGCAACTAGCTATTGATCTGTTAATTCATTCTTGTAAAGCAATAGTTTTGATGGATTTTTCAATTCTTTACGTGATTGCTCGTGCTTCAAAAACTCTGGTATTGCACATCAATTACTGGAACTGTATCCAAAGCAATAGCATAATAGAATTCAATTTTCGACATGATTCCGGTTTAATTTGTGCGCATTATAAGGCATAATTTATTTTCATTATGTATTGAGCACCCAATTAATTCCTTAATACAAGTACAATATATGGGAAAACCTACTAATATAATTTGCGCAAATAATAATAAAAATTCAAATTTAGAAGAACAGCGAACTAACTGAGAGCATATCGAAAATAGAATTGAATTATGTTAATGCTTTGTTTGCTCTGAAGACTATAATTCCAATGGTGCAACTAGTTTTGTGGGTTAGATTGAAAACACATCAGATGACATTTTCCTAAATTAAGAACATAAATCTTTACTGATTATGAAATAAAATGACTGACATAAAGGCTATGAGATTGAAATTCTTCAAAAATAATCCAAGGATGACATACAGACTAATCTTCCTGTGCGTTGATTCGGGACGAACATTTCACAAGGACAGGCCTACGACGGCACCAATAAGTATAAGGCTGATGCCACAAAAGATGGAAAATCAACAACGCGAACTTTTTTTTTTTTTGATCCATCAACAATAGGAAATTGTTCAACAATTACTCTAAAATAGTTCGAGTTTATATATTTCGAATGATCTGCCCACCAGATCCAGTATGATGATGCAGATAATGCAAGAATAATATAAGTTCAATCGAAATATTTCCTAAAGACTTTCTATATACATAAGCACAAAAACAACAGTAACAGCCAATTCAATTTCAGGATTTCAATATCCCCCAAATAAATTTAAATTAAAAAAAAAAAACAATCAAATAGATATATATTTATTTATTTTTTTGAAGTTGACTCTTAATCAAAAATTACAAGTTAAAAGCATAATTATCATTAATGATAAGTTTAAAATTAAACTTACTAAAGCAACATTGCATGGTATAAATTTTGTATATGTGATTTTTTATCAGAATAACTAATTATCCCCATCACTTTTAAGGCGTTATGCTTGTGCCGTTTGGTCCAACATTTTCAATAATCGCTATATTATTGGCAGTTTTTGTGGTCGATGTTCTGGCGACTTGATTTTTATTTGCTAAACCATGAGCAATTGAATTTGATTTCCAAGCAGGTAATACAGTTTGCTTGTGTTTCTCAATTTTTATAGATGTGCTGGAATTTGGTGCATCTATTTTAGGTAGAGAAACACTTTCGATGGCATTTGTTTCTTCATTATTACATATTTCCAAATTATTAGATCCTGTAGAAGGATACATCATGTTATTGTGTGTCTCTCCCACTATTATCTTGTAACTAGCCAGAATTACCATTTGGTGTTCTGGTAATACATTTGGTGGCAGGACATGGTGACTTGGTCTTTTTTTCACTATATCCGAATCGGAATCAGAAGGATGCTGAGTCAACATTTGCTGTAGCGATGATATAATAAGCGTCTCGACTTGACTTGTATCTTTTAACTGTGTTAAGAAATTAATGTGTAGATTTAAACTCTTCTGTAGTTTAGAAATTTTATCCATTACCACTTGTTCCAAGTTTGATCCATGTTCAATTGCCTTTGGCAATTCAAGATCAAACGTTTTGATGTCAGAAAATTTGTCCTCAGTGGGTTGAGTCCAAGTGGACAGATATTCTGCATAATGGATGATGGAATTTCTTGGACAACTTTTATTTTTATTTGATTTTCCATTTTCGTTGATTGAATTTTTTAGATAGTTTTAAAATCTCACGATTTGCTCTGCTCGAGAAGCTTATTCAGACTGACAATGATACTTCAGTACATTCTAAAAGAAACCTAATAATTAACAGTCAAATTAATTGCAAGGGTTTCTCGGAAAAGTACTTAGGCGTGCAACTCAGGTAAACGAAGTCCTGAAGAGATGTTTTGTCAGCGCTCGGTTTTAATATTGGAATTATTGTGCTGAGTTTGTATGCTTTTGGTATATAATTTGAAAGAATAATTTTGTAAAGGTAGATAAGCCTATTTTTGGTTTGGTTTGGTTTGGTTATGACTGGGGATGACTTTTCTCAAACCAAAACATTTGATCTTGAGTTGCCAAAGGCAAGTGATCATGGTTCAAGCTTAGAGCAAGTGGTTATGTATATAATTTCTAAACTTCAGGAGAGCATATGTCTGCACATAAATTTCTGAACAGAGTTAAAACGTGCAAGAAGTAATAAAGTCGAGACACCTATTGTATCACCCCAACAACAAATGTTAACTAAGCCTCATTCCGATTCGGGTATAGTGAAAAAGAGTCCAAGTCTTCATGTCCTGCCACCAAATGGATTACCAGAACAACTAATGGTAATTCTGGCTTATTATAAGAAAATAGTGATAAAGATACACGATAACATGATGAATCTTTCTACAGAATCTGATCGTTTGGTAATCTGTAAGGATGAAGAAACTACCGCCATCGAAAGTTTTTCTGTACCCAAAATAGATGCACAATATACCATAAAAGTCGTTACCAGCACATCTAAAAAAATCGAGAAACAGAACGAAACTGTATTACCTGGAAATCAAATTCAAATGCTCATGATTTTGCTTTTAAAAATCAAGTTGCCAGAAAATCGACCACAGAGACTGCCAAAATTATAGCGACTCTTGAAAATGTTCTGGTTGGGATTGGACCAAACGGCACATGCATAAACCTTAAAAGTGATGGGGAAAATATTCTGGTACGAGCATTAATGGGCAAAATCATTAATGATAAAGAACAATAATCAGTTTACTTAACGCCATAACTTGTTACAAACGTAGGACTGTCCTTAATTTTTATGCCAAAAATAAGCGCAATCAGCGCAGTTTGTTTACAGCAGCTGGTTTATTCAGTCCACCTCAGTAGTTCTTCGCGAATTTTACAATGGAAAAAAATATTGAAAAAAGAGTTTGTTTTAAATTTGGTATTTTGAACGAAACATTTTCGTGTAACAGCTCGTTCAATTTTGTTCAACCATTTGGGCATGCAGCGCATCGCCACTCGGCTCGTTCCGATTGAGCTGAATTTTTTGCAAAAAGAGTATCGGCAGAAGGTCGCTGAAGACATGCTGGATCGGGCTAATTCTGATCCCACGTTCATGGGACGCATCATAACTGGTGATGAGACATGGGTGTACGACTACGACACGGTCATCGGAACGGTTGGAAAAAAATGATCCGAATCTGAAAAAAAACTCGAAAAGTCGTTCCAAAATCAAGGTGATTCTGATTGTTTACTTCGATTTCCGTGGAGTGGTTCACCGTGAGTTCATTCCAGAAGGCCAGATTATCAATGATTATAAGGCCAAAAAAGCACTAAATACCATCGACCAGCCGCCCTATTCACCTGACTTAGTTCCGTGTGACTTTTTCCTGTTCCCCAAACTCAAATTGCCGCTTCGGAAACCCGGCATGTTTCCATAGACTCCATCAAACAAAATTCGCCGAGAACTACTGAGGTGGACTGATTAAACCAGCTGCTGTAAACAAATTGGTTGACAGATCGCGCTCATTTTTGGCATAATAATTAAGGACAGTCCTACTAACATACAGAAAAAAAATCTAAAAAATACTCAACAGGCAATTTGAATGATAGATTCTATGAACTTTATTGTCATAAGGTACACCGTATAAATGTGATCACAATCTTTTATCCCAGTGCGAAATTCTGTTGTCTCTCCTCTCTAACTCTTCATATTCTACATTTCGGTCCTACAGTCTGGTCTGCCATGCTTGTAAAATCAGGGATTTATTACATTTTTTATAACCTATTGTCCCTGAGTATTTAAGAATTCTATAATAGAAGAGACCATAAATTATCTAAAGAAAAGTCAGCTGCTTGTGAAGCATTCGTGGCCAATGCCACAGGAGCCGTTTGTACATAATTGTGCTCGCCTTAATATATTATTTGTATTGTCCAGTTTCGACCGGTTCCTTTTCTTTTTCAAAGAGTTTGGTTTTTTTGATTGAATAGATACTTAATAGTATGCAATGTCATGTTCTGATCAACTAAATATGACTATTGTAATATCATTCAAACAAGAGACAATTCCGATTTCCTACAATTCTTAAAATAAAAACAATTTTTTCATATTTTATTAAAAATTTTCATCGTTTATTTTTTATTTATATATAATTTTAGTTTTAACTAAGAAATTTTTACAATAATATTTATAACTAATTCATATATGTATTTTACAAAAATCTTAGCTTAAAAATAAGATACTCGATGTTATTATTTATTCTCCAATATCAGATTCGTTATGATCATCACCGATCTCACTTGATGTGTCACAGATTCCCGAATCAAAAGAATTATCAAGTACGGCAGCTTGTATGATCTGTTGCACTTTCTCATCATTGAAAAATGCATCAATATCCTCAAGATCGTAATTGAAGTCGGGGTCAAAGAAAACATCAAACAAGTGTTCTAAAAAGTCAATGCTGATTTCTGACTCCATGCTGTCATCCAGGCTAAAGTCCAAGTGCTCATCATATATACCGCAAATTCCTGAATCAAATGAATTGTCATCAAAGCTATCATAATCGTTATTATGATCCATAATCAAAGCCGCAGATAGTCGAGTTTCCCGAGCCGACGGAAGTTTCAGTTCATCAAGTACGGCAGGTTGCATGATCTGTTGCACTTTCTCATCATTGAAAAATGCTTCAATATCCTCAAGATCGTAACTGATGTCGGGGTCAAAGAAAAAACCAATCAAGAGTTCCTAAATGTCAAAGCTGATTTCTGACTCTATGCTGTCATCCAGGCTAAAGTCCAAGTGTTTATCAAATATACTGCAAATTTCCGAATCAAATGAGTTGTCATCAAAGCTATCCTAACCTACAAATTATTAATAAAACAATGTATGGACTTATGGTATCCAGTTATACAAAAGAATACATAACTTGCGCAATCATTTGGAGAATCACCTACAAAAATCCTAAACAACAGCCCAAACGTCAAAAAAAAACACATCAACAATAACATTTTTTCTGCTAAGCCTATGTAATTGAAATCCAGCGTTCATTCGATTTATCACCGATTTGGCTCAGCAAACTCGTCATATCGTATCACTTTGGATTGTCTTGGATGGGGTGGGTGTCATGACCACAATGATAGTAATAAAATCTAGAACACATGATTCAAATTCAAAAAGTTGCCTGAAAATAGACTAAAGATTGATTAAGTAGAATGTAATTAAGTCAATTATTATAGTGAAATAATTATTACATTCGGTTCCATATGTTGTTTTAATAATTACTGTGCGGTGGTATATCAGAAACGAACGAAAACACAAATCCTTGAGCAGTAAAGAAGTTAACAACGGAGGCAAGCATATATTATTCAAGCCTTAACTTCAAGCTTCATTGGAAAGTCGTCATCAGTACATAAATAAAAATGTCCGAACGCAAAGTTTTAAATAAATATTACCCGCCAGACTTCGATCCTTCGAAGATTCCGCGCATGAATCTCCCAAAGAATAGGCAATACACTGTTCGATTGATGGCTCCCTTTAATATGCGCTGCAAGACATGCGGTGAATATATCTACAAGGGCAAGAAATTCAATGCTCGTAAGGAAGATGTGGATAATGACACTTACTTGGGAATACGAATTTATCGCTTTTACATAAAATGTACACGTTGCTTGCAAGAAATTTCATTTAAAACAGATCCTAAGAATACTGATTACGAGATCGAAGCAGGAGCAACACGAAATTTCATGGCATTGAAACTTGCTGAGGAGCAGGCACGGCGAGAAGAAAAAGTAGCTCTTGAGGAGGAAGCAAATAATCCAATGAAACTTTTGGAAAATCGAACACAGCAATCACGCAATGAAATCGAATTGCTTGAATCTTTAGAAGAGTTACGTGTTCTGAATCAGCGTCAACAAGCTCTGGACTACACTACCATGTTGCAACAGTTCAATCCTGCAGAAACCGAACGCCACCGTATAGCACGTGAGGCACGAGAGGACGAAGAGTTCATAAAGTTGGTTAAATTTAGCAACAAGAGCGAAAGTCGTAAGCGAATAGTTGCTGAAGAAATAATCGAGGAAATTAAGCCCAATAGTAATGAGCCTTCGGTTGCTAAATTAAATCCGCCAAATTTCGAAGTCAAAGGTGGAAATAATGTAAAAAATAAGAAGCGTTTAGTAATTGTTAAACCTAAGTCGTTGAATGTGCCAACAATCATTCATAAATTAATTGAGCAACCGGCAACGAAAAGACATCATCTGGTGGTTTGTCACTACTTTCTGCTTATTCAGATAGTTCGGATAATTCAGACTAAATTAACTTAAGATTTTTATTGATGAAATAAAATTAATTGTATCGTTTAATGCAAAATTCGTTCGCCTGTGTATGTTTTGAAATTTTAGTTTCACAATTTTATTTTAATAAAATTCATTAAGAACCTTTCCAAATGAATACAATTTTCGCATAATCTGCGTTATTTCCTAATTAAAATATCGTGTGTGAGCAACGTGAGGGAGATAATAAAAACTATATTAAAATGTTCAGGTAGAACTGTGTAAATCTAATGAAATAGTGTATTTTTGGACCTTAAGGGTCTCTGGAATTCTATTTATACCCTCTGCTATGTCAAGTGTGAGTAATGAAAAGAAAGTGAGAGAGGGGAGAGAGAGGAGAGAGAGGAAAGAGAGATTAAGAAAAAGTAATTAGTGTGCATCGTCATTTTCTTGCTATATAAGGAAGAGACTTTCATTCATTTTATTCACACGTTAACTGAAACTTCCGTCGGCTCAGGAAACTCGACTATCTGCGGCTTTCATTATGGATGATAATAACGATTATGATAACTTTGATGAC
This sequence comes from Amiota minor, assembly GCA_037043295.1. Taxonomy (NCBI): domain Eukaryota; kingdom Metazoa; phylum Arthropoda; class Insecta; order Diptera; family Drosophilidae; genus Amiota; species Amiota minor. The sequence continues at coordinate 31,166 of JBAMAW010000142.1, read as the reverse complement.
AATTCATTTGATTCAGGAATTTGCAGTATATATGATGAGCACTTGGACTCTAGCCTGGATGACAGCATGGATTCAGAAATCCTTGACTTCTTAGAACACTTGTTTGATGTTTTCTTTGACCCCGACTTCAATTACGATCTTGAGGATATTGATGCACTTTTCAATCATGAGAATGTTCAACAGATCATAGATCATGCCGTACTTGGTAATTCTTTTGATTCGGGAATCTGTGACACATCAAGTGAGATCGGTGATGATCATAATGAATCTGATATTGAAGAATGAATATTAATATCGAGTTTATTATTTTTAAGTTAAGATTTTTGTAAAATATTTTTATGAATTAATTATAAATATTATTGTAAAAATTTCATAGTTAAAACTAAAATTATATATAAATAAATATTAACAATGAAAGTTTTTCTTAAAATATGAAAAAAAGGTGTTTTTTTTTTTCAATAATTATAGCAAATCAGAATTGTCTCTTGTTTTAATGATAATACAATAGTCATATTTAGTTGATCAAGACATGACATTGCATTTAATAAATTATCTATTAAATCAAAAAAAAAACCAAACTTAACTTATTACTTGTAACAAATTATATTCTAAAAGATGGCTACCATAAAGGAGTCGGCAATCATCATAAATCTTTCTTTCGACACTGGAATCGGTCACATATCACTTTAATGATTCAGAAACCAGTGATGAGCTTAACGATACTAATATGAAGAAATATAATAATATTATGGAACTTTAAATTCCTAAGTTGAGATTATTATAAAATTGTAATTGTTAAAATTATTTCCTTTCTTCGAATATTAGGAAAGATAAAACCCACATAAAAAAAAAAAGGTCTCATCACTTCGAATGCTAACCGTGAAGTAAATTATTTTACACAGGTAACGACAGTTGTAGTCAATGCTATGCGGCGAAGGATCTTTTTCAGCGGTAACAAAAACGGGACCAAAAGTCTAGCGAAAGCACGAGGGTTGAACTAATAAAGTTATTAACTTCAACGTGTCCAAAAGTATAGTTTTTCTTTGTTTTTAATTTCAATTGTAAAATAAAGAATTGCAATAATCCTCTAAATATTTTCATACAATGAAATATTAATTTTAATATTTTCAAATTCATGTAAACCTTAATAAACTTTTATCAAAAATTTTATTGTGTTGTTTTTTTTTTTTTTAAGTTTGAAACTATTTTTGATTTTAGCTGAAGTAAACGCCAAATCAAATATAAATTTTATAAAGCCAAATTCAACATTAACAAAACCAAATAAATGCACTTTTGAATAAGCGTGTTAAATCGAATCTGAGTACTCTACTTTAGAAAGGACTAAACTTCGAATGTTATAATCAATTTCTTTAACTAAAAATATATAGTTTCATTGATGTTATCCACGCTCTCTTTCTTTCTATCTCCTCCTCATTTAATTAAATTAAATTATTTATGTATCTAGTTACTTATATATTTATTTATTTAAATATTTATTTATTTATTTATTAAAGAAGTAGGGTTACAATGAAATTCTTAGCCTACTATTTAAATTCCTAGCTGCCAAGACTTTAAGCTCGGCTATCTATTTATTTATTTTTTATTGATAAGATTAAAATTTTTTATGTAGCGCATACAAATCTCGATTTTATGAGTAAAATTTGTTCACGTCAAGTGCAATTTTTGCCAAAAAAGTATCTCAAAAATAATTGCAAAAATTGTTAAGCAATGCATACCAAATATCGAAAATCGTATTTATTGTTGTCAATAAAAATACTACAATATGTATCTTTTTCATACCAGGATATACTTGTCCTATATGAATGTACAAAACGCTGGAGTCATAAAAATCATTTTGAATTTTGTATTTGTGCGTGGCATTATTTGTAATACTCACACCGATTCACACCCACCCAAATACGCAGATACACTAAATATCAGATTTAATAAAATCTTATGAAATATGCAATAAAACTGTATGAATTGGTGACTATAAAAGACCCTTTGTAAGTAATACGAGTATGTCCGGCTGCATGTAGGACCCTGCGAAAAATGAAGTTATTTATTTAAATTTTATTGCAACAATTGCTGAATATGACAAGCAACAAAGTAAACATGCATTTTGTTGTTATTATTGTTATTGCCGCTGGTAAAACTAACTGTAAAATAAACATGCAAATAGGCAAAGGGGAATATGTATCAACATGCGAGGTGTGGTTATAGAATTAGTGAGACAAATAATGTTAACAACTTTATCCCATGCGAGTTTGTGCTTGTCGATTCATCTCTGTGTTCTTTGTAGTAAAGAAATGACTTTGGGGATAGGTAAGATTAACTTGATGCCAGGTTGGGTGAACAAAGCCAAAGTAAAGCCCATGGTCTGACACTGGAATGTTAAGCTTAGGGGGTGTAATGCCATTATCCTACAAAGTTGTAACTTAAAAAACCAATGAAAATAGGGAATCCCATGAAAAGCAACAAACAATTACATTGCTTTGACTTTCGATTTACTCATTTGAGATCTTCTACCTTTTGGTGAAGCAAAGTCCTTTCAATTGCGGGTTAGTTTTCCGTCCGCAAATGCTGAACCAAAACCATATCAGAATTTATTACATTTTCCAAGAAGTTTGGGTCAGAATAAATGAACTGTACCATTGTTTATGCGTTCAACGTATGTATGAGACTCTTTCATTATCATATACTTCTTTGATAAACGATAAGTTTCAGTACCTGGGATTTCTCATTTTTGCTTTTTAGGGTCCCGGATCCACAATGCACCCTATTGCAGAAACTTCGTTGTCCGTCCTCGGGTCATATCTCTTAAACCGCAATTGCTAGAGAGTTGAAATTTTCACAGAATGTGTAGTTCTATCCGGGCATCAGCAACAAATACTTAAACTAAAACCATACAAGATACATTTAGGGTTGTTTTGTGGTTGCGTGGGGTTACCACGATCTTAAAATTTGTTTGGTTGGTGGCTATACATCAAAAACTTATATTGCCGAAATTTTTGTTTGATCGGACCACTAGGGAGGCACCATTAAAATTCAAGTTCTCATTCGAAGAACTTTTTTGATTTTTGGACTATTGAACTGAAATTTAGACACCATTAGTTTTTGATATAGGCGCTATATATCTGTTGGAATCAGCCAAATCGGGCCACTAGGGGAGTAAAAATGACTATTGTATTATCATTAAAGCAAGAGACGATTTCCTACAATTCTTGAAATAAAAGTTTTTTTCATATTTTTAAGGAAAACTTTCATCGTTTATTTTTTATTTATATATAATATTAGTTTTAACTAAGATATTTTAACAATAATATTTATAACTAATTCATATATGTATTTTACAAAAATCTTAGCTTAAAAATAAGATACTCGATGTTATTATTTATTCTCCAATATCAGATTCGTTATGATCATCACCGATCTCACTTGATGTGTCACAGATTCCCGAATCAAAAGAATTATCAAGTACGGCAGCTTCTATCATCTGTTGCACTTCCTCATCATTGAAAAATGCATCAACATCCTCAAGATCGTAACTGAGGTCGGGGTCAAAGAAAAAATCAAACAAGTGTTCATAAACGTCAAAGCTGATTTCTGACTCCATGCTGTCATCCAGGCTAAAGTCCAAATGCTCATCATATATACTCGAAATTCCCGAATCAAATGAATTGTCATCAGAGCTATCATAATCGTTATTATGATCCATAGTGAAACAGATAGTCGAATTTCCCGAGCCGACGGAACTTTTAGTTAACGTGTGAATAGAATGAATGCCAGATGACTATTGTGCACAGTTATTCAAGTCTCTTCCTTATATAGCAAGAAAATGACGATGCACACTAATTATCGACTTAATTAACTTTTTCTTAATCTCTCTTTCCTCTCTCTTCTATCTCTCCCCTCTCTCGCTTTCTTTTCATTACTCACACTTGACATAGCAGAGGGTATAAATAGAATTCCAGAGACCCTTAAAGTCCAAAAACACACAATTTCATTAGATTTACACAGTTCTACCTGAACCTTTTAATATAGTTTTTATTATCTCCCTCACGTTGCTCACACACGATATTTTAATTAGGAAATAACGCAGATTATGCGAAAATTGTATTCATTTGGAAAGATTCTTAATGAAAATAAAAATAAAATTGTGGAACTAAAATTTCAAAACATACACAGGTGAACGAATTTTGCATTAGGATGGTTGATGGACCATACAAACTTATACTGTCAAAATTTCAGTTTGATCGGACCACTAGGTTGGGTACCTCCCATACAAGCCCCAATGAAAATTCATCTTCTTATTAGAAACTTTTTTTTGTTTTCTGTTCTATCGAACTGAAATTTAGACACTATAAGTTTCTGATATAGACGCGGTACATTTGTTGGAATCAGTCATATCGGACCACTAGGGGGAGTACCTCCCATACAAACCCCTAACTGGAACGGAACCCTCCGTGTACGAGTCTGACTCACACTTGGCCCATTTTTTTTTGTTTTTTTTATTCTTTATTATACGACACTTTCCTGTACACATGAAGTTCATGACGATACTAATATGGCTACAAATATGACTGAGTATCAATCAAACAATAATCAATCTATGGAAACATCAATTTCAATACTTTTTGATCACTCCTCGTACATTCATATATGAAGGAATGAATGTATCTAAATAAAAATCTCCAACATTTTGTAGGTGCTCGATAAAATAGCAATTGCCAGTCAATGTATTCAAATGTTTTGTATCTACATATGAGTGTGTTTCTTTGAGTTTATGCACATGTATAATAAATAGCAATTTTTGTTTGAAAATTAATATGAAACGATTTAACCGATTGATATATTGATTGTCGTATTGATCATGATGAGAAAAATAATGATAAGTGTGCATGGGTGGGTGGTCGAGTGTTTGCATAATATGAATTGTAAAAATTTAATGTTATAAAATTTTGAAAACTAATATTTTGCTTTATATCTCTTCCGTAAAATTCCATGTGCGTGCATGCAATACATAAACGTGCAACATCCGCCAATGAAAAATCCACAAAACTAACAACCTACGAACAACGATAACGAATATGTCTGAAAACTAAACATGAAATAACAACATAAAATGGAATTGTCGATGTTTGTCGGGTGTGTGTATGCGTGTGTGCCTCCGGAAATGTAAAACAAACGGAAATTACAAACAAAATGGTGTACACCAAACATGTCTTTAAACCGTATCGATTAAATGGTTTGGTTGGTTCTCAGATACGTTTAACATCCGACAAGTTGAGTTTCGATTTGGTACCCGACGTTAACAACAACGTCACCCATTCGACTGTGATAAAAATCAACCGTGCTACCTCTTGGCATTTTGTGGAATTGGATTATACCAATGGTCGAATCAAATTCACGGTCGACTATCATCATTCGCTAAGTCAAATGTTCGGTTTGACCTTCAATATTGGTGACAAACTCATCATTGGCAGTAGCTTAAAGTCAGCTGCCCTCGGCCTGGTTGGTTGTATACGTGACATTGAAATCAATGGCCATTTGATTGAGCCACGTCATGTCGTCAACACAGAACGTGTCGTTGGTGAAGTTGCTCTCGACAATTGTAATTATATTGATCCATGTAAGCGTCCCAATACCTGCGAACATGGTGGCAAATGTTTTGTAAAGGATGATCGGGTCACGTGCGATTGCAAACATACTGGCTACATAGGAAAGAATTGTCATTTTACAAAATATCGGAAGACATGTGAAGAACTTGCATTGTTAGGTTTCACAAAGTCCGATGTTTATCTCATCGATATCGATGGCAATGGTGTCTTTCCGCCAGCTCATGTCAAATGTGATTTCCAAAGTTTAGAAAATGCAACAAAAACAATTGTTGAACATAATCTACCCAGTCAGGTGGATGTACGAAGTACCCGTGAAACTGATTTCAGTTTTAATATACGCTATCGAGAATTCTCACCTGATATGCTTCAAGAATTGATCTCTCATTCATTATATTGTACGCAATATATCAAATATGATTGTTATAAGGCACAGTTGGAACTGCATTCGGCCACTTGGTTTACATCGTCAGCCAAAAATTTAACTGTGGACTTTTTGGGGAATGTCAAGCGGTGAGTAATAAAGAGAATATTTAACTATTGTATAATATTTTATTAACTGGAAGAGAATTTTGATAATTGAATATTGTTTTGATGACTTTTGTCTATAACAAATAATAATAAATATCTTAATTTATTTCATAAACAATATGCTGGTCAACTTGAAGAGACCTTTCCATTATCATTTTCTTCCTCTATCTATAATTCCTGCCATTATTTCATCATCATCATATTGTAATTTCGAACAACACACATAAACATTCTCTCTTCTTCCAGTCAAATTCAATCAAATTTAATTCATTCATAATGCGAAATGAAATTAATTCCTGCACACGGCATATTCAGACAGATGCATACATTTAAGCAGGACACACACTCACCTATCGTACAGAGATACATCTATGCGTATGCATACAATAACTGACATCAATATATTGTGGCAGCAAATCACTTTCATAAAACATTGACATGTCACACACTATCCATCTTTGCCCAAAGACAACTTCATTTGTGTGTCACAGACAATATAAAGTCATAGTACTAAGTACTTCGAGATTCATTTACAAAACGAAGGAAATATTTACATTACTTCAATATGACATAATCCTTGCCGGCATTTTATATTGATCAAAATAATGGCGATGATGATGCTGCCGTCGCTGTTTCCATTTCATCGAAAGTGTTGACTGAAACTTACTTACTTCATGCAAACAGATAAAATACATCCGATCTATAAATTATTTGTGTCTTCCACAAATATATAGTATTACAGATGGCATTAATGATGCTTTACTTCGTCGATGGGAAATTGGTATTGTATACGATTTTTGTTACACAATGTATGGTTGTAACGAAAATTTCAAACTGAGCATAAATTTTACATCAAAATAGAATATAACAATTGAATACAACAATAGTAACAATAGTCAACAATAGTAAAGACCCCATCTGATGTTGCTAAGAACGTCAGGTCTATAAAACCAACAAGTTTAACCTTAATTAACAGACAGATATTTTTTCTGCATGAACACAATCTTCAACTAAATGCTGAACTAAGTTAACTTTTCTTTAAGCCTTTCATTAGATCCACATTTGAATGCCCAAATATAAAATGCAAATTATGAAAATAAATATCGTTTTTCCCACTTTTGTTATGTTTCAACTGAGTGAAAAGAACACAACTTTTGGATTTTCAACAATATACGATAAACTATAACTGAACCTATGAATAACTAATTTTATTGTATTAAAACATCATTTTGAAAACTGACCTATAATCTTTTCAAATTTGTACAGATCGTATAGCTTATCTTTCTGTCTTCCTTAAACGATATTGCAATTATGTTAAGCTATTACGCAATAATATTATATCAACTAATTTATTGTACTGTTTTTATTAAATATTTATTTATAATGGAATAAATAATTTTATATTTTGTGTTTTTAAGCATGTACAATAATTTATTGTATATAATTCTCAAAATACTCGTTTATACTTCTTATTATACAATTATTCATGACAAAAACTAATTTCTAATAGAAAAAAATCGTCATTTTAATGGATTCGGTGACAAGAAAAGTCATCCATATATAATACGCTCCAACCTTTTGGACAGTATCGCCGATCTTACATTAATGCTGACTGAGTTTCTTATTCTCGTTTTAGCATCATTCGATTCCTCTGTATTGATAGTCGAAATATTTCCCTGCTTGTTGAGGGTTGATCATCCAAGCTTTCTAAACTCATATTTTGTTGACGCATTTCCTATAGTGTTTCTTCAGTTTCGGTTAACAATGATTGTGAGCGTTGGTTTCCCGGTTGTTCAGCCTCTTTTGGAATCCTTATAATTCCTCGTAATATTGGCCTAAATATTTCACTGCTTATGAAGAGCTGCACGTCCAAGCTTTCTTAAGTCGAACTTTGTTGAAGAATTTTTGTGGCATATCCTCTTCTTCGCTAATTGATTATATATCTCGTGTTAACCTATGTGTAGATCCTACGACAGCCATTGTCAGCTTTTCCGAACTTGTTTTGTTTCATTTTTGCTTGGAAATTGTGAGGACATGTTGATTCTTGGTCTCTACTCTATGTACGGGTATGCATCAACCTAGAATTGTTCCTTAAACATAGCATCTTGACAGCCCTATAATTGGTATATCCCTTATGTTTCAAAAGTGACAATGGGTTTACTTTGATATGTCTTCTCCTAAATTCCGCCAGATTATAATCAAACGCATTCTCCAAACGATCTGCATGATTCGTAAAAATTTAAATCTTCATTACCACGCTACAAGCGATCAACACTTGATCTGTCAGATTAATTTTGGCCTCATAGAAGTTTTTATGGTATATAATGCTTTGACGCTTTTCGTTGAGATATGTAAACATATGAAATTATACATTGGACACAGGAGGAATGGACTGACTCTCACTATCGGAGCTATTATCAAGATCTTCTAGTATATAATATATTATTTGCCATTATGAATCGTTGGTACATAATTGAATTTGCGATAGAATTTTAATAATTTGGCTTATTCTTCATACTCATATATCTCTTTGCACACTGATACTTTCTTTCTTCGATTAGTTATTATCCAACAGTTTAAACTTTGGAGTTTTTCTATATCGCGTATCCATAGAGGTGTAGTCGGTATTTGTGCTTTAAGAAATCTTGATGCTTTAAAGCAAAAGCCATTGCAGAATTTCTTGCGCTAAGTTATGTCGTAAACTTTGTTGTTTTCGACAGACAGAGAAGACTAAAAAATTGTACGCCCTTTAATGTAATAAACCCAAAATTCGAAATTTTTATTTAAATTAAATGAAATAAAATTAATATAAATGTTTAGCAAAAATGTTGACTTCACCTTAAGTGTAACTAAAACTACTTTCGTGCAAAATTGGAATCCATAGCCGAAGATGAACGTTGTATGTTGTACAGATTGGCTCGTATTCGTGACCCTATATTTGTCTGATTTGCTATAGCTTTTTTGACTTCGTTGTGGATAAATTCTTTATCAAAATCTATTCCTTGATTCTGGGCTTCCTCTCGACCATAGGCTTCACGATGTTTCTGCACAACTTCAATACGATCGGCTTCACGCCAAGCAGCGTTGTCCATCATCTCGCGAAGACGTTTGAGGCGCTCCTCATCAGTTAATGAATTCTTTGCATTACTTTTGATGGTGACATTTTGAACCTGACTCTTGTCCACCAACCGTGACTCATGGCGGTTAAGATTCTTAGTATTCTTGGCTTTTTGACTGGTGCTTCTACTTTGGTTGTTATCACGATCTCTTTGTGAACAACGACTTCGACTTCGATCCTTCAAATTCCTTTGTTTTCGATCACTTATAACTGTACTTTTACTTTTTGTACTTCTTCGTCTGTGCTCTCGATCTCTTTGAGGAATACGACTTCGACTTGCAATCTTACTATTCCTTCGATTTCTTTCACTTGGACCCGCACTTCTACTTCTTCGTTTGTGGTTGCGATCTCTTTGTGGACTACGACTTCTGCCGCATCGTTCACGTGTTTTCTCATCGTCATCGGAACTACTTTCACTGCTGCTGCTGTTGTTACGCTTTTTACGTTTCTTGGACTTTTCATTCTTGGAACTTTTTAAGTTTTTTTCGGTATTAAGTATTCGATGAATGTCTTTCAACTTCACTGGATTTTCTAGCAATTTACGGCGTGATTCCATTTCACGTTGTTTAATGAGCATTAGTGGATCTTCCATGATTTTACGCTGCAAATCTACTTCTTCTGTTGATTCAACATTGCGGTACTCACGTATGGAAAATGGTACACAATCGTGTTCCACATAATTTAAAGGTTGCTTCACACCAACAGTGTTTTTTGTTTTTTCTTCAGCTTGTAGGTTTTCAAAGGATTTATCAATTTTGCGACCCAAAAGATACTCTTCACGATTGATAAGTTCGTTGCCATTTTTATATTTATTATTATTCTGAGCTATATTCATACGATATTGGTATGTTGCTATACTTTCAAAACTTCGATCACATCTGTGTTTCTTTAAAACTTCTTGTACCAATTGCTCTCTACACTTTTCAGTCATCTTATTGTCTTTTGTACAACAAAAATTATATTAATTTTATAGATTTGAAAATGAACTGTAACTTTGACGCATGAGTTGTAACTGAAGCCGTTTGTCATACCAAGTACCATTTTATACCTGCGTTGGTATTGAGAAATTATTTATTATTCTAATATATAATATATATTATAATTAGCAATTAAAGTGGAAATACTTTTTGTATTCTAGAAACTATGTAATTAGTGTCAAACGAGAATCGTAAAAACCATAAAAAATGAAAAGTCCGTTTGATAACTTCAAAAGGAAGAATGGACATTGATTTTCGTCTTGACACTAATTCCATATTTCCTAGAAAAGTTTTTTCACTTTAATTGCTAATTATAATACTTAAAATTTTATGCAATCATAATTAATTTCTGAATACCAGCGCGGGTATAAAATGGCCCTTGGTATGGCAAACTGCTTCAGTTATAGCTCAAGTGTCAAACGTAGAGTTCATTTTAAAATCTATAAAATCTAGATAATTTGTATTGAATAAAATCAAGAAAGATGACTGAACACAGAGAGCAACAAAGTGGGCGAGACCGTAGTCAAGATCGTGTTGGACAAAATCGTTATTATGACAGGCGTGTTGGTGGCCGCGGTAACCCTGTTGCTTTTGACAAAAGAAAATCATCTACAGAAAGGCACGTAATACTTGGAGATAATCGACGAGAGCGCTGCAATGAGAATGCAATGAGTGAAGGACGACGAGTTCGCAGTCGCAGCCTTAGTCCACGACGTGGTCGCAACAACAAAATTAAGCGCAACAGGCGACGTGATGATGACTCACAACAACATCAAAAACAGTATCAACGTGGAGATCGTCATCAACGACATGAACCGAAACGACGACGTTATACCAACGAAGGCGATAATGATAACAGCTATGAATGGGGCAAACGCTCACCTAGTGATTCCAATGACAAAAAGCGACGACGAGATGACAATGACAAAGATAATGAACCACCGGCTGAGAAAGAAAAAATCAATTTTGGCTTGAGCGGTGCCCTTACCGAAGATGCGAACAAAGTAAATGGTGTCGTTGTGAAATATGCCGAACCACCAGAAGCACGCAAACCTAAACGTTATTGGCGTTTATATCCGTTTAAGGGTGAGACTTCTTTGCCAACACTACATATACATCGGAAAAGTTGTTTTCTTGTAGGTCGCGATCGTAAAGTTGTAGATTTACCTGTCAATCATCCAAGTTGCTCGAAACAACATGCTGCTTTACAATATCGACAGATGCCATATCAACGGGATGATGGTTCAAAAGGAAAACGTGTTCGTCTTTATGTCATTGATCTGGATTCGGCGAATGGAACATTTTTAAATAATCAAAAAATCGATGCGCGCAAATATTATGAACTCATGGAAAGGGATGTCATTAGATTTGGTTTTAGCTCACGTGATTTTGTGTTATTGCACGAAAATAGCAAAGAAGATCAAGAGAATGATGAATGTTTATGAAAAGGATGAACCAGAAGAAAATGTAAATGTCCAAAAATTATAATTAGAGCAATACACTAACAGAGTGATTTATTTAAGTCTTAAAAACCATTGATACCTGTACTTAATTATTAATAGATATAACATTATAAATATATCGTATATACTTACTTGTGTAGTATTTATTTATTTACCTATATAAAGAACTCGTTGCATCGTCGAGGTTTTTAGAAAAAGTTTGAAATTTTAAATTTATATTTTATTTTTTTGATATAATAGAAATAATTGATAATTGAAAGAAATTGTATATTTTAACTATTTCCATATGAATGAAATTAGTTCAATTTAATTCTTCAGTTTCGGTTAACAATGATTGTGAGCGTTGGTTTCTCGGTTGTTCAGCCTCTTTTGGAATCCTTATAATTCCTCGTAATATTGGCCAAGATATTTCGCTGCTTATGAAGAGCTGCACGTCCAAGCTTTCTTATGTCGAACTTTGTTGAAAAATTTTTGTGGCATATCCTCTTCTTCGCTATATGATTATCTATCTCGTGTTAACCTATGTGTAGATCCTACGACAGCCATTGGGACCTTATCCCAATTTGTTTTGTTTCATTTATGCTTGGAAATTGTGAGGACATGTTGATTCTTGGTCTCTACTCTATGTACGGGTATGCATCAACCTAGAATTGTTCCTTAAACATAGCATCTTGACAGCCCTATAATTGGTATATCCCTTATGTTTCAAAAGTGACAATGGGTTTATTTTGATATGTCTTCTCCTTAATTCCGCCAGATTATAATCAAACACAATCTCCAAACGATCTGCATGATTGGTCAAAAATTAAATCTTCATTACCACGCTACAAACGATCAATTTTGGCCTATAATGCTTTGACGCTTTTGGTTGAGATATATAAACATATGAAATTGTACATTGGCCACAGGGGGAATGGACTGACTCTCACTATCGGAGCTATTATCAGGATCTTCTAGTATATAACATATTTTTTGCCATTATGAATCGTTGGTGCATAATTGAATTTGCGATAGAATTTTAATAATTTGGCTCATCTTTCATACTCGTATATCTCTTTGTCCAGTGCTACTCTCTTTCTTCGTTTAGTTATTATCCAACAGTTTAAACTTTGGAGTTTGTTCTACGTCGCGTATCCATAGAGGTGTAGTCGGTATTTGTGCTTTAATAAATTCTGAAGCTTTAAAGCAAAATCCACTGCAAAATTTCTTGCGCTCAGTTATGTCGAAAACTTTATTCTGAGCTAAGTTTATACGATATTGATTTGTTGGTATACTTTCCATAATTCGATCACAAAGCGGGTAACCACAAAACTTTTGTACGTGTCTTTCATCAACAATGTCGTCGTAGTGAGATGGTTGGATTTCATTTAGTTTGCTCAAGAAATCTGATTTTTCTTTGCGCAATTCCAGGGAAAAATCAACCACTACTTTGTGAGCCTTGGCATTACATCTGCGTTTCTTTAAAACTGCTTGTAACAATTGCTCTCTATACTTTTCAGTCATCTTAATGGCTTTTATAAAAACACAAATTATCTAAATTTTAAAGATGTAAAAATGAACTCTAACTTTGAGGCTTGAGTTGTAACTGCAGTTTGTCATACCATGACCAATTTATACCCGCGCAGGTATTCGGAAATTATTTATTATTCTAATATATAATATATATATAGCAATTAAAGTGAAAATACCTGGTTTTTATTCTAGGAAATATGTAATTAGTGTCAAACGAGAATCGATAGGCCTTGTCCCTTTTCCGTTTTTATGTTATCAAACGGAAATTTTATACAGACATACCTTATTTTCATTGTTAAATGATAGTGTGACAAAGATAGACAACTCTTTAACCAAATTATATCCAGGCTACATATTTTGTACAACAAAATCGACGAATTGTCGTTGGCATCCTGAGGCAATGTGCCTGGAAAGATTAGGTACTCTCTCGAGAGGGAGTTGCCCAATCTCCAAGTTTAATAGTAATATTTACCCATGTTAAATAGAAAATGCTTTAAATTTTCGGTATATCCGGAAAATAGAGTGTTAATGGGTCTGGCGGTTCTGCATAGTTAGGAAGTTTAATTTTTGAAGTTTTCAAATTTCCGTTTGAAAACTTCAAAACGAAGAACGGACTTTGATTTTCGTCATGACACTAATTACATTTCCTAGAAAAGTATTTTCACTTTATTTGATAATTATATTACTTATAATTTTAAGCAATCATAATTAATTTCTGAATACCATCGCGGCTTTTAAAAAAAAACCCATGGTATGACAAACTGGTTTGGTTACAACTCGAGTGTCAAAGTTACAGTTCATTTTAAATTCTATAAAATCTAGATAATTTGTATTGTGTAACATCCGAAAAGATAAATGAAAAATACAAAGAACAATTGATACAAGTAGTTTTAAAGAAACGGAGGTGTAATGTCAAGGCACATAAAGAAATGGAGGAGTTTTCCAAAGAAATGGCGCAAAGATAAATCAGATTAATTAAGCAAACTAAATGAAATCCAACAATCTCACTACGACGACATTGTTGATGAAAGACACCTACAAAAGTTTTGTGGTTACGCGCTTTGTGACTGAATTTTGGAAAGTATACCAACAAATCAATAATTCAGAAACAAAGCTCAGAATAAAGTTTACGACTTAACAGAGCACAAGAAATCCTGCATTGGCTTTCGCGCTAAAGCATCAGGATTTATTAAAGCACAAATTCCGACTACACCTCTGTGGATGTGAGACATAGAACAAACATAATAAATATACAAAGAAAGAGGTATCACTGTACAAAGGGATATATGAAAGATATGTACATAACACGAAATATAAAATGATATATACTAGAAGATATCGATAGCTCCGATAGTGAGAGTCAATCCAATCCTCCTGTGGCCAATGTACAGTTTCATATGTTTACATATCTCAATGAAAAGCGTCAAAGCATTACAGACTATAAAATTCTCTACGAAGCCAAAATTAAACTGACAAATCAAGTGTTGATCGCTTGTGACGGTGGCAATGAATATTATGAAAGTGATCCAGACTATCTGTTTTTAACGGATCATGCAGATAGTTCGGAGAATGGTCTTGATTATGTATAATCTGGCGGAATTTAGAAGAAAACTTACCCAAATAAAACCATTGTCATATTTGAAACATAAGGAATATGCCAATTATAGGGCTGTAAAAAGCTATGTTTAAGGAACAATCCAAAGTTGATGTATAAGCCACTTAACCCTTACATATTGTCGAGACCACGAATCAATATTTCGTCACAATGCCACACATAAATGAAAGAGAACTGAGTTCGGAAGAGCTGCAAATAGCTATCATAAGATCTATTCACAGATCAATGTGTGAAGGGGATTTGCCAAAGAAAATGCTTCAACAAAGTTCGACTTTAAAAAACTTGGACGATCAACCATCCACAAGCAGTGGAATAACTCGGCCAATATTACAAGGAATCAGAAGGATCCCAAAAGAGACTGAACAACCGGAAAATCAACGCTCACAATCATTGTAAACCGAAACTGAAGAAAAACCTCAACAAAATATGAGTTTAGGAAGCTTGGAGGACGATCAACCCTCAACAAGCAGGGGAATATTTCTCTATCACTACAGAGGAATCGAATGATGCCAAAACGAGAATAAGAAACTCAGTCAGCATTATTGTGAGATCGGCGATTAATACGTTCCAAACGGTTGGAGCGTATTATATACGGATGGCTTGACTTGTCACCGAATCCATGATGATAATGACGATTTCTATTAGAAACTAATTTTTGTTATGAATAATTGTATAAGAAAATGTATAAAAAGAAAAAGTATTTTCAAATTGTATACAATAAATGCATGCAAAGAAAACAAATTTAAAATTTTATTTTCATTATAGATATTTGAGTAAAAACAGTACACTGTAGACTGGAGTCCATACAATGTTATTGCATAATAATTAGGTCAATATAATAGCAACATAATTGCATTAATGTTGATAGTTTAGGAAAGATGGAAAGATAAACTATAGGTTCTGCATAGTTGTAAAAGACAATATGTCAATTTTCAGAACATTATTTTAATACGATAAACAGAGATGTTCATAAGTTCAGTTTCCATATATCGTGTATTGTTTAAAATCCCAAATTTGGAATCGACAATATGTTTGAACTTGGAGCGATCGGATGTATTATCAACACCGCCGTCTTCATAGAACTAATTTAGCAAAATTAAGTAGAAAGCAAATTAAAGCCCAACAAAAAAAAAACAAGACAGCTAAGGCAACAACAAGTGCAGCAGCTAGGACAAACACAACAATACAAGCTTGCAGTAATTTTGATTTCAGTATTTTCTTCAGCGTCAGCAACATTGAGTGAAAACAAAAGCTCATGGAAAGAAACAACAATACATGAACACAACAGTTACTAAAGGAAGGGGCACCTGAAAAGTTTATCAACAGTTTTATAAGAACACCTTCACCAGGCAGAAGAAATATGTAAAATTTTTAAAAATTGTCGACGTAAACAAAGTGACCGAACGTTGCTTAATACAAAAGAAAAAAAAATCGGCCTAGTGCGAGTCTCGGAGGGTTCCGTACCAGACTGGGGTTTGTATTAGAATTCCGATAGTGGTCCAACTTAACTGATACCAACAAATGTACAGCGCCTATATCAGAAACTTGTAGTGTCTAAACTACAGTTCAATAGTCCAAAAAATAAACAAGTTTTTCGAATAAGAACCTAAAATTTAATGGAGGGTTTTTATGGGATATACCACTCCTAGTTGGCTGATTCTAACAGATGTGCAGTGCCTATATCAAAACCTAATAGTGTCCATATTTCAGTTCGATAGAACAAAAACAGAAAAGTTTTTCTAATAAGAACCTGCATTTTAATGGGGTCCGATCGAACTGAAATTTGGACAGGATAAGTTTGTGATGTCAAGCCACCAACCATCCAAATTTCAACATAGTGGAATTACTGGATCGTATAGCTGCCATACAAACCAAAATGTTTCATGTATGGGGACCCCTTCAAGTTTTTGAAAATATTTTTGTTTTAGTATTTGTTGCTGATACTCGGACAGATTTTCACAAAATTTTCAACTCTCTAGCTATTGCGGTTTATGAGATCTGACCCGAGGACGGACGGATGTCGAAGTCTCTGTAATAGGGTTCCTTTTGATACCCTTGAAGTCCGGAACCCTAAAAAGTTAATTGAAAAACATATTTAAGTTGTTTTCCATAATAACAAGCAAATTTTTATTGAAAAAATTTATCATAATAAACAAATTTTAATTCCATTTTCTAAGAATCTTCATTGTATCCATGATGATCATTCATCATTGATTTCAGCATCATTAACTTCATTATTTGAAGTGTCACCGATGGCAGAATAATAATAATAATATTTATAATGGAATGAATAATTTTATATTTTGTTTTTTAAGCATGTAATTTATTGTATATAATTCTCAAAATACTCGTTTATACTACTTATTATACAATTATTCATGACAAAAATTTGTTTCTAATAGAAAAAATCGTCATTTTAATGGATTCGGTGATAAGAAAAGTCATCTATATAAAATACGCTCCAACCTTTTGGAAAATTTATCAAAATTTCGATCGGCTTCACGCCAAGCAGCGTTGTCCATCATCTTGCGAAGACGTTTTAGGCGCTCTCCTCATCAGTTAATGAATTCTTTGCATTACTTTTGATGGTGACATTTCGAATCTGACTCTTGTCCACCAACCGTGACTCATAGCGGTTAAGATTAATATTCTTGGCTTTTTGACTGGTGCTTCTACTTCGGTTGTTATCATGATCTCTTTGTGGACAACGACTTCGACTAGTATTCTTTATATTCCTTTGATTTCGATCACTTATAACTGTACTTTTACTTTTTGTACTTCTTCGTCTGTGCTCTCGATCTCCTTGAGGAATACGACTTCGACTTGCAATCATAATATTCCTCCGATTTCTTTCACTTGGACCCGCACTTCTACTTCTTCGTTTGTGGTTGCGATCTCTTTGTGGACTACGACTTCTGCCGCATCGTTCACATGTTTTCTCATCGTCATCGGAACTACTTTCACTGCTGCTGCTGTTGTTACGCTTTTTACGTTTCTTGGACTTTTCATTCTTGGAACTTTTTAAGTTTTTTTTCGGTATTAAGTATTCGATGAATGTCTTTCAACTTCACTGGATTTTCTAGCAATTTACGGCGTGATTCCATTTCACGTTGTTTAATGAGCATTAGTGGATCTTCCATGATTTTACGCTGCAAATCTACTTCTTCTGTTGATTCAACATTGCAGTACTCACGTATGGAAAATGGTACACAATCGTGTTCCACATAATTTAAAGGTTGCTTCACACCAACAGTGTTTTTTGTTTTTTCTTCAGCTTGTAGGTTTTCAAAGGATTTATCAATTTTGCGACCCAAAAGATACTCTTCACGATTGATAAGTTCGTTGCCATTTTTATATTTATTATTATTCTGAGCTATATTCATACGATATTGGTATGTTGCTATACTTTCAAAACTTCGATCACATCTGTGTTTCTTTAAAACTTCTTGTACCAATTGCTCTCTACACTTTTCAGTCATCTTATTGTCTTTTGTACAACAAAAATTATATTAATTTTATAGATTTGAAAATGAACTGTAACTTTGACGCATGAGTTGTAACTGAAGCCGTTTGTCATACCAAGTACCATTTTATACCTGCGTTGGTATTGAGAATTTATTTATTATTCTAATATATAATATATATTATAATTAGCAATTAAAGTGGAAATACTTTTTGTATTCTAGAAAATATGTAATTAGTGTCAAACGAGAATCGTAAAAACCATAAAAAATGAAATGTCCGTTTGATAACTTCAAAAGGAAGAATGGACATTGATTTTCGTCTTGACACTAATTCCATATTTCCTAGAAAAGTTTTTTCACTTTAATTGCTAATTATAATACTTAAAATTTTATGCAATCATAATTAATTTCTGAATACCAGCGCGGGTATAAAATGGCCCTTGGTATGGCAAACTGCTTCAGTTATAGCTCAAGTGTCAAACGTAGAGTTCATTTTAAAATCTATAAAATCTAGATAATTTGTATTGAATAAAATCAAGAAAGATGACTGAACACAGAGAGCAACAAAGTGGGCGAGACCGTAGTCAAGATCGTGTTGGACAAAATCGTTATTATGACAGGCGTGTTGGTGGCCGCGGTAACCCTGTTGCTTTTGACAAAAGAAAATCATCTACAGAAAGGCACGTAATACTTGGAGATAATCGACGAGAGCACTGCAATGAGAATGCAATGAGTGAAGGACGACGAGTTCGCAGTCGCAGCCTTAGTCCACGACGTGGCCGCAACAACAAAATTAAGCGCAACAGGCGACGTGATGATGACTCACAACAACATCAAAAACAGTATCAACGTGGAGATCGTCACCAACGACATGAACCGAAACGACGACGTTATACCAACGAAGGCGATAATGATAACAGCTATGAATGGGGCAAACGCTCACCTAGTGATTCCAATGACAAAAAGCGACGACGAGATGACAATGACAAAGATAATGAACCACCGGCTGAGAAAGAAAAAATCAATTTTGGCTTGAGCGGTGCCCTTACCGAAGATGCGAACAAAGTAAATGGTGTCGTTGTGAAATATGCCGAACCACCAGAAGCACGCAAACCTAAACGTTATTGGCGTTTATATCCGTTTAAGGGTGAGACTTCTTTGCCAACACTACATATACATCGGAAAAGTTGTTTTCTTGTAGGTCGCGATCGTAAAGTTGTAGATTTACCTGTCAATCATCCAAGTTGCTCGAAACAACATGCTGCTTTACAATATCGACAGATGCCATATCAACGGGATGATGGTTCAAAAGGAAAACGTGTTCGTCTTTATGTCATTGATCTGGAATCGGCGAATGGAACATTTTTAAATAATCAAAAAATCGATGCGCGCAAATATTATGAACTCATGGAAAGGGATGTCATTAGATTTGGTTTTAGCTCACGTGATTTTGTGTTATTGCACGAAAATAGCAAAGAAGATCAAGAGAATGATGAATGTTTATGAAAAGGATGAACCGGAAGAATATGTAGATGTCAAAAAATTATAATTAGAGCAATACACTAACAGAGTGATTTATTTAAGTCTTAAAAACCATTGATACCTGTACTTAATTATTAATAGATATAACATTATAAATATATCGTATATACTTACTTGTGTAGTATTTATTTATTTACCTATATAAAGAACTCGTTGCATCGTCGAGGTTTTTAGAAAAAGTTTGAAATTTTAAATTTATATTTTATTTTTTTGATATAATAGAAATAATTGATAATTGAAAGAAATTGTATATTTTAACTATTTCCATATGAATGAAATTAGTTCAATTTAATTCTTCAGTTTCGGTTAACAATGATTGTGAGCGTTGGTTTCCCGGTTGTTCAGCCTCTTTTGGAATCCTTATAATTCCTCGTAATATTGGCCAAGATATTTCGCTGCTTATGAAGAGCTGCACGTCCAATCTTTCTTATGTCGAACTTTGTTGAAGAATTTTTGTGGCATATCCTCTTCTTCGCTATATGATTATCTATCTCGTGTTAACCTATGTGTAGATCCTACGACAGCCATTGGGACCTTTTCCGAATTTGTTTTGTTTCATTTATGCATGGAAATTGTGAGGACATGTTGATTCTTGGTCTCGACTCTATGCACGGGTATGCATCAACCTAGAATTGTTCCTTAAACATAGCATCTTGACAGCCCTATAATTGGTATATCCCTTATGTTTCAAAAGTGACAATGGGTTTACTTTGATATGTCTTCTCCTTAATTCCGCCAGATTATAATCAAACACATTCTCCAAATGATCTGCATGATTCGTCAAAAATTAAATCTTCACGCTACAAGCGATCAACACTTGATCTATCAGATTAATTTTGGCCTCATAGAAGCTTTTGTAGTCTGTAATCGTTGAGATATGTAAACATATGAAATTGTACATTGGCCACAGGGGGAATGGACTGACTCTCACTATCGGAGCTATTATCAGGATCTTCTAGTATATAACATATTTTTTGCCATTATGAATCGTTGGTACATAATTAAATTTGCGATAGAATTTTAATTATTTGGCTCATCTTTCATACTCGTATATCTCTTTGTACAGAGCTACTCTCTTTCTTCGTTTAGTTATTATCCAACAGTTTAAACTTTGGAGTTTGTTCTACGTCGCGTATCCATAGAGGTGTAGTCGGTATTTGTGCTTTAATAAATTCTGAAGCTTTAAAACAAAATCCACTGCAAAATTTCTTGCGCTCAGTTATGTCGAAAAGTTTATTCTGAGCTAAGTTTATACGATATTGATTTGTTGGTATACTTTCCATAATTCGATCACAAAGCGGGTAACCACAAAACTTTTGTACGTGTCTTTCATCAACAATGTCGTCGTAGTGAGATGGTTGGATTTCATTTAGTTTGCTCAAGAAATCTGATTTTTCTTTGCGCAATTCCAGGGAAAAATCCACCACTACTTTGTGAGCCTTGGCATTACATCTGCGTTTCTTTAAAACTGCTTGTAACAATTGCTCTCTATACTTTTCAGTCATCTTAATGGCTTTTATAAAAACACAAATTATCTAAATTTTAAAGATGTAAAAATGAACTCTAACTTTGAGGCTTGAGTTATAACTGCAGTTTGTCATACCATGACCAATTTATACCCGCGCAGGTATTCGGAAATTATTTATTATTTTAATATATAATATATATATAGCAATTAAAGTGAAAATACCTGGTTTTTGATAACATAAAAACGGAAAAGGGACAAGGCCTATCGATTCTCGTTTGACACTAATTACATTTCCTAGAAAAGTATTTTCACTTTAATTGATAATTATATTACTTATAATTTTAAGCAATCATAATTAATTTCTGAATACCATCGCGGCTTTAATCAAAAACCATGGTATGACAAACTGGTTTGGTTACAACTCGAGTGTCAAAGTTACAGTTCATTTTAAAATCTATAAGATCTAGATAATTTGTATTGTGTAACATCCGAAAAGATAACTGAAAAATACAAAGAACAATTGATACAAGTAGTTTTAAAGAAACGGAGGTGTAATGTCAAGGCGCATAAAGAAATGGAGGAGTTTTCCAAAGAAATGGCGCAAAGATAAATCAGATTTCTTAAGCAAACTAAATGAAATCCAACAATCTCACTACGACGACATTGTTGATGAAAGACACCTACAAAAGTTTTGTGGTTACGCGCTTTGTGACTGAATTTTGGAAAGTATACCAACAAATCAATAATTCAGAAACATAGCTCAGAATAAAGTTTACGACTTAACAGAGCACAAGAAATCCTGCATTGGCTTTTGCGCTAAAGCATCAGGATTTATTAAAGCACAAATTCCGACTACACCTCTGTGGATGTGAGACATAGAACAAACATAATAAATATACAAAGAAAGAGGTATCACTGTACAAAAGGATATATGAAAGATATGTACATAACACGAAATATAAAATGATATATACTAGAAGATATCGATAGCTCCGATAGTGAGAGTCAATCCAATCCTCCTGTGGCCAATGTACAGTTTCATATGTTTACATATCTCAATGAAAAGCGTCAAAGCATTACAGACTATAAAATTCTCTACGAAGCCAAAATTAAACTGACAAATCAAGTGTTGATCGCTTGTGACGGTGGCAATGAATATTATGAAAGTGATCCAGACTATCTGTTTTTAACGGATCATGCAGATAGTTCGGAGAATGGTCTTGATTATGTATAATCTGGCGGAATTTAGAAGAAAACTTACCCAAATAAAACCATTGTCATATTTGAAACATAAGGAATATGCCAATTATAGGGCTGTAAAAAGGAACAATCCAAAGTTGATGTATAAGCCACTTAACCCTTACATATTGTCGAGACCACGAATCAATATTTCGTCACAATGCCACACATAAATGAAAGAGAACTGAGTTCGGAAGAGCTGCAAATAGCTATCATAAGATCTATTCACAGATCAATGTGTGAAGGGGATTTGCCAAAGAAAATGCTTCAACAAAGTTCGACTTTAAAAAACTTGGACGATCAACCATCCACAAGCAGTGGAATATCTCGGCCAATATTACAAGGAATCAGAAGGATCCCAAAAGAGACTGAACAACCGGAAAATCAACGCTCACAATTATTGTAAACCGAAACTGAAGAAAAACCTCAACAAAATATGAGTTTAGGAAGCTTGGAGGACGATCAACCCTCAACAAGCAGGGGAATATTTCTCTATCACTACAGAGGAATCGAATGATGCCAAAACGAGAATAAGAAACTCAGTCAGCATTATTGTGAGATCGGCGATTAATACGTTCCAAAAGGTTGGAGCGTATTATATACGGATGGCTTGACTTGTCACCGAATCCATTATAATGACGATTTCTATTAGAAGCTAATTTTTGTTATGAATAATTGTATAAGAAATTACACTACAATAAATGCATGCCAAGAAAACAAATTTAAAATTTTATTTTCATTATAGATATTTGAGTAAAAACAGTACACTGTAGACTGGAGTCCATACAATATTACTGCATAATAATTAGCTCAATATAATAGCAACATAATTGCTTTAATGTTGGTAGTTTAGGAAAGATGGAAAGATAAACTATAGGTTCTGCATAGTTGTAAAAGACAATACGTCAATTTTCAGAACATTATTTTAATACGATAAACGGAGATGTTCATAAGTTCAGTTTCCATATATCGTGTATTGTTAAAAATCCCAAATTTGGAATCGACAATATGTTTGAACTTGGAGCGATCGGATGTATTATCAACACCACCGTCTTCACAGAACTAATTTAGCAAAATTAAGTAGAAAGCAAATTAAAGCAAAAAAAAAAAGACATCTGCTTACTTTTATTATTTTTACTGTAACAAGGACATCAAGACAGCTAAGGCAACAACAAGTGCAGCAGCTAGGACAAACACAACAATACAAGCTTGCAGTAGTTTTGATTTCAGTATTTTCTTCAGTGTGAGCAACATGGAGTGAAAACAAAAGCTCATGGAAAGAAACAGTTACTAAAGTGACCGACCGTTGCTTAATACAAGAAAAAAAAAATCGGCCTGGTGCGAGTCTCGGAGGGTTCCGTACCAGACTGGGGTTTGTATTGGAATTCCTATAGTGGTCCGACTTAACTGATACCAACAAATGTACAGCGCCTATATCAGAAACTTGTAGTGTCTAAACTACAGTTTAATAGTCCAAAATTTAAACAAGTTTTTCGAATAAGAACCTAAAATTTAATGGAGGGTTTTTATGGGAGATACCCCTCCTAGTCGACTGATTCTCACAGATGTGCAGTGCCTATATCAAAACCTTATAGTGTCCATATTTCAGTTCGATAGAACAAAAACAGAAAAGTTTTTCTAATAAGAACCTGCATTTTAATGGGGTCCGATCGAACTGAAATACAGACAGGATAAGTTTTTGATGTCAAGCCACCAACCATCCAAATTTCAACATAGTGGAATTACTGGATCGTATAGCTGCCATACAAACCAAAATGTTTCATGTATGGGGACCCCTTCAAGTTTTTGAAAATATTTTTGTTTTAGTATTTGTTGCTGATACTCGGACAGATTTTCAACTCTCTAGCTATTGCGGTTTATGAGATATGACCCGAGGACGGACGGACGTCGAAGTCTCTGCAATAGAGTTCATTTTGGTACCCTTTAAGTCCGAAACCCTAAAACTTTAATTGACAAAGAAATTTAAGTTGTTTTTCATAATAACAAGCAAATTTTTATTGAAAAAATTTATCATAATAAACAAATTTTAATTCCATTTTCTAAGAATCTTCATTGTATCCATGATGATCATTCATCATTGATTCCAGCATCATTAACTTCATTATTTGAAGTGTCACCGATGGCAGAATAATAATAATAATATTTATAATGGAATGAATAATTTTATATTTTGTTTTTTAAGCATGTAATTTATTGTATATAATTCTCAAAATACTCGTTTATACTATTTATGATACAATTATTCATGACAAAAATTGGTTTCTAATAGAAAAAATCGTCATTTTAATGGATTCGGTGAAAGAAAAGTCATCTATATATAATACGCTCCAACTTTTTGGACAGTATTCATGCCGATCTCACATTAATGCTCACTTCACCTTAAGTGTAAAACTATTTTCGTGCAAAATTGTAATCCATCCGAAGATGAACGTTGTATGTTGTACAGATTGGCTCGTTTCGTGACCCATATTTGTCTGATTTGCTATAGCTTTTTTGACTTCGTTGTGGATAAATTCTTTATCAAAATTTATTCCTTGATTCTGGGCTTCCTCTCGAGCATAGGCTTCACGATGTTTCTGCACAACTTCAATACGATCGGCTTCACGCCAAGCAGCGTTGTCCATCATCTCGCGAAGACGTTTGAGGCGCTCCTCATCAGTTAATGACTCTTATCCACCAACCGTGACTCATGGCGGTTAAGATTCTTGGTATTCTTGGCTTTTTGACTGGTACTTCTACTTTGGTTGTTATCACGATCTCTTTGTGAACAACGACTTCGACTTCGATCCTTCAAATTCCTTTGTTTTCGATCACTTATAACTGTACTTTTACTTTTTGTACTTCTTCGTCTGTGCTCTCGATCTCTTTGAGGAATACGACTTCGACTTGCAATCATAATATTCCTCCGATTTCTTTCACTTGGACCCGCACTTCTACTTCTTCGTTTGTGGTTGCGATCTCTTTGTGGACTACGACTTCTGCCGCATCGTTCACAGTGTTTTCTCGTGTTTTCTTTTAAAACGTTTCGCTAGTTCCTTGCCCAACTTTCTATCATCAGATTCCGAGTCTGTTGAATCGTCATCGGAACTTAATTCACTGCTGCTGCTACTTTCACTGCTGCTGTTGTTACGCTTTTTACGTTTCTTGGACTTTTCATTCTTGAACCTTTTTAAGTTTTTTTCAGTATTAAGTTTTTCTAGCAATTTACGGCGTGATTCCGTTTCACGTTGTTTATTGAGCATAAGTGGATCGTCTGTTGATTCAACATTGCGGTACTTTACATAATATAGAGGTTTCTTCACAACAGTGTTTTTAGGTTTAGCCTTCTCATCAACATGGTGATAATGTATTTCTCTCATTCCGACCAAAGGTTCGAATCGACGCACAATTGAAGGATCCATAATGAACCTTTTCATTTCAGTGGTGTTCAGGTGGTTGTTGTTTCAAGTGGTCATTAGTTCATTCGTAGAAAAACTTTTGAATTTCTACCTACTGGTAGCCTTTTTTCTAGAGAGTTGAACTAAAATTGTATAATTCTAATGAAATAGAGAATTTGTGGGACTATTTTGCTAGGCTTGACCCTTTGCTAGGTCGAGTGTGAGCAGCGGAAAGAATGAGAGAGATTGAGAGAAAGAGAGAGACAGAGAGTGTGAGTGAGCGATATATGAAAAATTGATTTATTAAGATACATTTTTTTAGCAGTTAAGTAATAGATTATTTGTTATTATAAAAAATTATTTAAATTTTGTTTGTGCTATTTTCCTAAATATTTTTATATTTAAGTTCCAAAAAATGCAACATTTTGTTAACTTTATGCAATTGAGGTAGAATTATAGAAAGACACAAATTAACATAGAAAAATTGCTACAGGTAGAAACACAAAAGTTTGTCTGTAGATGAACCAATGGCAGGGAAAAAATAAGTAATTAAGCCCTAAAAGAATGATAGGAAGCGAGTGGGACAAGGAGAGAGACACTAAATCTTAGAACAAAAGTTTCAGGTAGGAAAACAAAATTCTCTGAAAAAGGACTAATGACAGGGGAACACAAAATTAATAATTCGATAATAAAAGAAGAATTTTCATCAGTTTTGTATAAATAGGAACGAATTTGAATAAGTAGGCACACAATTCCTGTGGAAGTAAAGAATATAACAACTGCAGCAAGAAGATTAAATTGAAAGTAAATATTTTATTTGGAGATTATTTGAGAGATTCTCAGCGAATATAAAGAAAGGATCACAACTTGTGAGGAACAACAATCTTGAAAAGAAAACCTTGGAGTTAGAAACCTCAAATCAACAGAAGCATTGGACAACACGACCACTTGAAACAACAACCACCTGAACACCACTGAAATGAAAAGGTTCATTATGGATCCTTCAATTGTGCGTCGATTCGAACCTTTGGTCGGAATGAGAGAAATACATTATCACCATGTTGATGAGAAGGCTAAACCTAAAAACACTGTTGTGAAGAAACCTCTATATTATGTAAAGTACCGCAATGTTGAATCAACAGACGATCCACTTATGCTCAATAAACAACGTGAAACGGAATCACGCCGTAAATTGCTAGAAAAATTTAATACTGAAAAAAACTTAAAAAGGTTCAAGAATGAAAAGTCCAAGAAACGTAAAAAGCGTAACAACAGCAGCAGTGAAAGTAGCAGCAGCAGTGAATTAAGTTCCGATGACGATTCAACAGACTCGGAATCTGATGATAGAAAGTTGGGCAAGGAACTAGCGAAACGTTTTAAAAGAAAACACGAGAAAACACGTGAACGATGCGGCAGAAGTCGTAGTCCACAAAGAGATCGCAACCACAAACGAAGAAGTAGAAGTGCGGGTCCAAGTGAAAGAAATCGAAGGAATAGTAAGATTGCAAGTCGAAGTCGTATTCCTCAAAGAGATCGAGAGCACAGACGAAGAAGTACAAAAAGTAAAAGTACAGTTATAAGTGATCGAAAACAAAGGAATTTGAAGGATCGAAGTCGAAGTTGTTGTTCACAAAGAGATCGTGATAACAACCAAAGTAGAAGTACCAGTCAAAAAGCCAAGAATACCAAGAATCTTAACCGCCATGAGTCACGGTTGGTGGATAAGAGTCATTAACTGATGAGGAGCGCCTCAAACGTCTTCGCGAGATGATGGACAACGCTGCTTGGCGTGAAGCCGATCGTATTGAAGTTGTGCAGAAACATCGTGAAGCCTATGGTCGAGAGGAAGCCCAGAATCAAGGAATAAATTTTGATAAATTTTCCAAAAGGTTGGAGCGTATTATATATAGATGACTTTTCTTGTCACCGAATCCATTAAAATGACGATTTTTTCTATTAGAAACCAATTTTTGTCATGAATAATTGTATCATAAGTAGTATAAACGAGTATTTTGAGAATTATATACAATAAATTACATGCTTAAAAAACAAAATATAAAATTATTCATTCCATTATAAATATTATTATTATTATTCTGCCATCGGTGACACTTCAAATAATGAAGTTAATGATGCTGGAATCAATGATGAATGATCATCATGGATACAATGAAGATTCTTAGAAAATGGAATTAAAATTTGTTTATTATGATAAATTTTTTCAATAAAAATTTGCTTGTTATTATGAAAAACAACTTAAATTTCTTTGTAATTAACTTTTTAGGGTTCCAAAATGAACTCTATTGCAGAGACTTCGACATCCGTCCGTCCTCGGGTCAGATCTCATAAACCGCAATAGCTAGAGAGTGAAATTCTGTGAAAATCTGTCCGAGTATCAGCAACAAATGCTAAAACAAAAATATTTTCAAAAGCTTAAAGGGGTCCCCATACATGAAACATTTTGGTTTGTATGGCAGCTATACGATCCAGTAATTCCACTATGTTGAAATTTGGATGGTTGGTGGCTTGACATCAAAAACTTATCCTGTCCAAATTTCAGTTCGATCGGACCCCATTAAAATGCAGGTTCTTATTAGAAAAACTTTTCTGTTTTTGTTCTATCGAACTGAAATATGGACACTATAAGGTTTTGATATAGGCACTGCACATCTGTGAGAATCAGTCGACTAGGAGGGGTATCTCCCATAAAAACCCTCCATTAAATTTTAGGTTCTTATTCGAAAAACTTGTTTATTTTTTGGACTATTGAACTGTAGTTTAGACACTACAAGTTTCTGATATAGGCGCTGTACATTTGTTGGTATCAGTTAAGTCGGACCACTATCGGAATTCCAATACAAACCCCAGTCTGGTACGGAACCCTCCGAGACTCGCACCAGGCCGATTTTTTTTTTCTTGTATTAAGCAACGGTCGGTCACTTTAGTAACTGTTTCTTTCCATGAGCTTTTGTTTTCACTCGATGTTGCTCACGCTGAAGAAAATACTGAAATCAAAACTACTGCAAGCTTGTATTGTTGTGTTTGTCCTAGCTGCTGCACTTGTTGTTGCCTTAGCTGTCTTGATGTCCTTGTTACAGTAAAAATAATAAAAGTAAGCAGATGTCTTTTTTTTTTTTGCTTTAATTTGCTTTCTACTTAATTTTGCTAAATTAGTTCTGTGAAGACGGTGGTGTTGATAATACATCCGATCGCTCAAATATCTATAATGAAAATAATAATTTTAAATTTGTTGTTTGGTTTTACTTGGGTAAGTTTTCTCCTAAATTTCGCCAAATTACATACACAATATCAAACAAGACCATTCTCCGAACCATCTGCATGATCTAATTTTCTAATTTGCTCCTTTCCTTCTTAACTTTCCCCTGAGCTGAGGCCTTAGCCGCTATTGCTCATATTAAATACTAGGCTATAACTTGTAATTATAATCTTATTTCTAATAAATAAACAAATGCGAGAAATTTTGAATTTATAATTTTTTTTAAACTTTTATTCATATAAAATACAATAAATTCTTCAATTATTTATAATTAATAAACTAAATTTAGGAGTACAAACAATTTGAAATCAACTTTCATGATTTTACTTTTTATTTTTTATTTTTGATCTTCTGTTCACCGTGTGTGAGTTAAAGATTTTTGGTGATGATTTTCATTTTGGTGATAATACTGAATATTCACTGTTATTGATGATGCTGCTAATATTCTGATGTATTTATTTATTAACTGGTATTCTTCCGCACATATTGTTATTCTTTCTATGGATGTTTCACCTTTCTTTGTTGTCATCTTTATCATCCCTGGTGCTGTTCATTGTTGTCATCTTTATCATCCTTTAAGATTGGTAGTTGCGATTCTTCGAATTATTATGGCTGCATTTTGCATTTTGGATTTGGTGGCGATGCTAATTTGATCGGAGGGGAGATCAATTTACAACCACCATCTTCTCGGCAATTGCGGTTCTTTGACTTCTTGTGGCTCTTCTATCTTTGGTTTTTTTGCAGGTGGGGGTGATTCCTCTGTCCCGTCCTCCTGTTTCTTATTGTCATACCCCATCACCATCTCCACATCCTTCTCATTCTGCTTCTCATCATCATCCACTACTATGAATTCATCTTCATCCTCCTCTTTCACCATCACCACCACCTCCCCCTTCATCAACTCCTCCTTCACCATCTCCTTCTCATTCTCGTGATCATCGTCATCATCCACTACTACCTCCTCTTCCTCGTCATCATCAACCACCACATTGTTTTCGTTCTCTCCATCATCATCCTCTACTATCACTTCCTGCTCATCATCATGATGATGATTATCATTCACTACTATCACTTGCCCCACCAACACTATTGGTGTCGCCACGATGTAAGGACAGATTGGATAATACAAAATGTTTCCATAGTAATTGGCCAAATGCATATTAGTAAGACTGTAGAAGCCATAAGTTGGCTGGATATTTGCAATTTGGGTATAAGGTATGTGATCGAGCAAACCGTGCATCGGCCAAACTGTATTTTGTTGTAACGACGCCATTATGCTATCGATGTTTTTTTGTGTCCAAAATATTTTTTTTAGATATATAGTAGGTAAGTTAATATTGTACGAGTATTGTTTTACAAATGAGAAAGTATATGTTTACACTTGGGCATTTGATTTCAGAATGATTTGATATATGAAACTAAACGTGCTTTTATACCGGCGCAAGTAGTTGAAATAACATTCGGAAATTAATGAGATTTAATTAAGACCTTTTTAATGATGCGTTTAGGTATAGGCAAAAAACTTTTTCTTAGGATCGAATCTATGTTTTACTACTAATTGCAATAGCTAATACATTAATGTGTTTGAATGGTTTTATTATCTCATTTTAAAATGGAAGATATTAAAAAATATTATTATAAAATAATTAGTGATGCAAATAGTTAGCAAGAATCATTGTCACTAATGAATCATTAATATTTTGAACATTTCTAGGACTGAAGAATAAACTTTAATTTAAAGTTATAGGTTCATTTTATTTTCGTTTTGATTCGCGAATATACAGAATTTTCAAATTCAGAATTGTTTAATTTTCATACCAATACCATACTATTTCTTTTCGATGACCAGACGGACATGGCAACATCGATTCATCGATTCTTCAATGATGATCATTAGGGTTCCGGACCCAAAGGGTACCAAACTAAACCCTATCATGAACCGTA